>CM077647.1:18630109-18995109 GCA_039707465.1 Rhabdophis nuchalis
AGTCTTTCAGGATAAGGCTGATAAGCACCCACCTTTATCTCCCTTAAAACACCGACAAAGACCTAATTGGCAATTAGCTTTGCAAAGACACACGGAGCACAGAGTCAAAAGGGAGCTTCAAATTTTAAACTGACCAGAATGGCCTAACTTCATGCTTCCCGCCCCAGTCTGTAATTTTAAATTATTTTATTTGGTTTTATGGGTATAGTTTTAATTTTTATAAATTTGTACAGGGGACTACTTAATCCGATTTTAGTTTATGTATTGTTATAGTTTTTGATAATTTTAATTCTACCTGTACACCGCCCCGAGTCCCTTCGGGTAGAGGGGGCGGTCTAGAAATCTAAAATAATAATAATAATAATAATGAACAAAGTTATTATTCCTGCAAAGGCTCACATCCCTTTGCTCCTCCTTTATGTCTTATGGGAGGGGCCAATCTTCTCCAAGCCTTAATCCTGAGTCATCACTTTTGTCTTAACTATTCTGGCCTTCTGGCAGCTCTGCGCGTGCACGCACTGGAAACTGCGCGTGCACGCTCCTGTTCATCTTCCTCGCTGATGTCTGACTCAGGAGTCTCCGGAGGCAGCATATAACACCCAGATGATCCTGGTCATCTTTCTGCTTCTGTCCAAGCCTTCCCCAGACTCCAGGACTGGCCCATGCTCCTCCCCGATCTCCTCACCATCCAACTTTACTGCCAGCACCATAGGCTGCTGGCAGACTACAACAGAAGTGGGCCTTCTCTATCATGGCATCTGCAATCTGGAATGAGGCTACCCTTGGGACCCATGTAGCACCTGTACCTATGGGGTTCTGAAAAGCCTTGCTTGTCAGGTTTTATATTTTGAGGCATTGCCTGGATTGCCATCTTGCAATAATGTTGTCATTTCTTTTGGTCTAATTCATTGTATTTCATTGGGTTTTTAAAATATTTTTCACTCTGTGACTCACCTAGCATTGAATGGAGTTGGGCAACAGCAAAAACAGAACGAACAAATATATAAATAATTTGTGGAGTCTTCTTAATGGAGAATCAGGATTATTTTCCAGACAGTAAACAGTAATTCTTAATTATTGTATTGAGCTACCCATAGAGTGCAGCGAATATCCTTCGCTTTGCTTTTGTCCTTATTTGTTTAATAGTTATTTTGTTTGCAAGTTCTTAGTTACAATGCCTTGGCTTTAATTACTTGAATAAATTTTAATGCAATTAAGAGGTTGAATCCCCCTTTGCATTCAGGTGATTATTCAGAGGCAGAGGTGCAATTTGCATGCCATTATTTGAATAGGAAAACGCTTTCTCTACGTAAAAACGAATATGTTCATCTATGAATATATGAAGGCAGCATATTCTTATTTTAATATATTTAAAAAGTGAAAGGCTATCAGATAATGCATTCGATACTGAATCTTTAATGGTATAAATAAGAATAGTTTTCTCTTAGAACAGAATAGAATAACAGAGTTGAAAGAGACTTTGGAGGTCTTCTAGTTCATCCTTTTGCCAGGCAGGAAACCGTATACCATTTCAGACAAATGGTTATCCAACATCTTCTTAAAGACTTGCAGTGTTGGGGTATTCACAACGTCTGGAAGCAAGCTGTTCCACTGATTAATTGTTCTGTCAGGAAATTTCTCCTCAGTTCTAAGTTGCTTCTCTCCTTGATTAGTTTCCATCCTTTGCTTCTTGTTCTGCCCTCAGGTACTTTGGAGAATAGCTTGACTCCCTCTTCTTTGTGGCAACCCCTGAGATATTGGAACACGGCTATCATATGTCCCCTAGTCCATTTCATTGAACTAGACATATCCAGTTGCTGCAACTCTTCTTCATATGTTTTAGCCTCCAATCCCCAATCATCTTTGTTGCTCTTCTCTGCACTCTTTCTAGAGTCTCCACATATTTTTTACATCATGGTGACTAGAACTGAATGCAGTATTCCAAGTGTGGCCTTACCAAGGCATTATAAAGTGGTATTAAAACTTATCGTGATCTTGATTCTATCCCTCTGTTTATGCAGCCTAGAACTGTATTGGCTTTTTTGGCAGCTGCTGCACACTGCTGGCTCATATTTAAATGGTTGTCCACTAGGACATCAAGATCCCTTTCACAGTTACTGTTATTGAGCAAGGTACCACCTATACTGTACTTGAGCAGTTGGTTTTTCTTGCCTAAAGTCTTCTCAAAGTCTTATGGGTTGCTCATGGTACATATTGGACTAGAAAGTAATGAGGGTTTTTTTCACATTGGGAACATTCATGTGTGCATTATTCTCACAAACTTTAAAAGCTGCTTTTACAAGCCCGTGATTTCTTTGTCCATGAGTATCTGGATGTTTCTTCTCTGATCAGTAGCAATTATCCAAAAATGCAAAGAGTGGACTTAGCATCAAGTTTTGTCTGATCTCTTGAACTGGAGGTTTCAAGGATGAAACAGGAGAATTATGAATCACCCAGCTTTGCCTTCCCCTTTTTTTGTTTAAACCTGGAATGGGCCATCATTATTGTAGGTTGTCCCTGAGTTACATTGTAATTGAGTCTGGCAATTATAGCCATAGGTTGCGACAGTCGTAAAGCAGGTCACCATGTGACCAGATCTAATTTTACTACTACTACTACTACTACTACTACTACTACTACTACTACTACTACTACTACTACTACTACTATTATTATTATTATTATTATTATTATTATTATTATTATTATTATTATTATTATTATTATTATTATTATTATTATTATCTTTATTCATAAAACATGAAACTCAACCAACTGAACATTTAAAAATGCATATTACAAATACTATTGATGGTGCTAATTGTTGATACAGTTCGCTGCCAGCATCCTAGGTATCAACCAAGTATCTTCGTAGAATATAACATGTGCCAAGTAGTGCCGTTTTTTGCAGTTCTGCTGGTGTTATTGCAGGAAGCTGCAATTTGCTGAGATATTTAGTAAACTTCTTGGACATGGTGCCAAGTGCCTCAATGACAATGGGTGTCACTGTGACATGCTTCATCCATAGCCATGTGGTTTCGATGGCCAGGTTGCGATATTTCATGATTTTTTCTAGTTCTTTTTCTTCGACTCTGGCATCTCCAGGAACAGCAATATTAATGAACTGTACACTTCGGCCCTCTACAACCGTGATATCTGGTGAGTTGTGCTCCAAATGACGGTCTGTTTGTATTCGAAAGTCCCACAAGACCTTCACCCTCTCATTCTCAATAACCTTTTCTACTTTGTGTTCCCAAGACTTTCTGGATACAGGTAAACCATATTTTTTACATAATGACCAGTGGATTAATTTAGCAACTCGGTCATGTCTAACTTTGTAAACAGTTTGTGCGATTTTGCTGTATTCACATATTAAATGTGAAACAGTTTCGACTTTGTTATTGCAAAGTTGGCAGTTTGGGTTGTCAGTGGATTTTTGAATCTTCGCTTTCATGGCATTAGTTTGTAGTGCTTGTTCTTGAGCGGTCAGTATTAAACCTTCCGTTTCTTTCTTGATTGTTCCCATCTTAAGCCATGTCCATGTCAAGTTGTCATCACATTTTCCTTCAATGTTTTTCAAGTGCTGTCCATGCAAAGCCTTGGTCTTCCATCTATGTAATCTGTCATCCAGCTGTTTTTCCTTATATTCTGCCTTTGTTTCTGTTGTTTTTATGCTGTTCTCCATTTTTACAGCCTGCAGCAATTTTTCTGTACTTTGGTTCACATAATCATTCAAACTTCGTTTTTCTTCTTCTACAATTTGATGGATTTGCAATAGCCCCCTGCCCCCTATTTTTCTTGGCAGGTACAACCTGTCAATGTCACTTCGTGGATGTAAAGCATGGTATATATTCAAAAGTTTGCGTGTTTTCCGGTCCAGGTTTTCCAGTTCAGCCAGAGTCCACTTGATGATTCCAGCTGAATAGCATATCACTGGAACTGCCCATGTATTAATGGCTTTAATTATGTTTCCGGCATTCAGCTTTGATTTTAATATTTTGCAGACCCTCCTGGAACTGGAGGGTCCATATCACTGGAACTGCCCATGTATTAATGGCTTTAATTATGTTTCCGGCATTCAGCTTTGATTTTAATATTTTGCAGACCCTCCTGATGTATTCCTTTTGTGTTCCTGTTTGATTTTTTCATTCAAGATCTTATCTGCTTCCAATATGCCTAGGTACTTGTAACCATCATCATTTGCTATTGCTTTCACTATATTTCCATTTCCCAGTTCTGTTCCTTCTGTTTTTTCCATTTTTCCTCGCTGCATGGATAATATAGCTCATTTTTCAAGTCCAAAGTTTATTTTGATGTCACTGCTGAACAGTTGAACTGTGTTGAGTATTGATTTAACTTCAGTGGGGCTTTTCGCATACATTTTTAAGTCATCCATGGATAGTAGATGGTTTATCTTGCCATGTTGTCTTGAGATTTGGTATCCCAGTTTTGTGTTCCGTAGGATTATTGTCAGGGGAACTAATGCACTGTTGAACAGTAGTGGTGAAAGTGAATCTCCTTGGAAGATTCCTCATCTGATGTTGACTTCACCAATATTCTCATCAATATTGTTGTTAGAACTGTTTTCCATTTTTGCATATTTGCTTTCAAAAATGTACAGATATTTTTGCTAATTCCAAAGTTTTCCAGACAGGTGTTAATCCAGCTGTGGGGTAATGAGTCAAGTGCCTTCTTGTAATCAATCCAAGCCATATTTAAATTTGTTTTCCTTCGTTTTGCATTTTTTAGTACCATTTTGTCTATGAGCAGCTGATCTTTTGTTCCTCTTGATTTTTTAGAATTTCCTTTTTGTTCTACTGGATACCAACTGTTTTCTATCAGGTGATTGAATATTGAATTTGCCAGTATCCTTGTAAAAAGTTTGAATGTTGTTGGCAGACATGTAATTGGGCGATAGTTGTTTGGTTCTGTGCCTTTTTCTGGATCTTTCATTATCAAGTAAGTTCGTCCAGCCATTCTTCGCTTGTTGCATTTTGAAGCATTTGATCAAATTGAGTGGCCATGCAATGATGTAGGCTGGTCAGATGTTTTAGCCAGTATCCATGCAGTTCATCCAGGCCAGGTGCACTCTAGTTCTTGACCTTCTTTGCTTGTTTTGTCACCATGTCAGTTTTTATTACAATATTTTCCATCTTGTTTGTATTGTTTGTTGTTGAATATCTTTGATCCAGGAGGCAGTGTTGTTGTGTTCCACTGGGTTTTCCCACAGTTCTTTCCAAAAGTTCAAAAAGTTTTCTTTACATGGGTGAATATAAGTTTGGATTCGACTTTCATCAAGGGACCGGTAGAAGAGGTGTTGGATTCTTCTGAACTGGACATTTTCACGATACTGTTTTATTCGTCCTTCGTATCTTTCAATTTTCCTTGCTGTTGCTATCGCACATTGTTTTAGTTCTTCCATAATTTCTGTTATTGTTTTTTCCTCCAGGTTGTATTTTTTGTGTAAACTATTTTTCAGCTTTTCGTTTTTTAGTTTTCCTTCTTTCAAGTACTTCAGATTGTTGATATTCCCTCATAGTTTTTTAATTTTGTTTTCAAGTCAAATTTTCCACTTTGGTGTTCCAGTGGGTATCTTTTTTGGCATTTTATAACCTAGTTCTGCAGTTATAACAGCGGCTGTGCTATACATTAATTGGTTGGTTTCATATAGTGTGCTGGATGGGATGGAAGTTATAATGTTGTTCACGGTAGTTAACAAATCTTTCACTTGTTTGCTATACACTTCGCGAATGATACCCTGGAGAACAAGTGTATCAATGGCTATCATTATGGATGCCTAAGGATGCCTAAGGACAACCCTCCAGGTTGGAGAGATAGGCAAGATATTTCTCAATGTCATTTGCAGGGAATCATAAGCAGGTGAAGACATCTGCTTGGGAAGACCCTGAAGCAAATGGGGAGCCATTGTGTGAGACAGAATGCTGGACTGGATGAGCTGTGGCCTGTTCCAGCAAGGCTATTCTTATGTTCTTATGTTCTTATAGGTAGTCTTTTTATTTCTACATTTTCTTTGATGTGGTTTTCAATTTTTTCTTTCAGCATTTTTGCTAGATCACTTAGCTCTACACTTTCAAGTTGTTGCATAGGAGGGTCTTCATCCTGTATGTTTGCTTCTTCCACTGGCTTTTCAATTTGCTTAGGTGTTGGAGCAATTTCTTCAGCTTGTTCATCATCACTTGTAGTTTTCTTTTTAGCCAATATTTCTAGATGTTGCATTTCCACTTCTGTGAAAAATTTATTACGGATGATGAAGCGCCTTTGATCCATTAGTCTTTGTTCAGTTACATCACTTTCTGGATGTTGTTCCTTCCACAGCTGCATCATTCTTTTTTGAAATCCCCTGGCTGTTGGCTCTGCCTGGTAGTAATATTTGAGGATTTGTCGATTTTCTTCAGTTGTCCAAGTTTTGCGCTTTGGTTCCAGTCGGTTTGCGGTTGCACGCCCTGGTTCCCTGGCAGTAACAACTGAGCCTCGTAGCCCATTTTTCGACAGATGTCCAGGAGCCATAGCATCTGACATAGTCCTTGTTTCCCCGGGCGATGAAAGATCCAAAGTGGATTTTTGTTTGTTTCTCCTCATCATTAGTGATGGTAGGTGCCTGGGTTGGTTCTCAGTGCTGAGCCACTATTGATTCAAGGATGATAATATCATAATTGTAGGAACCGCACCAGGTAGCTGTTCCGGCCCAGCCACAGCAGGAAAGAGGCCTCCCTTCCTGTTTGATGGTAGGAAGGAAGGTTCAGGAACGGGGGGGAGGAGAAATGAGGCCTAATGTATATTTTGGGAGATTCGTTTTAATGTCACATGGTCTCTAACAGACTAATTATTAATTGAAGAATATCTGTAATTACACAGATATATAGGTATGTGTATACATGCCCCTGAACAGGATAACTAGAAATGACCTCCCTTTCCCCATTACGATTAGCAATGGGAAACTGGTGCAGAGATGCTAGGAGAAAAAGGGACAATATTAGATCCTTTTCATGCCATTTCCTCCCTATTTATATGCTGCTAAGGATATGGACACACAAGGTTGCGAGTGTGGGAAAATCCAATTTCTTCTCCCCAGTAATTCTGCACCATCCTCGCTTCCTTAATGCCCCTGAGACTTCTTAAGAAATAGGAAAATTGCCCCAGTGGATGCAAAATGGGAAAGGCAAGATCAAGGTGGCAATAAACGGATCAGATTATCCTGGGGAAAAGATATGACAGGTGGCTTTTATTTTGAAAAACATGAAAATCTTCTAAACATTCGTGAACATTCAATTTGTTCAAGCCAAGATGACAGACATAAAAGAGTAATGTAATTAGTTAGATCAGGGGTCTGCAAAGTTGGCTCTTTTAAGACTGGTGGACTTCAACTCCCAGAATTCCCCAGCCAGCAGGGCTGGCTGGGGAATTCTGGGAGTTGAAGTCCACCAGTCTTAAAAGAGCCAACTTTGCAGACCCCTGAGTTAGATATTTGAAAGTAGCTTCTTATTGTATGTATGTATGTATGTATGTATGTATGTATGTATGTATGTATGTATGTATGTATGCATGCATGCATGTATGTATGCATGTATGTATGCACACACACACACACACACGTACAATTTTCTAGTTATTTCAATCATGTTCTCTTTCTTTTTGCCAGCAGCAAAAGCTGGATTTCATTGCTGGTGGAAAACAGATTTTCTTGTTAGTTTTTCCATGATACTTATAACCAATCTGCTTGTTGTTGCAATGCTAATCATGAACAAGTCTAATAGATTTTGATTTATACATAACACAGGCAGGAAAAAGTACATGTTGGTCTGAAAGAATTCTGATAGGATAAAATTGGAAATGTGGTGTTGGTAGTGGGGAGAAGCAAATAGCCTTTGCTAACTCTTACATCTTCTAATTATACAACAGCAATGCTTTCTGCAGTACGAGCAGTGATTGTTGTCAGGTGAAAGGCAGCGCCAAAATGCATAATGTTGAAGAATTAGCAGATCAGTCCTCACCATTCCTTTCATCTGTCAAGTTCCCCTAAGTGCTTCAAAAAGAAATTGGGGATAATAATGGACTCTGGTTGGATTTTTCTCCTGAGATAATTGCACTGTCATTTCTGAATAACCTTAGAGGTTATTTTATTTTTCAACTTTTTTTATTATTTTCAAGGCAATATTTCAAGGCTGGGGAACGACTGCTGGGGAGAAGGAGAGGAACAAATGATGGAATTATAGCAGAGTGACTATGTAGGAAGATACATGGGACAAGAGGCCTCAGCAAGTAGAATACAAAGCATGAGAAGCAGTAGAATAAGAAGCAGTAGAATACGCACCATCACCGACCTCCGCCTCTTCCGCCAATGTCTAAAGACATATTTGTTCCAACAAGCCGGCCTAGCCTAACCTCCCACGGGGACTTTTTTAGAAAGTTTTAAATTGGGTATTTTAAAATTTGGCTTTTAGCATAGGATAGGATAGTTTAATATATATTTTAAATTATGTATTTATCTTTTGTATTTTGTATGTTTTTTAATTTCCTGTGCGCCGCCCTGGGTCCTCTGTGGAGAAGGGCGGGATATAAATATAAATAAAATAAAATAAATAAATAAATGTAACATGAAAGCTTAAGTTCAAATCCATTTTCAGCCATAAAATTCATCAGGTAAGAGTTTCAGCAGAAGACATATATTGGCATTGCTAGAAGAACTAAACAGACAGGGTCTAACTTGTTAAGATTAAAGAGCTTCTGTTTGTGGATCAGGGTGTTGTACAACTCTTTTCATTAATTGATGGCATTTTCACCCAAAAGATAGCTGAATTCAGTAACCAAGTTCTTGTAAGAACCAACATAGGTATATTTGTGTATTCTATACACTGCTTATTTCCATTCTCAGTTATATTTATGGTTATACTATAGACACTCCTTTTTTACAACCCTGTAACCCCTTAATTCAGGGTAGAGTTGGGGCACCTGGATAGATCTGAGCTATTACTGCCCAGGTGCCCTTCCTGACACCCATATGGAGTTCACAGCAAATATTTGTTCTTTATACCCTAGAACAGAAACATTTGCCACTACCTAGGATTAAACTCTCAACCTTCAAGTGGGAGGTGATCATCTTTACCACTAGGCTACCATGCAGCTAGTATATTTGTGATTATATTATACTATTGTATATATTATATTTGTAATTATACTATAAATACTGTAAACATTCTCATTTCTTAGTCTTTCTTTACATTCTATATATTACTTATTTCTCTTCTCAATTATATTTATGGTTATACTATAAATATTACTCTCACTTTTAGACTTGTGTAACTTTCTGCTGCTCTTAAAAAGTTCTCATATC
The DNA here is from genome assembly GCA_039707465.1 of Rhabdophis nuchalis. Classification (NCBI taxonomy): domain Eukaryota; kingdom Metazoa; phylum Chordata; class Lepidosauria; order Squamata; family Natricidae; genus Rhabdophis; species Rhabdophis nuchalis. Next base: position 18,639,462 of record CM077647.1, read on the forward strand.
TAATTGCTTTTGTAGAAAATGACCAGATTATATGGTTTCTTCTTCAGGCTTTGAACTGATTCCACCCATTCAGGCTGGCCATTGGATCCTTCTCATTTCAATAAAAAATTCCTCTTAAGTTGTGGCTACATGGCCTGTAGCGGTCATGATGTTTCATTTGTCCCATATTTCTTAGTTCTAGGATTATATGAGATTGCTAACCATTCCCCTATCTAGCTGAACCCCTTGGGGTTAACATTCATTATTTAGTTCACCTATTTATGTTTAATATGGAAATTATATAGTGATGTTCAAGACTAGAAATATACTTAAAGAGTATTGTTGCTTTTGAATTTTGGTGTTGGAGAAGACTCATGAAAATATTGTGAGTAGACAAAAAACAAACAAGCACATCACTGAGTAAACGTGTAGCACAACATAGGAGAACAAACCTATCAGGACAAGATTCAGCAGACCATCTGTATTTAAAAGATAAATGCCCATCTTTTGAAGATGCCCATCTTTTAAAAGATGCCCATCTTTTGAAGACAGCAAAGTTCATATTTTGGACTGATGGTTTGAAAGAGGGATCAAAGAGGCCATCTATATCAAAATTGAATGGCCTGCTCTCAACAGAAGGGGAGGGATACACTCATCTATCTTCAGTCTATAACAGGTTCTTGGATGAGAAGCAAAGAAAAAACAAAATGTCCAGTTGCCTCTTGAAAAATCACCTTTGAAACAACCATAACCTGGATGACTCAGAATCTCCATAGACATTGAGTAAACCAAGCCAGAGTTCTTACTCAAGGTGTAAACAGCCACTCAAAGTATCCTAGTTTGGACACATTATGTGAAGACCCAAAACTCTGGACAAAGATGCTGGGAATAGTATAAGGACAGAGGAGATATGACCAACAGGGAGAGGAACAGAGTTACTTACAGTGGTAATAAATGCATCATTGGAAGGTCTGAAAGACCAGATTAGGAACAGATCATCATGGAGAAAGTCAACCTGCTTCTCACTGTTTGGAATTAAACAATGACAAATGTAGAAGTGTTGTTTTCTTAAGTATTACTCAATAACAAAGTTCCTTGTTGATCTTTGCATCTAACCACCTTACTTCCAGCAGCTTTCCTCAATGCCATGTGTCTCTCTGGGATTAGTCTTGCAACTCTTTCAAATTGAAAGTGTGATTTAATTGTTGAGTAGTCCAGGTTTAACCCTTGAGTAACTGCAGCAGCATTTTCATTTGAATGCGGAGCCATAGTGGGATGTGTGCAAGTTTCAGACGGGGTGGGAAGAGACATCCAAACTGTCACAGCACCAATAAGCACTGTCAAAACATGTCTGGGAAGATTACATTAAGATGTCAAAATGAAAGAGATGTCAGCACGGGCTAAACTACCTGTACAAGTAAACAAAAGATTAAATTAAACACAAGGAACTCCTTTATAGCCTAGGAAGTGCATAACTGTGTGTGTGTGTGTGTGTGTTTTGTGTGTGTGTGTGTGTGTGTGTGTGAGAGAGAGAGAGAGAGAGAGAGGGAGGGAGGGGGGAGGGAGGGAGGGAGGGAGGGAGAGAGAGGGGGAGAGAGAGAGAGAGAATGAGAATATCTCCATGAACAAAACTTGCCGAATAGAATAGCATAGAATACTTTATTTGGCCAAGTGTGTTTAGACACAAAAAGAATTTGTTTCTTGTGCAGAAGCTCTCAGTGTACCTGCAAAGCAACAGAATAAGCATCATTATCATAACAATATGAATAAGTATTAGTATAGAAGAAGAAATAAAAAAGATAAGAAGGGTAAGTGATAATATTAGAGCCATACTAGATGGTAAATATACACAGACATTAGATAGCAATGTGAGAATTAGGTGTTCAGCAGATTAGTGGTATGAGGGGAAACAACTGCCCCCCCCCCCCATTTAGTTATTTTGGCATGCAAAATATGTGGCATCCCAAGAGGCAATGTTGGATGTCCAGGATCTGAGGGGTACCTTCTCAATATACAGATGTTCTATGGAAGGCAGGTTGCAATTGTTTCCCCCCCCTGAAATTAACTTTTGAACTCCGTCCCTGCCATGTTTGGTTGCTGTAGCAAAAAGTTATTGAAATACAGATGGCTGACTCAATAATTCCTCTGTAGACCTGTATTGGGATATGGTGGCTCAGTGGCTGAGAAGCTGAGCTTGTTGATCAGAAAGGTTGGCAGTTCGGCGGTTCACATGGGGCTCCACTTGAGGTGCACCCGAAGACTGCAGCTAGTCCAGAATGCAGCCGTGCGAGCAATTATGGGAGCTCCTAGGGGCTCCCATGTAACACCGCTCTTGCGTGAGCTGCACTGGCTGCCTGTGGCCTTCCGGGTGCACTTCAAGGTGTTGATTATCATCTTTAAAGCGCTCCATGGCACGGGACCTAGTTATCTACGGGATCGCATCCTACCCCATACATCCCTGCGGCCGATTCGCTCCCACAGAGAGGGACTTCTCCGGGTGCCATCCACTAGGCAATGCCAGCGGGCAACGCCCAGGGGAAGGGCCTTCTCTGTGGTGGGCCCAACCCTCTGGAACGACCTTCCCCCGGAACTTAGAACGACTCTGTCGAAGCCCCACCCCCTTTACCAAAATGATTGTGACTTATGGAGGCTTCCAGAGAGCTCGTGGGGTCTGAGGAGGGCAGATATTAGCCTTAATCGGGGCGTTTTTTTGCTGCTCCCAGCCCCCAGCAGCACTCTATAAGCCTCCATAGGACTATGCATTCAATTTATTTGACACAAAAATGGCCTGTTTTCACAATAAATGGGGCCGTTTGTTGCTCATTTTTCACACACCCCCAGGAGCACTCTGCAAGCCCCTCCAAGGCTAATCAAGTTTTCTATTTGAAGAAAAACGGCGACGTTTTCGCAAAGAAAGAGCAGTTTGGGGGAGGTATGCAAAGTGCAAAAAAACCTTTTTTTCCCCTTTTGAGAAAAGTAACTAAACTTTTGTTTAGTTACTGGTAACTTTAAGACTTTGGACTTCAACTCCCAGAATTCTCCAGCCAGCATAGTTTGTGGACATAGCTGGCTGGAGAATTCGGGAAATTGAAGTCTACAAGTCTTAAAGTTGCCACGTTTGGGAACCCCTGAGTTAGAACACTTTTGGAAAGCTCTTTAACTGTTTCTGTGCCAGGAGAAACAAAGTTTTAAGGTTTGTCAGCGATTTCCTTCTCCAGGACATGGATAAATACACCTGGAAACATCAACCTACCTTCTCTCTCTCACTCTCTCTCTCTCTCTCTCTCTCTCTCTCTCTCTCTCTCTCTCTCTCTCTCTCTCTCTCTCTCCCATCTACCTACCGTATTTCTCTCTCTCTCTCTATTTCTCTCTCTATCCTTCTACATACCTACCTATCTACACACATCTATACTCTGAAAAATATGGTACTTGATTTTATTTATTTATTTATTTATTTATTTTAGTAACAAAATGGCTTTTCTGTATGAATGAACCATCCTGGAAAAAGAAGCATCCCCATAGAGAGGGCATTTATTAAAATCTGCAAGTAGCTCTGCCTGTTTTTATACATTTCTGTGTTGTGGGCATGTATCAAGGGAGAGGACTTTGATTTCCTGCCTTTGCCTTCTTAAATTTTTTTATCTCCAACTGTTGATATTCCTGCATAAATATAATATCAGAGCTGGAGCTCCAAATTCAAATCAGAATGGTACATCACTGGTGAATTGGTTAAGCCATTACCAATTACCGACTATACAGTAATCAAGCATGAAAAATTCAAAAGCTATACAAGCAGAACTTACCTAAGCACACACTGGAAAAAATATCACTATTTGCATATCTAAAGGCTGTGCAATTATTTATTTAATGTTTTTTCTTTGAATTAGTATGTAATAAAATGCTTGAGAAACTCCTTTCATTTATTAGAGATTTCTGCTGTGTGACATACAGTAGATAGTTCCTCTTTGAGGAACACGTCTATAGAAAGGTAGAATTACCTTTTAGTATAGTCCTTTTTGATGTGTACTTTATTTTATTCCCTATGCATGGGCATGGAATCTGATTTTTGTGTCAAATTTGATTTGCATATAATATGTGGGAATATTTTTGAAGCCCTCCCCCATCTCCATCTCAACATCATTTCAATAAAATTATATATTTTTATTCTTATCTGTTCCATCTGATTATTTAGAATTACTGTCCCCAAGCCGTCTAATTCTCATTCAGAATCATCAATGATTCACAAGAGTGATGCTCTTTACTGCAATTGTTTAAAAGAATAAAATGGAGGGTTTTTAAAAGTGGCTAATCATACATTTTCTCTGGGAAGATATGAACATTTAAATTATATGGTGATAAATTCATTAGGAAGAAAACCTGCTGGCAGTCTAGATATTGCACTAAAAATAAAATACAAAAGGATCACGTATCATTTGCATCTGCAACATTTATTGGACAACTAATTACACTTCAAACTACTTTTCTCTATTTTCTGGAATTATTAAGCAGACTGTGTACAGAGTTTATCTCAAAAACACGCAGTATTAATCATGAATCCCTCACTACATACAAAAGAATGGTTAATTCCATTTTAATTGAAATAATTAAATGCCATGGGGTCCTTCGTGCTCTCTGAGCTTAGTTGTTTTCCTGTGGACATTTCATTACCCAACTAGATAGCATAATCAGTTCTACTGGTACAATTAAAAATCTCCAGAATCTAAATGTCTATGAAGACCTTAGTCATCCAAGTCATGGTTGTCCCAAAGGTGCTTTTTCAAGAGGCAACTGGTATTTTCTTTGAAGACATTTCACTTCTTATCCAAGAAGCTTATTCAGCTCTGACTAAATGGTGGGAAATGGAAGGATTTATACTACTTGCAGAGAGCTGGTTATTTGCATCCTTTTAGAGAATTGTTGAGGTCACCTGAAGGTTTATTTGTATCCTCAGGATCACTTGAATAATGTAAAGGTTTGGAGCCTTCTTGGAACTTCTGAAAGGACTGTGTTGTAGACTGCAGATAGATGAAGTTGTATTCCTTCCCCTCTGTTTAGATAGGGCTGTTCAATTTTGACCGCTCAATCAAAGTAAAATAGTTATCTGCAAGGAGTGTAAAACCTTCAATTTTCCATCATCCAATCAGAGCTGAAGAAGTTTCTTGGATGAGAAGTAAAATATCTTCAAAGAAAACCAGAAAGTCCAGTTGCTTCTTTAAAAAGCACCTTTGGGATCTCCAGAATCTATTTTTTTATATTATCATTCTTCAAGCTGCACCATAGATGTTTCCTTCTCCATTAGGATCAAGCAGCAATAATATGCTATTCTCCTGGAAATGACGATATTCGATTTGAGAACTGAATCTGAACTTTCAATCTGATTTAGAAATCCAGTTCAGTTCTAAGGAGATTGTGCATTCTAGTCCTTCCTTAGCATGAAAATTGGATTAGACGCTTCAGAACAATCTCTATCTATTTCTCTATCTGGGTTCCAAGTAACACCCCCAATGAGAGGTGATTCTGAGGCTTGAAGTTCCTCAAAGTTCCATTTTATTAGAGATGTCATATTGGCACATGTGGGAAAACCCTAATCTGAGAGATTCCAGGTTTTCCCCACCCAAATGAAAGTCCAAGCCTCTGCCCAGCATCCAGATGTCCATCACATGGTCCAATCAAGCACCGTCCCACTGGAGATGCCCCCCAGTTACACCTATCCAGGTGCAGAGCAAGATGTCCTTGACTCTCTAAAAAAGGAATGTTATTATGACTATACATCTCCTATACGCCATACAATCTGCCCTCCCATGGACTAAATGTGGCAGCTTGAAGGCCCAATGCAAAAGATGACTTCTAGGCCTGACATTCTCTGCATAACCCACCTCACAGGGTTCTTGTTGAAGGGAAAAAAGCAGGAGAAAGGAGTAGATAGTTCTCAATTTACAATCACAATGGAGCCCAAAATGTATGTTGTTAAATGAAAAAAAAAACTTTAAGAAAGTTTTAAAGTGCCCCCTTTAATGATTTTTCTTGCCACATTTGTTAAGTGAATGACTGCAATTGTTAAATTAGTCACATGGTTGTTAAGTGAATCTGGTTTGCCCATTGACTTTGCTTGTCAGGTGGTTGCAAAAGTGAATCACATAACACCAGGACACTGCAGCTGTCATAAATGTGAGTCAGTTGTCAAACATCTGAGCGTAAATCATGTGACCATGGGATGTGAAAAATGGTCAAAAGTCATTTTTTCAGGACTGTTGTAACTTTGAATGATAACTAAACTACGGGTAACCCTATATTAGGCATGTTTGCCACTTTGAGTTATTTGCACAAATAATAAAGGTGGGATAAAAATAAATAAATCATCAAATCATATTTCTCTCTCTCTCTCCCCTCCCTCCCTCCCCCCTCTCTCACACACACACCATTCTTGCACTAGGAACCATGAGGTGCAATCTTGATAGTTTTGTGTGGAATTAAACAATTAGAAGTAATTATATTCTCTCTATGCAAAACTCATAATTGAAATCCAATCAGTTGAGCCAAAGCATTCAACAACCCACTTCTTTTATTTTATTGTTTTTATACCCTGCTTCTCTTATTTGTATAAATAATTCAAGGCACAAAGATATCCAACATCTTCCTCCTCCTCTTTTCTCCACAACAACAACCTTGTCAGGTGAGTTGGACAGAGAAACAGTGATTATCACAAAGTTATCCAACTGGCTTTCATGCATAAGGTGGGACTTGAACTCATGATGTTTTCCAGCCTGGTGCCTAACCACTAAACCATACTGGCTGTCAAGCCCAGGAAATCAGAAGTCCAGACCAAAGTCCAAACTATTCTATTCTATTCTATTCTTATATGGGTTTATTGTATATTAAAGCTCTCTACAGGAATTTCAGCTAACAGCCAAAGTGAGTTGGTATTAAATAAGAGTCAATGGAATTCAAGGTGGGCTGTATTTTGGCCTTTTGTGGATATGAAGAGATTCAAGACTGATAACATATTTCACCTCTCCATCAACTGGATTGTCTCCTACACTGGCTCTCTTATCCAATTTAGCCCAGAATAGCTAGTCAATCAGGCATACATGCTTACATAGTGCTGATGGGACATGTCTCTCATTCCTTAACTGCTTTCCAGTGCTTCTAAGTGAAAAGTGGAATAACTCCACATACTATAATAATAATAATAATAATATTTAATTTATAGACCGCTTCCTCTCCCCAAAGGGACTCGGAGCGGTGCACAGGGAAATTAAAAAATACAGACATAAAATACATATAGATAGATAAAATAGAAAATTAAACAATTTATCCCTGCGCTAAAAACCCACAATACTAAAAAGCTAAACCCCTTAAAAACTCAATTAATAAACGGAAGACTAACCTAGGCCGGCCAAGCAGAAAAAGTGTGTTTTCAGTTTTTGACGGAAGGAGCGGAGGTCCGTAGTTGTTTTAATTTCGGGGGGAAGGTCGTTCCAGAGGGTTGGGCCCGCCACAGAGATGGCCCTTTCCCTGGGCGTCGCCCGCTGGCATAGCCTAGTGGACGGCACCCAGAGAAGTCCCTCTCTGTGGGAGCGAATCGGCCGAAGGGATGTATGGGGCAGAATCCGATCCCGCAGATAGCTAGGTCCTGTGCCATGGAGCGCTTTAAAGATGATGACCAACACCTTGACGTGCACCCGAAAGATGACAGGCAGCCAATGCAGCTCGCGCAAGAGCGGTGTTACGTGTGCAAACCTCGAGGTTCCCATAATTGCTCGCGCGGCTGCATTCTGGACAAGCTGAAGTCTTCGGGTGCACCTCAAGGGGAGCCCCATGTAGAGAGCATTGCAGTAGTCCAGTCGGGATGTCATGAGGGCATGAGTGACTGTGCATAGGGCATCCCGATCCAATAGGGGACGCAACTGGCATATCAGGTGAACCTGGTAGAATGCCCTCCTGGCCACGGCTGTCACTTGATCTTCCATAGACAGCCGGGTATCCAGGAGGACGCCCAAGTTGCGTGCCCCATCCACAGGGGTAAGATGTTCGCCCCCTATGGCCAGTGATGGAGTCAACTGGTTGTACTGGGATGCTGGAAACCACAGCCACTCGGTCTTGGACGAGTTGAGTCTGAGTCTGTTACTTCCCATCCAGGCCCGCACGGCTTCCAGGCACTGGCACATCACCTCTACGGCATCGTTGGGGTGGTTTGGGGTAGATATATACAGCTGCGTATCATCAGCGTAGAGATGGTACTCTACCCCAAAACCACAGATGATCTCGCCCAGCGGTTTCATATATGTGTTGAACAGGAGAGGCGAGAGGACCGACCCCTGAGGCACCCCACAAGTGAGGGGTGTTGAGGTCGACCTCTGCTCTCCTGCCAACACAAATTGCGATCGACCAGAGAGGTAGGAGGAGAACCACCATAATACGGTGCCCCTCACCCCCAACCCCTCCAGCCGATGCAATAGGATACCATGGTCGATGGTATCAAAAGCCGCTGAGAGGTCTAATAGGACCAGGATGGAGGAACAACCCCCATCTCTGGCCCTCCAGAGATCATCCACCAATGCGACCAATGCCGTCTCGGTGCTGTGCCCGGGTCGGAAGCCGGACTGGCGCGGGTCCAGATAATCATCTTCCTCCAGATGACGGGGAAACTGTTGTGCCACCACACTCTCTACAACCTTCACCAAAAAGTGAAGGTTGGAGACCGGACGGTAATTAACCAACAATGCTCGGTCCAGAGAGGGCTTCTTCAGGAGGGGTCTCACCATCGCCTCTTTAAGGGAGGCAGGCAAGAACCTCTCACTAAGGGAAGCGTTGACCACCTCCTGGAGCCAGCCTCGTGTAACCACCCAGGATGCCAGTACAAGCCAGGAGGGACACGGGTCCAATAAACATGTGGTAGCTCGCAGTCACCCACGTAACCTGTCCATATCTTCGGAAGTAAGAGTCAAATTCTTCCCACAAAACTGTCTCAAGATCTGCCTCGGGGCATCCCACTGGGCCACTTTCCATGGAGGCTAACTTGCTCCGAATCTGAGCGATTTTATCCTGCAGATAAATCCAAATTCCTCTGCTCTACCCTGTAAATGGACTTCCCGCACCCTCTGTTGAAGGAGGGAGCGGGTCACCTTAAACAGGGCGCCAGGACGGTTATCTGCGGATGTGATGAGAGTGGCACAGTGATGATGTTTAGCCACTCTCAGCGCCACAAGGTAAGTCCGTAAATGGGCTCTCACCTGTGTTCGGTCAGATTCAGACTGTGTGGATCTCCATCTCCTCTCTAGGCATCTCTTGTGGCGCTTCATTACCCTCAGCTCCTCGGTAAACCAAGGAGCCTGGGTGATTCGTCGCCGCAAGAGAGGCCGCAAGGGTGCGACCCGATCCAAGGCCCCCGTGGCCGCAGTATTCCATGTGGCCACGAGGTCCTCCTTCCTGGCGCGGGTCAAGGACACAGGAAGTGGCCCAAGCGCCTTCTGGAACCTATCAGGGTCCATCAGACGCCTGGGGCGGAACCATATAGGTGACTCAGGTTCCGCCTCCCCGCGGTGGGGTGTAGCAATTGGAAAGTCAAGCCAGAGAAGTGAGTGGTCTGACCATGACAGGGGTGTGATGGCTATATCCCCTATACCCAGATCACTCTTCCATTGGCCAGAGACAAAGATTAGATCCAGCGTGTGTCCTCCCTCATGCGTGGGGCCCCGAATTACTTGGGTCAGATCCATGGCCGTCATGGAGGCCATGAACTCCCGAGCTGCCTCTGATGATTCGCCCACCGATGGCAGGTTAAAGTCCCCCATGACAACCAGTCTGGGGGTCTCAACCGCCATCGTGGCGATCACCTCAAGGAGCTCGGGCAGGGCTGCTGTTACATAGCGGGGAGCCAGGTATACAATCAGCACACCCAACTGCCTCCCTAGGCCCCACTTCACGCAGAGGGACTCACAGCCGGTGGTCTGTGATACAATGGTCTCTCTCGGCTCAAGGCCTTCCCTAACAATAACCGCTACCCCTCCACCCATGTCTAGGGCCCGAGGCTGATGAAAACCGCAGTAACCTGGCGGGCAAATTTCAACGAGGGGGTGTCCTCCCTCGTGGCCCAGCCAGGTCTCCGCAATTCCCACCAGGTCCGGCTCCCCCTCCGACACAAGGTCGTGGATGAGGGGGGGCTTTGTTGACCATGGACCTGGCGTTGCAAAACATCAGCCACAGGCCCTGGCTCTGTAATCCCTGACCACCTAGCAGGTCTGGAAAACAATTTTCCTAGCCACTCCTGCAAGATCACAAATAGCATACTGTTCTGACCCCTCTTTCTTCAACTAATTACACGACTCTTGGCTGCTTGCCTGAATGACAGAGACGAAGCTTCTTCACACGAACTCAACTCAAGACACTCGAACCTAGAAATGACACATTGTTCTCTACCAACTTCCTTAGCAGAGGCTTCCTTTTAAACCCTCTTGGGAGGGGCCAGTCATTAGGCAGCTGGGGCTAATTCAACTCCTCCAAGTTAGCCTCTGCTGCAACTAAAGCTTTCTTTTGTCAGCCCATCTTAACCTAGCATCAGAGACAAACTGGCCTTGATCCTCCCTACTACTCCAAGACCCAGGTGCCTCCTGATGACTAGCCAGGATCTCTGCTCTCTTAAAGTCACCCTCCTCCTCCAGAGCAGACTCATAGAACTCCTCACTAGAGGAGTCCATCAGCAGCTCATCCGGAGCCGGCTGGGCCACAACAGGATACTATGCTGATGTTATACTTCAGTGATAGGTAGTCTTTGCTTTGCGAAGAAGCAGGTCCTCTTTTTCAGGATACGGCTAAGCTAGCTATTTAAAATGCAGAGTCAGTGTATTACATTGTTCTTTATGCCCAATCCAGATGGCAAGGTTTGAACTATCCCTCTTCCCCCCCCCTCCACCAAGTATGCCTCTTCCTTTGAAACAGATAGGGCACCTTTATCATTAACATTCTGTGTGTGCAGCATTACTTGACTTTTACATTATTGCTTGCACTATTACTATGCATGCATTATTTATACGGTTGGCTATCAAAGAAAAAAGGCAAGCAATTTACTTGTCAAAACATATTAGAATGCATGACTTTAAATCAAAGTTGCAAAGGTTGGGTAAAAAGCTATAATAAATGCACTTCAGCTAATGTGCCTGTGTCGCGAACTTGGACCTTCTATGTATCAATGAAGAAACCTATAATAATTTCTGCAACTTTTGTCAAATGACTGTGCTCTGTTTTTAATTGAATGATATTCAACATTAATTTGTGGACTCAGGATTTTTCCCTTTAATGGTCTGCTTAGGAAGGAAGGAATCTAACCGTGTATTTTCATGCTCTTGGTATCTAGTCATTGCTGGAATTCAACTGCCTACAAGAGACTTGCAATTCAAGCTAAAGCCTCTGAAATATTTTTTGAGACTTTTTTTTTTGCACTAAGAGCTTTCTTTTACTTTATCCATCCATATGTTATATAGAATAGAAACGTAAAGGGCATTGTGCAAATCATGAATGAGTTAGTTGTGGCCCCAAAGGACATTCAACAATTACTACATTGTTATTTTCAAGAAAAGAGAAATAGTTAAATAATTATAATAAGTTATTGGGTTTTTTTTGTCAATATTAAATGAAAACTTTCAAATTATGTCAGGCTTGTTTTTAAATCCTCGCCCTGACCATTTCTTTAACCTGGCTCCACCATACTTGAAATATAGCCTGTCAGCTTTCCAAAAAAATGAAAATTTGCTTTCAACTTCAAAAGTTTCATACTCTGCTGTTATAGAACAACAATTTAATTAACTACCAAATGCAGCAGTACCTCAGTATTCAACTGTTTAAAAACTCATCAGATTTGGTATTCAACAAATGTTGATACAAAATATTGTCCCGGTACTCATTGTTAGTTTGGTACTCAACATGCTGTGATAGGAAAAGAATAGACTGAAAGAATAGACAAGAAATTGGCCATGCTGGAAAGGTCACTGCAAAAGGAAGAGGGAGACAGGCATATAAAGTAGGCAAGAAGCTAGGAAGGTCACTAACTTAGGAAAAGGAACATACAGGAAGTCCTTCCAAGCTGAAACAAAGGGCCATATGATAAATCATGTGGTTTGTTTGGCACTTGCAATTTTTAGTACTTGGTCCACCTTCTGGAACTAATTAATGATGAGTACCAAGGTACTACTATAGGAGAAAAAGGTGCGGGGAGAGAAAATCTTCATTGAGTTGAGCGCAACTCTTGAGAAATTCTTGTTATTTTCTTGGCAACATCATAAAAGTGAATTTCTATTGCTTCCTTCTAGGATATTTTTTCAACTTTCTATTCTACTCCCAAGCTCTGATATTTTATGGGGTCTTTCATCTCTTCTTAAGCGTTCATACTGTATATTAGGATAGTATCTCTATTCTATCACAATTTCTTGCTGTTTCCTTTAAAACAATCGGGTGAGGAGGCAGAGAAAAAAATCATGTTAGATTTTTTTTAAAGTTCCAAGTTTAAAAAGGCCTTTACTTTATGGAGATTGATGGACATTTGTAGGTGCATGCAAATAGGTTTAGTCAACTCTTCATTGAAAAACAACATTGGAGATAAAGATAAGAAAAATGGCATTTCCTTGCTGCTTGGAGAGCAAAAGGCATACAGTATCTGGCTGGATTTTTTGTCCCTCAGTCTGATAAAGCCACCAAATTATCTGTAAGAGACAATGACTAAATGCCAGCTTCGTTCAGTAAATAAATGATTATCCTTCTAAGTAACTGAAAAGGAAAAAGAGGTGGGTGAAGAAGAGAATCAGGAGTCCACAGAGTTCACTGTTTTCAACTTGTGAAATGCCAATCATTATGATGGATAGGATAAATCCAATGTATAGGAAGTTCTAACGTAACATAAGTTCCTAGATGAAGAATGCTCAGGGCTGACCCCACAATGAAGTGGCATTTTATAACTGCAGTGCATTTTATTCTCCTAAGAATGGCAATGTTCATTTACGCTGATATCATGTGAGGAAACGACTATAGGTAGTTCTTCACTTACAACCAACATTGAGCCCAAAATTTCTGTTGCTAAGCAAGACAGTTGTTAAGTGAGTTTTGCTCCTGTTTACAATCTTTCTTTCCACAGCTGCTAACTGAATTGCTGCAGTTGTTAAGTTAACAACATCTGAAAACTATAAAAAAAATCAGTAAGTGAATAACAGAATAACAGAGTCGGAAGGGACCTTAATCCAACCTGTTCCTCAGGCAGGTTGGACCCTATAGCAGGGCTGTCAAATTCACGGCCCATGGGCTAGGTGTGTCATGCCCTGGCCACACCCATGCTCAGTTTGGTGAAAGGTCACCAAATGTGACACATATGTCACATGATACCAGCATGACGATGTGAGTTTGACACATTTGCCCTATAGAATTTCAGACATGTGGTTGGCCAATCTGTCCAATATTGGAGTATCCAACAACTTCTTTATATATAAAGTTTTTTTTTCATATATATATACTATTACATAGCTAACATTGTATTGTATTATTAAATGTTTACATCAATTCATCTTACCCTCACCTCCCAAAAACAATTAATGGTTCTTCTGTTCTCCATACACCATATTTGTACCTTATCAATCACTTTCTTCTCCCTCTCTCCTCCTCCTCCCTACCTCCTTTATTCCCTCTGTCATCTTTCTCTTCTCTACTTTCCCTTCCTCTCTCCTTCTCCTCTCTCCCCTTTCCATTACTCCTTTCTCTCCTCATCTTCCTGCCCTGCCCTATCTCCTATCCCTCTCCTTCTCTTGCCTCTTTCCTCTACTTCACACTCTTCATCTCATTTACTTAGTGTATTTCAGCTTCTGAGCAAGCTCCATTTTATGTTGATGGTATTTATAATTCCTTTTCAATATACATATTTAATTTTAACATATATCTTCCTCTTCCTTTAAAAAAAAATAGAACAAAAAGTATACATATATAGTCATTGAGTATCCAACAATTTCGGTAGGCCATCTGGCTTCCCCATTGACTTTGCTTGTTAGAAGGTCACAATGAGATTACATGACTCCAGGACACTGCAACTGCAACAAATACATCCCAGTTGCCAAGCATCCAAATTTTAATCATATGACCATGAGAAACTGCAACTATTGTAAGTGTGAGTAGTAGTCACATTACTTTTTTCAGTGCCACAGTGTATCTTTGAACAGTCACTAAACAAATAGATGTAAGCTGAGGACTATCTATATTTATTTATTTATTAAATTCTGATGCTTCGTGAAATTTTGCTATTGTTCTCAGAAAAATTAGGAAAATTATGCACCCTGATTTATATATTTCAGTTAGTTTAGTTTAGTTTAGTTTAGTTTAGTTTAGTTTAGTTTAGTTTAGTTTAGTTTAGTTTAGTTTAGTTTAGTTTAGTTTAGTTTAGTTTAGTTTAGTTTAGTTTATTTAAACTTATATACCGCTCCCTTTCCCGAAAGGGACTTGGGGCGGTGCACAGGAAATTAAAAAGCATAAATAAACATAACAATATACAAAATTTAAAATCAAATCAAATTATTAGCCCTGTGCTAAAAATTTGCAATAAATTAAAACTATTCCCCTTAAAAACCAATTAAAATAATTTGTTGTCGGGCTAAAGGCTAGGTAGAGTTAGGCCAGGCCGGCCAGTTGAAAAAAGTGTGTCTTAAGCTTCTGGCGGAAAGAACGGAGGTCCGTGGTCATTCTGAGTTCGGGGGGGAGGTCGTTCCAGAGGGTTGGGCCCACCAAGCCAATGAAGTTTCCTTCATTGGCTTTGCAATTATTGAAAAGCATTTCATCATGTACTCTAAGTGATATAAAAATTGAGGATGATAAGGAGGTGATGATTTCTTTCAAAAAGAGAGTTAGTTAAATGATTTTTGAATAAAAGTTGCATAGGCATCAATTAATTCATAATGTTTTTTATGTGAGACAATGTTTTCTTCTATCATTCTCTTTTCAGATCTCTCCCTCCCCCTCCCCTCCTCCTCCCCTCCTCCTCCTTCTCCTCCCCCTTCCCTCCTCCTCCCCCTCCCTCCCCCTCCCCTCCCTCTCCTCCCCCTTTTCTTCTCCTTGTTCCCCTCCTCTCCACCACTCAGACTGAAAAGTAAACTAACATTTTTCAAATGAAATTAAATAAAAACAATCCTTTAAAATAATATAATTAGAATCCATGAAATAAAAGACCATGAGGGGTCCTTGGTGCTCTCTGAGCTTGCTTGTTTCCTTACAGAGATATTACCTAAACTAAGTAACGGCGTCCGTGTTAGTGAAGAATGCAGTTAGCTTTCAGTTTACATTCTAGTGGTTTGTCTTGTCATTATTGGTGGGGATGGTGTTAGAGATTCTTTGGTTGGGTTGCAGTGGTGGGTTTCTGCAGGCTCGCACCTACTCGCGAGAGCCGGTTGGTGAAATTTAGAGATCTGGTGAGAGGGGGTTCCACCGGCGTACCTGGAAGTAAATCTGGCCCGCCACTGCCAGTGACCCAACGGGAAGGAAAGGAAAGGAAAGAAGAAAGAAAGAAAGAAAGAAAGAAAGAAAGAAAGAAAGAAAGAAAGAAAGAAAGAAAGAAAGAAAGAAAGAAAGAATTTATCATAACAATTGAGTCCAAAATTTTGGTTGCTAAGCAAGAGCGTTGTTAAATGAGTTTCACCACATTTTAAAAGGTGGCCACTCCCACCCTGTCACATGACTGCCAAGCCATGCCCACAAAATAGGCCACACCTACAGAGTAGGTTCTAAAAAATTTGAAACCCACCACTGTTGGGTTGTTTGCTATTGGCTTCACTGGCTGTTTTTTGATTGGGGTATGTTTAATTGATTGTAAACAATATATCAATCTACATAAAATCAGAGGTGAAACCCAGCAGGTTCTGACAGGTTCTGGAGAACCAATAAAGGAAATTTTGAGTAGCTCAGAGAACCGGCTTATGCCCCCTCTGGCTGGCCCTAGAGTGGGGTGGGAATGGAGATTCTGCAGCATCATTCCCTTGCCATGCCCACCAAGCCACACCTACCAAGCCACACCACGCCCACAGAACTGGCAGTAAAAAAAAATTGAATTTCACCACTGCATAAAATTATAAACACACACACACACACATACCCAAATCAATATTTATAGCATGATTTATAAGGAATAAACTCAACAATCAAGAAATATGCTTTATACTGGGCAGTATTCAATCATATCTCCAACTTTCCAGAAATGGGAAAAGGAGAGAATAGGAGCCATTTGTTGAAAGGAGAAAATTTGGAAATTCATTTCTGGATTCTACATTGCTTGACTTTAATGTATTTATGATGGTGGAAGTGTCCTGAGGTCATGTGATCACAATTTGTCACCTTCTGTCCAGCAAAGTCAAGGGGGAAGCCAAATTCACTTAATAACCCATGTTACTAAAAACTGTAGTTGTTAACAACTGTGGCAGGAAAGATCATAAAATGGGGCAAAACTCACTTAACAATTGTCTTGCTTAGTCACAGAAATTTGGAGCTCAATTGTGGTCATAAATGGAGGACTACCTGTTTAAAAAATATGCCAAGATTGAATTCTTAAACCATTCATGTAGCCAAGGAAGAACAAGAAATGGATGGAATGAAATAATATTCATTTTTATGCTTTGAAAGAAAAGGTACTTTCTTACCCTAGTCCCTTCTCAATATATTGGATTTAATTCCTATAATATTTACTAGTGGAGATGACTATTTTATTGTCTATGGATCATCGGAACAGATTCAAATTATTGGAGTCAGAGAAAGTTTGAAAAGAAAAAAAATAGGAAAAATATAAAAATACCATAAAATAATTCTCAGAAAGAATAGAAAAAAAAACCCAATAACACCATATGAATAATAGTGGACCTCAGTTTCCTGAGTTGTATAAAATGCAGGACTAGTAATTTTCCAACACTAAAGCTAATTGATTTTTAAAATAATTTTTAACTATTATGTTAAACAGATAAAAGTATAAATTATTAAATTATAAAAACCAGGGGGGGGGGGAATGTGGAAAGGGTGTTTTTTAAAGAAAAAAGTTACTTTAAAGTAAATTTCAATTATTATTTTTTCAAAACAGGCATCTATTTGCTTTCATCTCATCATTGTTTTATTAAAACTGTTGTGTTGCTGTTAAAAGATTTCAGGTCAGTTTATAGAATGATATCCAAACATTTTAAAAATAATACTATAAAAGTGAACTAAATACCATTCAGTGTGAACATACCATACAAGTGAAAATAAGCATTATTGGAATAACTAAAGAAAACAAATGTCACTTGGGAAAAACATGCCAACCTAAGTTTGAAACACTTTATATTCTGTGATCAAACTTTTTTAACATCACGAAACAACATCTGAGTATCTCAGGTTATTGGGGAGAATTCAGTAGGTGGATAAAAATGCCAAGTCCACTTCAAACCTTTGGCTGAGCAATGAATCATAATAGCAATAAAGAACCAGAAACAGAAGAACTGTGACAAAAGAAAGCAAAGAGTACCAACAGTTCCTTGAGTGTAATCCCAAAAGACTTGGAGCACCACATGTTCACCACTGGCATTGACAAATTCTCCATCAGTCAGTTGAAGAAGGGATCTTTACTTGGAACAGCTTACATCCTGTGATGACACCTCTAACACCATCAAATCCTCTTCCTGGTCCTTGGGAAGGCGTCTATAAGCAGACAAAAATGCCAACTCCAACCTGGCTGATCGTGCAATGGACAATAAAATATAAAAAAAATATTGCAATATTTTAAAACTAGGGCAAATGATTACTTTCCCCACTTATCACAGACAACATCGTGGTTGATCTATTGTCCTGCCATTGGCCTAAACCTTGATCTGTCCTTTTTAATACTTGATTTTGCTATTGTAATCAGAAAAGTGAACATTCAAAAAAGAAAATTGCTCTCTAAAGGGCAGAAATGAGTGAATGAGTTCACTTCTGACTTTGACAGCTGATGAGCATCCCTGAACTAAGCCTGCACGATCTGTATCAGTCAATTTAAAGCTCAGCCTCTCATATTCAGTATTTAAACATTGAATAAATGTAGTATTTTTCAGTTTGTTTAGAATTAGGCAGGATAAAGCTACCAAAAAGAAAAAAAGCAATAGAGCTTGCTAAAATCATGAATTAATACCATCTGTCAAATCCAAATATTAATGTTATTTTGAAGAGAAGCATATTTTGTGTATCTCAAATTTCTAGTTTGCTGAGTTTTCCCTTTTTTAAGGATTCAGAATTGCCTGTCCTTTGAGAAGGAGAGCGACAGAAAGATGCAAGATGCTCAGTGAAGTTTCAACTCCTTAAATATAAGAGAACAAGCTCTTTTTAATCAAATAAGATACTAGGTGTTATGGCACCAAATTCTGCAAAAACTATCTCGATTCTATACAAAACTCTTATTTGTATCCAAAATCATTCTTGTTGAGTGGAAACTTGTTACTCCATGTCCAAATTATTCCACTGAAATTGCAATCTGGCCCACAAACAGGGGAATGTCCTTGATCTTTTTTTGATCCCCACAATGGATAACGTTATCCACCAGTAAGCCAAGATACACTTGATCCACCAGTAAGCCAAGATACACTTGGTGTAAGTATCTTGGCTTACACCAGTAAGCCAAGATACACTTGATGCATCCATTTTAGTAGAAAGTTTTATATTTTTATATTTATTTATCTATCTGTCTTTATTTATTTGTCATCTGTATTTATATGTATATATGTATTTATTTATTTATCATCTGCCTGCCTGCCTGCCTGCCTGCCTGCCTGCCTGCCTGCCTGCCTGCCTGCCTGCCTGCCTTTCTATCTATCTATCTATCTATCTATCTATCTATCTATCTATCTATCTATCTATCTATCTATCTATCTATCTATCTATCTATCTATCTATCTATCTATCATCTATTTAAAAGTTACAAGATGGAATATTTATTTTTTGCTCTAGGTTCTTTGCAAATATCCTTTTCACAATTATTTTTATTTTTTCCTCCACTTTTGAATGTGGAAGAAATGTTATTTGGAGGTTTATAAAGCTCTCTTTATCAAATTTTCCCCATGAAGTCATGGTGGGCAGGAAGAAAAAATGGATGGATGGATGGATGGATGGAAGGAAGGAAGGAAGGAAGGAAGGAAGGAAGGAAGGAAGGAAGGAAGGAAGGAAGGAAACCTTAAGCACAAAGAGAATAAGACCTCCATATAACAATCACACACGCATATACAGACATAGATATGTATGCATTTTTAGGTAATTTCATGCAGCTGGAGGCGGCTGCATCTGATGCTGAGCTATAAATGGATTTAGTAAAGAGATATATTTAGTACCATTATTTTTCTTCAGTAATGCATGAGACATAATTAACGTTCATGAAATTTGCCAGATGGACAGCACTTTATTAGTGTGAAATGCTTTAATAGATGCTTTCCAAATGAAGAGGGCAATACTGTGCAGAAACATGCTTGCAATGGAAAAGAGGGAACGAGGTAGTACTTATTGGAACATAGAAAATGAAAGAGTTTTAAAGCTTTGGGAATAGATAGGGATGGGGGTTGTTAATATCCCCTTCAGCAAATCCAGTAAACTAGGCATAGGTGACCTTTTAATGCCTAAGGGCTGTTCTCAGTATTTGAAAGGACGACATATTTCTGATGAGTGAGAAAAACTGTATTTGCTTAAGAATGTAGGGGGTTATTTTTAATAGAATAGAATTCGTTATTGGCTAAGTGCAATTGGACACCCAAGGAATTTGTCTTCGGTACATAAACTTTATTTGAGATACATTTGAATAAAATCTATCTATCTATCCATCCGTCCGTCCGTCTGTCTGTCATCTTATGTGAAAATAAATCAGAAGAGATGCTTATGAAGTATAGGAGTGTAATATCATATATATTTTTTAAAGCAGCTGCTCTTTTTCCAGCCTTTTACACAGCCTGAAAATAGATGTGGATGCTTTAAGAAATCAATTCATTCAGTCATACCTGTTTTCAGGTAGGGTGGAAGTTAAAAAACTGATGCTGCTACTATAAAGGCATTTTGCTCTTGCATGTTTTACCTCTACTGAAACTTTTTCAGAACATGTATATCAGCAAATAAATAATGTAAGTTATTCATATCTTGTGCTTTCCACACTAAAGGAACATAAAACTGTGAAATTGTAATAGTGGGAAGCAGTGACCTTGGAGCACTCCTGCAATAGACCATGTTTTGTTATCATCATGCAGGCAATCCTCAATTTACAATCATTTGTTTAGAGATAATTTTATTTTACAGTATCACTGAAAAAAAATGATATATGAATAGTGAAAACTCATAGAGAACTGTCCAGGGTCTCTGCCGTCTCATTTAGGTACACATTGTAGCCAAAGCGCATGCACAAATGCTCACAGAAAAGCTATGGGAACAATGTACAAAACACAGATCTTCATAGAACCATTATTACTATTGTTTACCACAAAAAGTTCTAGTTGTAGAACTAAGCAGCTTAAGAGGAATTCAAGAAAAAAAAACCTAATGAAGCCTGTTGTATTAAAAGAAAGAAAGAAAAAAGACACTTGGTCTATACTGGGAATGTGAGAAATGATGAACTGAATTTAATTGATCTTAATTTTTGGTAATTTTTAGTTGCATTTTTAGCACAGCGTATTTCAAATTTAATTAGATTTTAATATTTGTAATTGTATTTATCTATATGTTTGTACGTCTATATTTTAACTTCCTGTGCACCACCCTGAGTCTCTTCTGGGAGATAGGTGCGGTATAAAAATCAAATCAAATCAAATCAAATCAAATCAAATGAACTGAAGACAACCATGGTGGAATGAAGAACTAGACCATAAGAACATAAGAACATAAGAATAGCCTTGCTGGAACAGGCCATAGCCCATCCAGTCCAGCATATTGTCTCACACAGTGGCTCCCCATTTGCTTCAGGGTCTTCCCAAGCAGATGTCTTCACCTGCTTATGATTCCCTGCAAATGGCATTGAGAGATATCCTGCCTATCTCTCCAACCCAGAGGGTGTCCTTAGGCATCCATAATGATAGCTATTGATACCCTTGTTCTCCATGAACTCGTCTAATCCTTTCTTAAACGTGTCGAGGCTGACAGCTGTCACCACTTCTTCTGGCAGGAAGTTCCAAAGACCAGTGATCCTCTGGGTGAAAAAGTACTTCCTCTTTGTTTGAGGTCTAGCTTCCAAAAGTTTCATGGCGTGCCCCCTAGTTCTAGTGTTGTGCGATAAGGAAAACAGTTTTTCCTTTTCTACTTTGTCCACACTGTGCATGATTTTATAGACTTCAATCAGGTCACCTCTCAGGCGCCGTCGTTCTAGAGTGAAGAGGCCCAGCCGTTGCAGCCTCAGATGGTAAGGAAGGTGTTCCAGCCCCCTAATCATTCTGGTTGCCCTCCTCTGCACCTTTTCCATTTCCATAATATCCTTCTGAAGGTATGGTGACCAGAACTGGACACAATACTCCAGATGGGGCCTCACCATAGATTTATATAGAGGCAAAATGACACTTGCTGTCTTATTTTCTATACCCTTCCTAATGATCCCTAGCAATGAGTTTGCTTTTTTCACTGAAAGTAGATCACCTCTTCACAGTTCCTTTCTGGACAAGGATCTTCAACTTAAGATCACCCATAAGTGCTCCATACATTTGATTTTCATGAGGAGACTATAAGACAGCAATGTCTGGCTGGGAGATGCGGGAATAACCATCTTGTTCAAACTATGCCTTTAAAAGGAAGCTTTTCTAATCACTTTAGAAAATTACTTTTTAACTTTTTTAAAGTTATTAGCAATCTCTGCATTTATAGTTTTGACAATACTGGGTGAGTTTTCTTCACTCCTTAATGAAAGCAGCTTTAAATATGATTTTAAGGCCTTTCTCTAGGAATGAACATCAAAAGGATGATTAGAACTCTGATTTTGGAAAGATACAAATGAACTAAGGGTACAGATGGATTTAAAATGCATTTTTTTGGAATTAATTATGAGAGTCCTTTCTTTGAAAAAATGCTCTTGTGTTTAATTGTTATCGCTATTTTTTAATTAATATGATGGGCTACTGAAGGTTGGACACTAAAGGAATCTAGAAAAGGAATTAAAGAATACAGTTAAAACAGAAGAACTCTTAAATGCAACTTGCAAATACAGAATAATGAAAAATATTTCAATATTAATGTTTAATATTAAAATATAGTTTTGAACAATGGACAGGTTGTTAATATTTAAAAGTGTCTGCACTAAATAGAGCATGCCTATCTGAACGATGTTATAGATCAAGTTTTATCAGACAAGATTGAAGCTGATCTGAAAATGGATTTAAAAATGAGAGGCTTCAAGAATGACGTGGTAAATGATGCTACACAAAATGCATCAAAGGAATTGATGTTTTAATAATTAAAAGAGATACACAAATTAAAAACCAAAAGAGTGATCTGGGTAACTTTCCTATTTTAGATTTAAAAAGAGGCTTGTTATTGCTTTGAAGAAATTTGTGAGAAGGAAAAATGAAAAGAAATTAAGTTCTAAGACATCATTTGAAGGGATTAAATATCAAGATCATTAAAAGTAAAAGGAAGGAATATAAAATTGATTTATTTGATCAAGATTAAACTAAATATAGTGTTCTCTGGTTACTTTTGCTGACATCAGCACTGAGATGACAAGCTTTAAGGATTTTTTTAAATAGAGATCATTTCTTGTATTTAAAAATAAGGTGATAAACTGCTAAAATTATTTATCCTTATTGAGATGAAGGGATTTAGGTTCTCCTATCCAGTCATGTCCAATGCTAAGGGGCGGAGCTTATCTCCATTTCCAAGCTGAGGGAACCAGCATGGTCCAAAGATACTTCTGTGGTTATATGACTGGTATATGCTATATTCTGAGGTGCATAGAACACTGTTACCTTCTTTCTGGAATGGTACCTATTTATCTACTTGCATTTGCATGTTTTTGAACTCCTAGGTATGCAGAACTGAGGCAGAAATGGGAGCTCACTTTATCATGCAGTACCTGGGTCTTGAACTGTCAACCTTCAATTTGGCAAACCCAGTGTCTTAACCGCTAGGCATTAGGTCCAGGGGTGGGTTTCAAAATTTTTGGAACAGGTTCTGTGGGTGTGGCCTGCTTTGTGGGAGTGGCTCTGCAGTCATGTGACCGGGTGGGCGTGGCCAACTAGGAAAATGTGGTGGAATTCACTTAACAACGGTCTTGCTTAGCAACCAAAATTTTGGCCTTAATTGTGGTCATAATTTCTCTTTCATCTCTGTCCCACTTTCTTTTTCTTTCTTTTCTTTCTTCCCTTCTTTCTCTTTCTCTCTGTCTCTCTCTCTGAGTCTGTCTGTCTCTCACTGTGGCTCTTTATCTCTCCCTCCCTCCCTCCCTCCCTCCCTCTCTGTCTCTTTCTATCATTCTCTGTGTCTGTCTGACTCTCTCTCTCTGTGGCTCTTTATCTCTCTCTCCCTCCCTCCTTCCCTTTCTGTCTCTTTCTGTCATTCTCTGTGTCTGTCTGACTCTCTCTCTCTGTGGCTCTTTATCTCTCTCTCCCTCCTTCCCTTTCTGTCTCTTTCTGTCATTCTCTGTGTCTGTCTGACTCTCTCTCTCTCTGGCTCTTTATCTCTCTCTCCCTCCCTCCTTCCCTTTCTGTCTCTTTCTGTCATTCTCTGTGTCTGTCTGACTCTCTCTCTCTGTGGCTCTTTCTCTCCCTCCTCCCCTCCCGCCCGCCGTCTCAGGCAGCCCAGCTCCCGCGCCTCCCAGTCCTCCGCCTGCATCGCCCCGCTTCACCGGCTCACCTCGGCCCCCGAGGTTGCCCGGTTTCCGGATGCAGCCGCCCCCTCGGCGCTTCGCTCTGCCGCTCTGCGGCTTCTGCTGCTTCGGCAGGCCGGTAGGTTTGGCCGGCGGGGGCGGGGTGAGCCCCGTAGTCCCCGTTCCCCTCCCCTCCCCCGCTTCCAGCGCCGGAAGGCCGCGCCCGGCGGGAACCTGCAGCGGCCGAAGCAGCTCGGGCAGCTGCGCACGCCGGCCAATGGCGAGTCGCGGTCCGGGGGCGGGGTTGGCCACCCGCAGGCAGGGCAGGGGGCTGGGCCGCCAGGGAGGGGCGCCCCAGGTCGGCTCCCGGGTCAGCACCTCCACCGGCCGGCGGCGGGGTCGGATGGACAGGTACCGTGAGGGCGGCCCGAGGGAAGGAGGACCAGGCAGGCAGGCAGGCACCGAGCCGCCTCCCGCCTGCCCCGTGGCTTCAGGACAGGTCCTGGGCAGGCTGAGTCGGGCCTCACCATCCCCGCCCCAACGGCACACGGAGGGCAGCGGGGAACGGAGGGGAGCGGCGCAGGAGTTTCTGCACGGCCCGATCACTCCAGACGCCATCGGGGAAGACGGGGGGGGCGGGGATGGTGAGGCCCGACTCAGCCTGCCCAGGACCTGTCCTGAAGCCACGGGGCAGGCGGGAGGCGGCTCGGCGCCTGCCTGCCTGCCTGCTCCTCCTTCCCTCGGGCCGCTCTCGCGGTACCTGTCCGTCCGACCCCGCCGCCGGCCGGTGGAGGTGCTGACCCGGGAGCCGACCTGGGGCGCCCCTCCCCGGCGGCCCAGCCCCCTGCCCTGCCTGCGGGTGGCCAACCCCGCCCCCGGACCGCGGCTCGCCATTGGCCGGCGTGCGCAGCTGCCCGAGCTGCTTCGGCCGCTGCAGGTTCCCGCCGGGCGCGGCCTTCCGGCGCTGGGAGCGGGGGAGGGGAACGGGGACTACTTACTTCCGGGTCCACCGGTCCAAGCGGATCGCTTGGGATCGGGAATTTTCACGAAAGGGCTCACGCGAGCCCACCCGAACCCTGAGAAACCCACCCCTGATTAGGTCTCCTAGCAACAAACAACTTTCTTTATGACCAGATTTTCTTTTCAAAATCAGTTAGTGGTAGCATAATGGATAATACATTGATCTAATAAGATGACAAAGATTTTCAGACTGTGAAAATCTTGAGGAAAAAATTAACTTATTTCTTGTAAAGTTGAATTGGCCAGTGTAATTTTATGTCTCCTATTTGCCTATATTCTCACAAACTGTTTTCCAGCATCTATCTTATTTTAATGGGAAAAGCAAACAATGCTTTGAAATGATCCTTTGAGATAGCTGGATGTTGGGGAATGTGATAATTCTGGCAACTCTACTAAAAGATAATTTTTCGTTAAATGACTATCAACTCCTATAAAAAGGAAAGTCACGTGTTACCATTTTATAAATATTAGTAATTAGTTGTGTGCATATTCATAGTTAGAAAGGACTCAGTGAAACAAACAAGACTGAAATGTACTGTGATTAAGATCCCATTGATTTCAATTGTATATGACTAATAAGGTTTTCAACAAGTCTGCTCTAATGATGATTAACTCGGCTTGCTACCTTACGAATCATTCTTTAACCATATTTTGGGAGGAAATGTTATGGAGTTTGCAGTTTGTTCCTAGTAAGCCTTCCTGGACATTCAAACAGGCATAGATTTCTTCTTGCTAAATTTGATTTCCTCATAATGGGGAGATGTGTGTGTTGTCACTGCAGCATTTAATTTTGCTTTTCAGGATGAGTGCTATGCTGTGAAATCCCTTGAAGCTCCTGAGAGCTTTGGGGTAATTAAGTTAATCTGCAACAGATTTATTTTGGGAGCGTATCTGATTTACCATTTGCTGATGACGGACATCTTTCAAGGGCATCACAGCACGAGGCTTAAACTTCAGGTACAGCAGCAAAGGAACATGGGTTGCATACCAGTAACCAGTTTCTGTCATTTATATGTCTGATGCTGCCTTTTTCCAGCAAGGCCTTCTAAGCATGTTCAAACTTTCTAGTCAAAATGTCTGATGGAAAATTTCCAGTAACATGCTACTCAAAGGATGGAAAGCTGGAAGAAAGGAAGGAAGCTTTCCTGACCTACTTATTATTTGAAATGTACAGATGTGCCTTCAAAAATGATATGCAGATATCTCTTGTTTAAATGAAAATTCACTTCAGGCACCAAATAACCATTTCTCTATGCCAGAGGTGTAAAACCTGTGTCATCATGTGATGTATCATAACTTCACTAAACCGGGAGTGGGTGTGGCCAGCGTATGACAAATCCAGCCCACAGGCCATGAGTTTCACAGCCCTGCTCTATGTGTTTATGTTCTATGCTCATTTTGTATATGAACCTTTATTGATATGTTGCAAGGAGGTTTTTCTTTCTCTCTCTTTCTGACTGTTATGCCCTTTCTTTTGGCAAACAAGTGTTTCCCCCCCCCCCTTAAATCAGTCCTTTTAGTGTATTATTTTACTGGGGAAATGCCTTATAAAATTCAAAGAGCAAAGAGCAAATATTACGGTGTGATTGTTTTAATTGACACACAAACCAGGAAGATGCAAATTAAGTAGATGCCTGTAAAATAAGCACTATTTATTGCATGCTGCTTTTAAGATTGTTGAAAACTTAATTTTTATCTTGCCCTTTTCTTCAGGAAATGAGAGAGCTCCCAAAAGATATTTTGATTTGATTCTCACAGCAATCCTGCAAGAGAAATGAATCAGATATTATGATGTGTCCTTTGAAGACATTCATTACTGAAACTGAACTGGCAATGTGGTTCTTTCGACCAAGTCTAGATTTCTGTCCAATGACAATTAAAGTTGAGTTCTGACCTGAAAGTCATGAGCAGTTATCTCATCAGAAGAAAATTCGCTTTCCTTTCCACCACACCTAGTGAGTAAAGAGAGTTACTCACTAGGAGTGGTGCAAGGACCCCAAATGCAGCAGAATTCAGTGGCAGAATATACTATGGATTCAATGGGAATATTCCAGAAACAGACTGAAATGGATGTACAAAATTCTGTAGAGTTAAGATCAATAATATTTGTGAGGAGGATCTGAAGGAATGGAATACGTAAATAAAAACCTGCAAAATTGATTTGGGCTATATTTGAACCAAGATGCAGATTTCAAGGTGCTGCCAGAGTCTGTGGGTGAGGTTGAAAGAATGAGCGCCCCAAGAGATGAGCTCAGGGTTGTTGTTGTTGTTGTTGTTGTTGTTTTGGTTTGAAGTTGTCTTTTGTGAAGTTCGTGGCCATTGTTTTTGCTCATTCAGTAGAGCAAAAATGTTCTATGTGAATTTAATGGAATTCCAAGACATATGGCCTCTCTCCTTTCCTTCCTTGAAGTCAAATACAGGACTTGATGGAAGATCCTGTAGCACATATTTGAATAACAAATGAGCCAATCTGAGTCTCAAAATGAAAATCCAGCATAAATAATGGGGAGAATTGGAGGTGAATAGAATTTTTTTTCCCAGTTGGCCAAGGCTATTTAATACTTATGATTAGTCAATAGGAATGAATCAAAAACAGAACATAACAAAACTTCTAGGAGATCGCTTTATCATCTGAGTAGGGAAGCAACAAGGAATTTCAATATATCCCATGCATGTCAAACATTTCATTTAAGACTAAGAAAACTCTCATTTGAGACTTTTAAATGAAGCAGCTTCATTTGCACTTCGTGGTCTTGTGCAGGGGTCAGCAACCTGAAACTCTGGAGTTTCACATGTGGCTCTTTCATCCCACTGCTGTGACTCCTTATCACTGCTCAGCTCCAAAATTGATAGGGCTTTCTGTTGTGTCTGCACAATAGAAGTTTCCACTCCAGTAATGGAGTGATCTGATTGGCCGGGACCAGGGCCGGCTGTGATTGGTCAGTTCATACCGTTGGCTACCTTTAAAAAGGGGGTGCTGCCCGCTGTTTGTACTTGAGCTTTACCTTGCCAATAAAGAGCTGAATTCACTTCTAGTGTGTCCTTTCTTTACCCTATCTAACACTGGTGATGAGGGTGGGATCAGAAGGCAACTAGGCAAAGAGCGAAGCACCTTGGCAAGCAGCCAAGTCCGGAGCCGGCAGCGACGTGGAACAAGCAAGCCATGGTGAATGCGTGACCAGACGGCAGCATGAACCAGCAACCCACCCCAACCCCAGCTCCATTCGACCCAGCAACTGAGGACTACATGATCCAGTTCGAGTGTTACCTGGAAGCCCATGACCATGGAAGCCTCCCGGAGCACCACAAGAAAAACATGTTTCTCAGCTACTGCGGCCGAGAGGTGCTAGCTACGACAAAAGACATGTGTGAGCCAACTCCCCTACAGCCCTACAGCAAGCCCTTAGGACACATTACACTCCCAGATCCTCCAAAATGGTGAGGAGGTATGCGTTCCACACCAGGAACCAGAAGGACGGAGAGACCATAAACCAGTATGTGGCTGCTTTCCGCTGAGCGGCAGCAAACTGTGAGTTCAGGGACTTGGATGATCTGATCCTCGATAGGATCATATTGGGCTGCCGCAACTCAAACCTCAAATGGAGGCTACTCTCCAAGAGCAGCTTAACCCTACAGATTGCTTTAGATGAAGCCAGAGCCTCTGAAACCGCCGACTGGTCGATGAACGCCATTCTGCCCCATGGGGCACGGAACCCCAGTCAAGCGGCTAGCGTCCATTTTGAGGACATGAAGCCAGCTGAGAATGCGGAAGATGCCGAGGCTTTTCGCATGCATAGTGATGATGGCAGGCCAGCACGGAGATTCGAATTGCGTTACCCTCCCTGTGGCAGCTGCATTGAAGATCACCCCAGAATGCAATGTTGGTTCTGGGAAGCCTAGTGCCAAAAGTGCAGAAAGAAAGGCCACATCATGAGGGTCTACAGAAGCAACCGGGCCACGGAATGACCCACAGCGTCCTGGCAGACCGCAGAATGACCAGCAGTGCAATGGCTGCCGTGAATGAAGCCACCAATGCAGAGACCAGAACAGAGGGCTCGTCAGGTCCAACAGATTTGCACCGAAGACGATTCCAGACCCACGATCCACACGTCCATTAGATCCGTACAAGGGTTCACAAAAAACTCAAGGTGCTGGTCCTCATTGAGGTAGCACCATGTGAAATGGAGATCAACACAGGATCATCCCTCACCATCATGTCCTGGGATGCCATCAGCCGCGCTGTCCCCGGGCTACAGAAGCACCCGCTGAAGGAACCCACCCTGGGGATCTGGGATTACCAAGGGAACGGAGTTCTGGTGGTCGGGGAGGGTGTCTTCACAGTCGAGCATGAGGGATTCAAGGCAAGGCTACCCATCATGGTGATAAAGAACAAGCTGCAAAGCCTGTTGGGACTGGACTGGCTTGAGGCCCTGGGACTGGAAGTCACCCAAGTCCACGAGATACACACCGCCCAAGGCAACGAGAGTGGGGAAGATATGCTAAACTGTTCAAGGAGTTCGAGGAAGTCTTCAGTCCTGGCCTTGGTAAGTACACAGGAACCCCCATATCCTTTAATCTTGACTCTAAAATTGCACCAATTCGTCTCAAACTCAGGAGAGTCCCATTTGCTCTCTGCCCTAAAATCGATGCTGAACTGAACAAATTAATCACTCAGGGGATTTTAGAGCCCAACAATCACGTCAGCTGGGAAACGCCTATCGTTATCCCGATCAAGCCAGATAATAAATAATAATAATAAATTGAGATTTATTAACCGCACCCTCTCCCCACAGGGACCCGGGGCGGTGCACAGGCATAGTTAAAAACAATATACAATAATACAAACATTACTTAAAATAAAATTAAATAGAATTACCCGTGCTAAAAATATAAAATTAAGAACCCATTAAAATTTGCAGTTAAAAGACAGAGAGAACTATTCAAGGCCGGCCAGTCGAAAAAGATAGGTCTTCAATTTTACACGGAAGGAGCGGAGGTCGGTGGTCGTTCTAATATCAGGGGGAAGGTCGTTCCAGAGGGCCGGGCCCGCCACAGAGAGCACCCTTCCCCTGGGCGTCGCCCGCTGACAAAGTCTAGTGGACGGCACCCGGAGAAGCCCCTCTCTGTGGGAGCGAATCGGTCGTGAGGATGTGTGGGGCAGGATGGGTCAGTCGGCATCTGCGGGGACTATTGGTGGACCCTGAACCGCACCCTACAACAAAGTGCCTACCCGGTGCCCGTCATACAGCACTTACTGCACTCGCTGAGCCCGGGAAAGGTCTTTGCCAAATTAGACTTAACCCAAGCGTACCAGCAACTGCCACTAGATGGCGTTGCAGCGGGGGCTCAAACCATAGTCATGCACAGGGGGGGCTTTTAAATGCACCCGCCTGCAATTCGGTGTTAGTATTGCCCCTGGACTGTTCCAAAGTGTCATGGAACGGATGTTACAGGGGATTCCAGGAGTCATCCCCTATTTCGACGACATATTGGTTTCGGCCGAAGACAGGGCGCAATTATTCAAAAGGCTAAGTGCAGTTCTCAGCAGAATTAGAGACACGAGCCTCTGCCTCAAAAGAGAAAAATGCAAAATTAATGTATCCAGGGTAGAATTCCTCAGGTACCTCATAGATGACTCTGGGATTTACCCGACCAAGAAAAAAGGTTAAGGCTATCAGGGACGCCCCCACGCCCAAAAACCAGGCAGAGCTGCAATCATTCCTTGGACTACTTAATTTTTATAGTGTCTTTCTAAAACAGAAGGCCACCGTTGCTGAACCACTTCACCGCCTCCTGGCAAAGAACGGCACCTGGTCCTGGGGAAAGCGGGAAGCTGTTGCATTCACAGCCATGAAAGACTTGCTCTCGGCAGACTCTTTCCTCGTGCAATACAGTCAAACTCTTCCCCTCATCCTGACCTGTGACGCCTC
Organism: Rhabdophis nuchalis; assembly: GCA_039707465.1. NCBI lineage: Eukaryota > Metazoa > Chordata > Lepidosauria > Squamata > Natricidae > Rhabdophis > Rhabdophis nuchalis. Next base: position 18,670,158 of record CM077647.1, read on the forward strand.
GCCCTACGGAGTTGGAGCCACCCTGAGCCATCGCATGCCCAATGGAACGGAGGCTCCGATCGCATACTACTCCTGGACCATGTCATTGACCAAAAGGAACCACAGCCAGCTCGACTGGGAAGCCCTGGCCGCGGTGGCCAGAGTAAAGTGGTTCCACAAATACCTTTACGGTCGAGATTTTGAACTGATCACTAACTACAAACTACTCCTGGGTCTACTAGCGGGCGACTGCCCCACTCCAGCCTCCCTATCCCTGTGGATGATGAGATGGACTGTATTCCTGGCAGCATACAGCTACAAACTCGTCCACTGACCGAGGGCAACGCTCAGACATGCGGACACCCTGAGCCGCTGCCCCCTCCTGGACATTATACAGGACCCCAAGCCAGACACCCCAGTCCTCCTGATAGACCGTGCGGACTCCGGCCCAGTCTCATCACATGAGGTCACGTGCCACACGGCTAAGGACAATATGTTTAAGCAAGTGATGAGCTGGGGGTGGAGGGGGTGGCCGAAGACAGCGGGGGAACTGAACTTTAAGACATTTGAAAACAAGTGGAATGAACTGTCGGTTATGAGGGGATGCTTGTTATGGGGGTATAGAGTTGTGGTACCAGCCCAATGGCGCAGCAGGGTGTTAGAGGCATTGCACGAGAGCCACCCGGGCATTGTACGCATGAAAGCATTGGCCAGAAGCTATGTGGGGTGGCCCAACATGAACAAAGAAATAAAGGAGTGGGTCGCCACTTGCACACCCTACCAGACATTGAGACCCGTCTCCCCAGAAGCACTGGTAAGAGAATGGGAGTGCCCCCAATCACTGTGGGCTAGGATACACATAGACTTTGCAGGCCCATTCCAGGGCCAAACATTCATGGTAGTGGTTGATGCATATTCAAAGTGGTTGGAAATAATCCTTATGAAAACCACCACCTCCGAAGTGATTATTAAAGCCCTCCAGAAACTCTTTGCCACACAAGGGGTACCTGACATGCTGGTATTAGACAACGGGCCTCAGTTCACAGCCCTACAGCTCGAGACATACCTAGCGAACTTAGGGATCTGGCACGCACTCACTGCTCCATTCCATCCAGCAGCGAATGGCCAGGCCAAATGGATGGTGAGGTCAGCTAAAGAAGCATTAGCCAGGCTGACCATGGGTGTTTGGCAAACATGAATAGACCACTACTTATTCTACCAACATATTAGCCCTGCGCCACCACTGGGAGAAGCCCTGCAGAGCTCCTCATGGGCTGCAGGCTAAGGTCCCCTCTGGACCGGCTACACCCAAATTACTCCACACACACACCGCCAGACTCCACCAGCAAGACTAGACACTTTACCATAGGAGATAAGTTGTACGCGCACAACTACACCAGGGGCACCCTCTGGATACCGGCTGAAGTAACTGGCATTATGGGACCCCGCTCCTACACAGTCACTTTAGAGGACGGCAGAGTTTGGAAGAGACACATTGACCAACTCGCACACTCAAAGCTCAGGGAAATTGAGCAGCAACCTAGCCCACAACAGACACCAACACCACACCTCCCAGAGATCCCATATATGGAATGGTACTCATCTGGGCAAGCTGCTAGTCTGCAGCGAGCTCCGAGCGGGGGCACTCCAAAAGCTCCAGCCACGACCGCCGAAAGCTTCCAGCAGGTTCTAGCAGGGGGAGACGCAGCAACAACAGGTCCATCTGACCTGACCGAAGTGCAGCAGCCAACTGAACTGCGCAGGTCAGGGTGCGCCACTCGTAGTCCCACCTATTTCAGTGACTATGTCACGAAGTGTATTAACCAATCCAGGATGGGAGGGGTGTTGTGTCTGCACAATAGAAGTTTCCACTCCAGTCCGCATGTAATGGAGTGGTCTGATTGGCTGGGACCTGGGCCGGCTGTAATTGGCCAGTTCGTACCGGTGACTACCTTTAAAAAGGGATTGCCGCCAGCTGTTTGTTACTTGAGCTTTACCTTGCCAATAAAGAATTGAATTCACTCCTAGTGTGTCCTTTATTTACCCTATCTAACACTTTCAGTTAGGACAGGTAGAGGAAAAGCGAGGTCATGCTAGGAGGAGACTCTATGGTGGGGGAACTGGACTTCCAGTTGGCTTCAGAATTGAATGGGGGGGGGCTTCTGGTTCTTTGTGTGTTTAAGGTTGCTGACCTCTGGTCTTGGGTATGAATCAGAACAATTATCGTGTTGATATTTTCAAAGTATTCCATTTTAAATTGCTCAAATATTTTATACTAAATTGTATATACGTCATACTTAGATGCTTTTGTAGGAGAGTTTTGCACAGTTCTAACATAATGTACAAAACACAGGCACAAAAGCAAAATTTGAGTTTGCTTCTTGAGATTAGTTTTCAACATTTCAAAAAGTTGAAGAAGCAGAATATAAACAGATTGCTAGACTCACTTACAATTACATATTCATTGACTTGTATAGCAGTGCGGTTCAAAATGTTTTAAAATCAAAATGGTTCCAGATTGAAAGGAACTGCTGATACAATTCAACAGAGGAATTATTGAGTCTGTCATCTGCACCTCTGTAACTGTCTGGTTTGGTTCTGCAACATAAGAAGACAGAGTCTTCAGAGGATACTTTGAACTGCAGAAAAAACAACTACCAACCTGCCTTACATTGAGGACCTGTATACTGCACGAGTCAAAAAGAGGGTCATGCAAATATTTAAAGACCCCTCAAATCCTGGACATAAATTGTTTCAACTTCTACCCTCAAAACGACGCTATAGAGCACCGAACACCAGAATAGGTAGACACAAAAACAGTTTTTTCCCCAACACCATCACTCTGCTAAACAAATAATTCCCACAACACTGTCAAACAATTTACTAAGTCTGGAATTACTATTAATCTTACCATTCCTATCACCCATCTCCTCCCACTTATGACTGTATGATTGTAACTTTGTCATTTACATCCTTACAATTTATATTGGTTATTTTCTAATATGATTTGATTTCTTATTTGTTCCCTATAACTATCATTAAGTGTCATGTCTTACGATTTGTGACAGGTGTATCTTTTCCTTTATGTATACTGAGAGCCTATGCACCAAAGACAAATTCCAATCACACTTGGTCAATAATGAATTCTGTTCTGTTCTGTTCTGTTCTCTTCTGTTCAAAACAACCTCGTCAGAAATTCTCAGAGATGTTTCCTGCTTGTGCTGCAAGTTTGTTCCAAGTTTGAAATGAACAAATGTTGAGTTCTAACAAGACTGGAACAACTTTGTCCCAAACTCCAATCAGCTGTTATTGAACAAACTAACAGATTTTACATGTATGCTTTTCTTTAATGGTACTTCTAATCTCTCTCAAGCATGCTAACACATCCATTTTTCTAATGGCTCAATTTCTATTCTATTCCCAGTAGACTTCGCAACAGATTTCACCATTAAAAATAGGTGATGTGTTCATCAGAGGAAAAACGCCCATCTTTAGAAAGATGTTTTTGGCTGCTTTGCTGTATTATTTCATAATTTTCTAGTTTTTGACAGGAGAAGACAATGTCTTTCAGCATAATTATTATCTTCTTCTGCTTGAGCATGCTGTGAAGAAGAAGAAAAGATTATGGTGAGGGGAGATAAAATATCTTTGACATAAATTAGTATTTAACGTGCTGTTTAAAACCAGGTTGTGCTTCTATCTGCATTTCTTTGAGCCTTCAGTCAGTGCATATGCTGGAATTGTCATTTTTATCTCCAGAAGCAAGGAGTAAATGTATTTTGCTTTTTTACTTGATTTTCTTGAAATTAAAAACCATTTTTAACTGTGACAAATAAATAAATAATCTGATAAATTGGTGTGATTTCAAATGGTGGTTCATTAGTTTAATTCTTTTAAGAAAAATGTGACTTTTCACAAACAGAACAAAGACAAATTTCCCCTGTCTGTGATGGAGAACAAATCTCTTGTGCTGTATGATTTTCATTCACTTCTTTCTTTCTCCTGGTATGAATAACAACCTCGCTACACCTTGCGGACAAACGTAGAGTACTTTTTAATTAATCTGAAGGAAATAAATTAAAATGTGCTAAGTACGCCAATGTCCTCATGTCATGTTTGTATCCGTAACTATGCCCTCAAAGAACCAACTTGTTAGATTTTTGTTTTCCAGGTTGAAGGAAAATGTGGACCTGCTGATGGCATTTGAAAAGAAATACAATTGTCCCACTTTGTTTTTTAACTTTTTATTATTCTTGCTTTTAAGTTTATTTACCAAGTTTCCCAAAAAACACGATAGGGTCTTACTTTCTTTTGACCTTCGAAATAAGTGCTTGGCCTTATTTTTGAGGAAGTCTTATTATTTTTGAGGTGCAGGAGTCCCCTTAACCTCAGTCTGTGGCCTGAAGATCAGCTGATCCGGAGAGGGCCGGAAGTTCTGTCTCTATTTCTGGCACACTCTTGTCAGCCCTAGAGTTGTTGGGCCTACTGCTTTTTTTGCGGCTGCCCTATAAGAAGGGAAGCAGTAGCTAGGGTTTGCAGTAGCGGCCTCTGCAAGGCCATTCTACATGGATGGATGGTGTATGTGGGGCACATGGGTCACGTTCTCCCCTTCCCCTCCAGGAAATTATTGGGGACTGACTGTGAATGTGTTTAATTATTTTAGGGGAGGGCTTATTGGGGAGAGGGTTTATTTTAACACATGCACTCAAAAGCCTGATTGAGCTTTTTATCTGGGGAGGTCTTATTTTCGGGAAAACAGAGTATTTATTAACACTATAAGATACAAAAATGCAAACTAAAATAGTAGGAAAGATAGGGGAAGGGAAATGATAGGAAAGATGGTGTGTGTGAAAGAAAGGACATTGATTTCTGACTCTCTTTGGTACAGTAAAATAAAATAATAACATTGAAACCCTACTTTTATATAATAGTATAAACTTTGTGATATGAGGAAAAGATGGCCTGTAGGCTAGTATATGCATGACTTATTGGTTGATAATCCTGATGTTATCATTTGTCTGAAATGGGTAAAAAATATGAAACTGTTCTCCATGGTTGAAAAATTGGGTGAAAAGCTCAGTAGCCACAGGTGATATTGCTGTAGTCCTAACCTTGAAATCTGATTTGGTAAGAGCCAGGAGACTATGAGTTCTAGTCCTGACTAAGGCACAAAGCCAACTGGGTGACTATAGGCCAGTCATTTTCTCTGAACCCCAGGAAAAAAGCACTAGCAAACCATACCAAGAAAATTTCAGAGAGCTATCCAGGCAATCTCTTGAGAATTGAATATGATTAAACAAAAAAAAAGGGGGGGGGAGTGTCTAATCAATAATGAAGAACTTCTAGGAAAAACTTCTACTGTTTCAAAAATCCTTAGGTAGCTTTGGCTATTTGGTCAGTGCAAGGCCATTTCCTATGCTCATCTGTAGTGTCATCAAAAAGACCTCTTAGGGACCAATTAATATCCATATCACAGCATATGCAGGGCTGTTTGTTTATTTATTTATAACATTTATACAGCCACCCATGTTATATCAAACTCTGTGTGATTCTCTGTTATCTAGTCAATTAATCCAGTTCATGGAAATTGGCTGTTAATTTTTTACTAGGGTGAACTGCCATTCTGCTCAGTGTTTGCAGAATGGGCCATAATCCTAGAATATTGAAATCTTCTGGTAGCAAAGATTAAGTTCAGGGCAGAACAGGAAGGTGGCAAACAACTGAACAACCCTCTGCAAAAATCTTTCTCTGGTTCTACCAGCTCTATCGCCTGCTGTTCCTACTTAACCATTCACAAATCTTTGGTCTAAATTAGTTAGCATAAGTGATTATATGCAATTAGTTGCAAGTAGTTTTAAAGGACAGCTGCATCTGTTATAACTGTCTATCTTGTTATTGGATTTATGTATCTGATTTTATATATATAGTCCAAGTTACATTATGTATAATATAAATCTGAGTCATCAGATATATATCAGGCAAAGTTGTAACAAACATACAGGAAAAACCAGAAGATGTATTTTCTCTCCGTATCCAATAGGAGTTTACATTGAGATACAGCCCAATAATGGATATAATTTTTTTAGCATGGATAGAATTCCATCCAAGATAAATATAACTTGAAGTTAAAAAGAAGAAGAGGTAGAGGTAGAAGGAAGAAGGAGGAGGAGGGAGGGGAGGATGAAGATGAAGAAGAAGAGGAGGAGGAAGATGATGATGAAGGAGGTAGAGGAGGAGGAGGAGGAGATTAGATGGTCTACCAACCACTACAATAATGCTAGAATAAAGGCAAATAATAAGACCATTTTTTCCTTTGGATTTTGTTTTACAACTACTTGAAGTCATTGTCAAGTCAGTGTTTTTCATAATAAAAAATATTCCTCATTTAAGATAATGTAAGAGATAATAAGGCTGAGCCTGAAAGAGGGGTCAAGCACGTCATCAGTCTCAAGTGCCTTCATACCCACAATAGATCTAAGTCTAGACCACCTTGAATTCCATTGACTTTTATCTACCAACAACTCTCTTTTGACCATTAGTAGTTCAGATTCTTGTTGAAATCTTTAGCATTCAATAAACCTATATACTCTTTTGAATTTCCTGAACTTCTGGTTTTCTGCACTTGGCAGATAACAAATAATGCATTTTTTGATGTCTTACAATTGTTTATACAAAAGGCACATAATATCCTATGAAACCTATCTTCAAATTCTGAGCTATTTTAAGTTATGCACGAACTTGATTGCTATTATTTTAAAAATAATGTCTTTCCTCCCTCATCCCCGATTTCTTCCACCATGAATATTAAAAATGTGAACTTTACCTGAAGAAAGACTTTGATGTGTTATCTTTGAATGCAAACACTGAAGAATTACAAGAGGGACAAACAAAACCTGAGCTTTTTATAAATCTCTTGCTAATGATTGACTGACTGACTCTTGTGCTTACTAATAAAAATGACATATGTGTCTTGGGAGAAAAAAAGTGAAAGAGGCAAGTGGTCAGGGATTATTTGAAGGTAGTTTTAATCCTTTTTAAATTTCTTCATGAATCAATTTTGTCAGCACAATTATTAGAGTGGAACCCTTACTCTAGATGTAAGTGTGAAAGAATTGTGAAAACTCACAATGCACCCAATGAAAACTACATTATTTTGAAACCAGAGAAAGAAACCAAAGTTTCAGTTGCAAGGGCCTTGATCCAATTTGTGTTCCATTCCAATGTTGACGAACGGAATGTTTTAGCAGCAATATTTGCTATTGCTTTCTTCTATTTTTAAAAAAATGTAAATTATTAATATGCCCTGAAATTCTGATATTCCAGGGTGGTCTACCACTATAGTACTAACAAGCTTGATCTAAGCTTTTCATGCCTGGACATGCAGATGCTGTCACCACCAGCTGAGATAGAAGAAGAATTACATTTTTTAGATGTTTTTAATTCTATATTTATTATTTTTATAAATATTTCAAGATGGTGAACATACTTAAGATTCCTTTTTCCACATAACAGAAACTCTGTGTGGTGGTTTGGGCTGAGGGAGAATGATCTGGCAGTTGTGCCCAAGGCAGGACTAGAACTCACTGTTTCCTGGTGATTGGTCCAAAGTCCCACAGCTGTTTTTTGTGTCTAAGGTAGGACTAGAATATAGAATCTCCTAGTGATTGGCTAAAAGTCATCCAGTTGTCTATCATGGCTAAGATGAACTAAAACTCATTTTCTTCTGCTTTCTAGCTTGGTGCCTTAATGACTAGACAAAGTGGCTGTATAAATGCCTATCGTACCCAGACATTTTTCACATTATTACGAAGAAAGGATGAAGAAAGTTCTCCAGATTTTATGTGGACACAGCAAAGCTTCTACAAACTTACTTTGCCCACATGGGATACAATTTACTAGTATTCTACTTAATATGGAGAAGCGCCGTAGTATTCTTAGATACTTTTCCTGTGACAAGGAAGAAGAGAATAGAATTTATCTGACAGGTGACTGCAATGAAAGCAATCATAAGACTTTTATTAAATTTAAACTTCCTAATAACTCACTGCCCACTGAAACAAAGAAAAAAAGCTCTCAGAACAGAATGGGGGAAAATTATATTTGAAGATACGGGAGGCAGATATCTGGATAACAAAGCAAAAAATAAAAATTAATTTTTGAAAGTGTGCAGAACTGGAGGTTTTCCACATGACTAGAGACGTATTATGGAACTAATAAAAATAGCACTGTTATTGAGAAATAATGGAATAGTTTTAGCCCTCATAAAAATTTAAATCTGAAAAATGATGTTGCAGTTAGCTTTTTTTTTTAAGAGCTTACAATTAGGTTAGAAACAAGAATGAATAGATGGTAGAGAATTTACAATATATCTGCTATCTGTAGCCCATTATCTGTCCAACGAGGCTTCTTTTTTCAATATTTGGACAATTTCCCTAAGCAATGGCACCATCAGCAACAAAATCTTAGGTCAGAAATCTAGGCCCCCAATGGAAGGAGATTTTCAATTAGCTAAAGTATATAAATTCTGCCAAGATAAAATTTTGTTACTCTCTCTGAGCAAACCCAACTATTAATTGAACATTTGTCAGTGGGCTTGGTGACCCCGACTGGAGATGGAACCAATCAAGTTGCTGCTGTCATAGTGTGGTATGTTTTTTATGTTGTAGATTTGTAATGTTGTATATCCCCTCGAATCACTTCTGTGCCAGTTGGGAAGTTATATAGTTTTTTCACTAAACAAACAGACAAATTAGTACAGGTAGTCCATGATTTATGACCACAATTTAGCCTGAGTTTTGTTGCTAAGAAACAAGTCCCTTCGGGGAGAGGGAGCGGTCTATAAATTAAATTTATTATTATTATTATTATTATTTACCTAAGGGATCATATGACTTTGGGACACAGCATTGGTCATAAGTAGGGGCCAGTTGCCAAGCATCTGAATTTTGATCACATGATCCTGTGGATTCTGCAAAGTTTGTAACTGTCAAAAATGGTCATAAGTTACATTTTTCCAGTTGTAATTTTGAACAGTCACTAAATGAACTGTTGTAAGTTGAGGACTACCCATACCTTCTCTTTTATAGTCATAACTGCTTGATTATTATTTTTCCAAGAAGCACATAATTTTTGATAATGTATTGCAAGATTATATCCACTACTGTCAATCCTGAAGTTAACCTAGTTAACCGCCTCCTGTCCCATACATCCCTTAGACCGATACACTCCCACAGAGAGGGCCTCCTCAGGGTGCCGTCGGCCGGACAATGCCAACTGGCGACACCCAGGGGGAGAGCCTTCTCTGTGGCGGGCCCTGCCCTTTGGAACGACTTGCCCCCTGAACTCCGTACCATCTCTGACCTCCGCGTCTTCCGCAAGTGTCTGAAGACACACCTATTCCAACTAGCCGGCCTAGCGTAGCCTCTAATACTGACTCGTAGATAGTTTTAAAATGGGGATTTTAATTCGGTTTTAGCACAGGTTTTTAGTTGAATAAGTTTTTTTTAAAAAAAAGTTTTATATGTTTGTATGTTTTTAATGTTCCTGTGCGCCGCCCTGGTTCCGTTTGGAGAAGGGCGGGGTATAAATTCAATAAATAAATAAATAAATAAACCTGTCGGAGGCCATTTTGAGGTTTTAGTGTTGCTACACTGGAGCTGAAGGATAGGAGTGGGGGGAATACATGTAGTCAAAACAAAATACTTTTTTACTGGGAACCAAGGATATTTACACAAATGGTGAGACAGAGGAGGAGTGAAGTTACCAGGAAACCGGTAACTTTGCACCATGTGACTGTTTGGGTAAGGGGAAAAACTTTTACTTTTAATTAGGTGAAAACCACAGAGAAATTCAGAGTCGGTTTTCACCCGCTTGTGTCAATATGATACGTCCAATAAAAATATTATTTTGAGGAACTTACCTGCCTTGGGGTTCTGTTTACTTTGAGCATGTTACTTGGAACCCTGACAACTGCCTGATAACTGCAATAGGATGTCATAGATGATCTCTTCATTTAGTAATATAAATAGCAATATAACAGATGTTTTTGCATGATGTCTAACTTACTACTATGGCAAAGCATTACTAAATGTGCCTATTGGTCAATTATATATATATATCTTTTCTGTTAGTTATTAGCACACAAAAGGTTACACGGAGATCATGACCAGAGTACTGAAAGACTTCCTGTTCCAGATTTTATCATTAAATTTTCTTAAGAATCAAGACTAGAAAAGAGCTCTAAGAATGACCCAGAAATTAAAAGTGCAATAGAGAGGCAATTCATATGACCTTCCTATGATAAATTAGTCCATGTCAAAAGGGCTCTGTATTCAATTTCACCCCACTTTTTTTTATTTCTGTCACAAAGTATCAGGATCAATAATGCTTACATGCTGTGATGTTTAGTCGGCTGATGGTTTATATGTGTCTCAAAATATATGAGAAATGGTCCATAAAATCTGTGGGCTCTTCTGTCAATACTGCAAAGAAGCTTTGGTTACATAAATGGAACATGGTCTGGTTCAAAGAGATTTATTTTCTTAAAGGTCTGCAGAAAGAGATAGGGTTTCATTAAACAAATAAGTATTTTGCATTGTCACACATTTCCAATAATTTTTCCAAGTTAAGGCTTTCTATTTTCCTGTCAAGACTGGTCTGTGTATTATGATTAAGTATGTATTATGAAAGACACATTTGACAATTTGTTATTTGGGATGGAGAACTAATTTCACAAGGTTGTGAGAACTTTGAAATATATTTTGGAATTACAGAATTGTCTGAATGAATTACATGTATTGGTAGCTCAGCATAAGCAGTATTTCTGCAAGGGCCATAGAGTAGGCAGCTCAACCACTATTTATAGTATATGTTTCTTGAAAAGAAGAAACTCAGTCCATGGCCCCTTGGTCATTCCAAGAAGCACTAAAGAAAGGAAATGCTTCTATGTCTTCTCCTATACCCTCCACCCCCAGTAATTTAAAAACACTGGGGAAAAATCCCTCAAACATTTGAATAAGTTACTATAGTGCCTCAAGGGTTGAGTTGGCATAATTAATTAATTCTTCCTTGCCTCCAGAAGTTGTGGGTGCTCCAAGACTGGAAGTTTTTAAAGAAGAGATTGGAGTACCATTTGCCTGAAGTGATGGTGAATCTATGGCATGCATACCATAGGTGGCATGCAGAGCCCTCCCTGCCGGCACACCAACTGTTGCCTCAGCCCAGCTCCACTGTGCATGCATGTGTACCTCCTGCTGACCAGCTGGTCTTTCAATCTCTGCCACACATGCCTGGGGGATGCTTGCATTGCATTTTGGGGGCTCATGCAGCATCCTTGTGCCCTGTTTTAGCTTTCAGGTTGGTGCAGGAAGCTTTCCTTGCCCAAAATGGGGCACGGGGGCCACACATAGCCCCCTGTGCCCCATTTTGGTCCTGGAAGGCCTCCTGCACCAACCTGAAACCCAAAAATGGGTGAGGGAACACATGGAAGTGCATGTGCATTGCATTATGGGTGTGACCACACAACAACAAAAAGCTGTTCTGTGATTCTGAAGGGGTTTCTTTCCAATGATGAACTGCTAGGTGTCATGCCTGATAACATTAAACCCATCATACTTATATTCATACACACACACACACACAAATCTTTGTTTCCTATTTAAGAGTGTTCCTTGAGTCACTCATGGGTGAATTTCTAGGGAAAGCCAGGAAAGCAAATGCCTGACATGCAGAAAGTCTCAGATTTAATTGTTCATATCTTCGTGAATGGTTGGGGAAAAGTCTTATTGGAATCCCTACAGATAACTACTGAATAAGACAGATTATTTCAATATAACAATTTCCGTACCTGACATCCACTATTGCTCCCTATTTTTGCCATGGGAATACATATTCCCTTTTTATTATATACTGTAGTTAGATTCCATAACTATAGCATTGCATTCTAAGAGGCGAGACAAATGAATTTTTGTAATTTTTGCAGTCACTGGGAAAACCAGCCAAAAGAATATTTTGCTGCAGCTTCGTTTTTGAGTGCTAAGAAAACAAAAATGGTTTCGCCCCATGGGAAGGAGATGGGATAGATTTAAAATTTAAGGAGGGTGCGTGAAACTCTTAACCAGCAATTCCATCCAGATCATCCTAAAGCTAAGTCTTAAATCTAATCTTTAAAATGAGTCTTTCCAGTTCTCAGAGAACATGCCTCATAAAACCATAGAAACTTCCTCTTCTGCTGAGAGCTGTAAACAATAGCTAGGATTAGTTTGAGGAGATTGGTTTTATCTGTTGGATACAAATTAAAGCCTGCTTCTAATCCATCCCAAAGGAAAAATACCAATAGCAACACCACTTAGACTTATATACCACTTCACAGTGCTTTTACAGCCCTCTCTAAGAAGTTTACAGTGTCGGCGTATTGCTCCCAACAATCTGGGTCCTCATTTTACCAACCTTGGAATAATGCAAGGCTGAGTCAACCTTGAGCAGGTGAGATATGAAACACCAAACTGCAGGCAGCCAGTAGTCAGCAGAATTAGTCTGCGTCCATATTCCATTCTAACCACTATGCCACCAGGGTTCATCTTGTCTTTCTACAGCAGAAACCACAGTTTTCTTGAGTCAAATCCCTTTTTAATTTCTGATCAGTAAACTGTGGAGACAATCAGAGTATGAATATTCAAAGGCTGGAATAAACATGGCAACACATCAGCCAATGGGGATTGTTTGGATAGACATGGTAACAGGTCAGCCAATGAGGGCTGTTTGAAAATTGAAACAGTATTTGCTGTGTGAGGAACAAGGAGACAGCAAGAAGCCTGGGCATGGCTTAGCTCTGTATATCTGAATCTGTGCTGAGCTCTAAATTAGCCTGTTGCTCTGAACTGGAACTGAAACTATTATCTCCTCTTCCTGTGCTTGCTTGTATTTACTGCCATGTTCAAAGAACCTGCATTTGGTATTGTATACTTATTTCATGTGTTATATTATATATAAAGGGAAGTTAATGAATCCCTCTGAATCAGTGTCTTGTGTGCTTTCTGGATTTGATTGCTGCAACTAACTCTGACAAGTTGTATCTATATAAAGATAAGTCCATACTTTTCAGTGGGGTAACTGACCTTAAGGATCACTTGTTTCTACACCAAGCATCTAGGAAGGGTTCATAAGATATACATTGCTTTGCTGCTGAAGGACATGCCTTTGTTATTATCTATGGGTGGAGAGGATGAGTGTTACTTACACCATGATGTTATCAGGCAAATAAAGCAAGCTTCATACTTTGTGTACTGGTCCAATGGCATCATGCATAATGTGACTGCCAATTCTACTGGTTGCTTCTGTTCTTTTTATTGATATGTGATAGAATGAAGCCCATTACCATGCAAAGTTTGATTTGGACATACAGTATATTGTACTGATGTTCTGAACAGTTCTTTTTTTCCCTTTCTCTAAATGCACTAAGAATAAATGGGTTTGATTACTTATTTCAAAAGTACTTAAAAGTAAGTACTGGGTACTTACGAGATCACCTTCTGCCACCGAGAGCCTCCCATCAGCCAGTACGCTCCCATAGAAAGGGTCTCCTCATGGTGCCGTCAGCTAAGCAATGTCAACTGGTGACATCCAGGGGGAGAGCCTTCTCCGTGGGAGCACCTGTCCTCTGGAATGAATTGCCCCTGGAATTAAGAACTCTCTCTGACTTACGCACCTTCCGCCGTGCTCTCAAAACCTTTTTTTTCCAACAAGCCAGGCTGGCATAAAAATGAATTTTAAATTACGCATTTTTATTAATTTTAATCGGGGTTGTTTGGTTTTTTTTATTTTGAGGCCAAATTGTTTAATATGTTTTTTAAAAAACTTTTTAAACTTTTATATATCTGTTTTACTTTGGCTGTATACCGCCCTGAGTCCTTCGGGAGTAGGGCAGTATAAAAAACTAATAAAACCTAAACCTAAAAAGGTGTGGGGCTTGGATTAATTTTCCTAGGGGTAAACCATCAAATGTTTGCTCTATGTTGGTTAGAAGATGGCTAAAGTGTGTGTGTGCTTGTGTGTGTTACATGGGAGTGCCCGTCATTGGACCACTATTCTTCACATGACTTTGATCTTCCTTGATCTCTCATGTTTCAGTTAAGCTCTATGAGAAGGTGTACAAGGAAACCTACATCTTTAGTATTTTTTACACCAAAAAGGGGAAAAAAACAAAAGCAGCCCTATTTGACATTTTTCAGATCTAAATATAAAGACAGGTAACCAAGGTGGGGAGACAAATAAAACTACCAACTTAACTATAATACCAAGAGTAATTTTGAAAGAACTTGACTTCTGAAAATTTCTAAAGCATTCCAAGCTAGAAAAAATATCATTTTAAAAGGGGGAAATTATAATTTTGTGTAATTAGAAGACAGATTTTGACATCATAGTAATAAAAAGGTAAAGGTTCCCCTCACATATGTGGTAGTCATTCCCTACTCTAGGAGGTGGTGCTCATCTCCGTTTCAAAGCCAAAGAGCCAGCGCTGTCCGAAGACATCTCCATGCTCATGTAGCCAGCATGACTCAATTCCGAATGTGCATGGAATGCTGTTACCTTCCCACCAAAGGTGGTTCCTATTTTATACTTGCATTTTTTATGTGCTTTCGAACTGCTAGGTTGGTAGAAGTTGGGACAGGTAACGGGAGCTCACTCCATTATGTGGCGCTAGGGATTCGAACCTCCTGCTGACCTTTCTGATCAACAAGCTCAGTGTCTTGGCCACTGAGCCACCACATCCCTAGTAGTAATACAATTCATCTAATCCAGGGGTGTCAAACTCATGTTGTCATGGCGGTGTCACATGAAATATTGGGACTTTTTTTCTTTTTCGCTAAACTGGGCATGGGCATGGCCAGGAGTTTGACAGCCTTGATTTAATCTATATCTTCTCAAACCATCAATTTTTACTTTCCCGAAAATTGTTCTCCTTTTTTAGAAGTTCATCAGTGAACCTACATTTTTCCAGCAATACTTTTTTAAAACAAACTTCTTTTATTCAGGTGATCTTTTGGTAGCTTGATGGCTATATCCATATGGTGTTTTCCCCCTTCATTATTTATCACTTCAAAGTTCTGGAACTATGAGGATGAGTTCTGCAATGTAACCCATGCCTCATAATAGAAAACACAGCTCAAGCTCACACCATTCCAGACTGTGAGAATTTTGGTGCCAAATCCCACTTGTTCATTATAATTGCCAAGTAATTGTGATGGACTGTCTGAATCAGGCATTTCTTTGGATATATGGATGAAAGTTCTATGTTAAATTGACATCAAAGTAACTGTCTTTTATTTGAGAAGTGAAAATGCTATCAGCTCTCCTAACTGATAAAAATCAGGCCTGTGCAAATCCCTGTCTTTGGAATGATGAGATAATTGGACTGCTTCTGCATTCTGCACTGCTTTAAAACTGACATTTGCTCTCTCTTAATCTTCCTAACACCAGCTTCATCTGCATAATCTTACGCTATCTAGAGGAGTGAGATTGGAAGTTTTGAAGTGTGTTTATAGACAACAGAACAACAAAAACAAAAACAACATCCTGTTTTCCTTGTCTTGCTCCTTGGTGTGTTTCAGATAAAGTTCATCACACAAAAAGAAAATAATGGATCAGTGTCTTTTCTCCAAAATTGAATGGAACACCTTTAAAGACTACAAGGAAATCACAATTTGAAGAGATTTATTTATTTTTATTTATTTATTTAGTTTGTCGAAAATGTACAAGATAACAGGTATTAAGTATAAACATGGACATGGACAAAGGAAATGAGTACAAATAAATGGGGACAATAGGACAGGGATGATAGGCATGCTGGTTGGCTTATGCATGCTCTCTTTATGGACCTCTTAGGAATGGGGTGAAGTCCACGGTAGACAATTTAAGGTTGAAGCTATGGGGTTTGAGGATGTAACAAGAGAGTCAAGTAGAGCATTCTAGTCATTAACCACTCCGTTGTTGAAATCATATTTTCTGCAATTAAATTTAAAGCAGTTTACCTTGAGTTTGTACCTATTGTTTGCCCATGTATTATTGAGGTTGAAGCTGAAGTAGGCTTTAACTGGTAGGACATTGTAGCAGATAATTTTGTGTACTATACTTAGGTCAGACTATGGTGTAGTTCTCAACTATAGTTCTCATGCTTCTTCTATACTTGTACAGTAATGATGAAAAAATTTGGCTTTCAAAATATGATGCAGAATCTATTACAATTGACCACATGCTGTGTTGGATGAAATATTTAAAACCTGAAGCCCCACAATTCCTAGATTTTTACAAGATTCTGTTCAAGTCTAATAAGCAAAAGGGGAATCTCTACATCCTTATAGAAATATATTAAGATTGTAACATATAATACCATTCTTATTTCAGCTGCATCGGTTGTTAATTTGCTTCTTAGCAGAATTGAAAGTGTTGGTTATGATTTTGAAAACTGTAAAATAGCTTGAGATCAGAATATGTAAAAATGACTTATTTTGCCCAAACTAAAGAACTTCCAAAGGGACTTTCTTCTGAATCCTCACCTCCATACATATAATAAAGGTAATTGAGTGTCTACAAGAAAAAATGCCATTTAGATGATATCTCCTACTTAGTGAGATTTGCTATCCTCAGCATGTTCACTTGTCAGGTGTATGCATGAGTGTATTTATTTAATTTACTATATCTAAATTGTGTTAAGCTGAATGACTAACCTATATTTCCATGACTTAGGATGCATCAGAATATGGATATAGTTGAGCACCTCAGTCACTATAATATAGTGGCTCATCCATTCATGACAGAAACAGATGTAAGGCTGGCTTTCCTCTTAGCTTCTGCTAACTTCATTTAATTGGCGTTGGAAATAGTTATTGACTTTCTAATTAAGATATGTTTTTAAATTTCTCTCTCTTTCTCTTTCTCTCTCTCTCTCCTCTCATCGATCCATCCATCTTATCTCATCTCATCTCATCTCATCTTATCTATCATCTATCATCTATCATCTTATCTATAATCTTATCATCTATAATTTATCTATCTATCTATCTATCTATCTATCTATCTATCTATCTATCTATCTATCTATCTATCTATCTATCTATCTATCATCTATCATCTATCTATCTATCTATCTATCTATCTATCTATCTATCTATCTATCTATCTATCTATCTATCTATCTATCATCTATCTTGCTCAACTTATGATGGCAAGGGACCTGGTTACCTGCAAGACTGCCTCCTGCTACCAAACACCTCCCATCGACCAGATCGCTCCCACAGAGAGGGCCTCCTCAGGGTGCCGTCAGCCAGGCAATGTTGGCTGGCAACCCCTAGGGGGAGAGCCTTCTCTGTGGCAGCTCCTGCCCTCTGGAATGACCTACCCCCTGACCTACGGATGACCACAGACCTGCGCCTTTTCCGTCGGGCCTTGAAGACCTATTTATTTCGTGTGGTCGGCCTGGCATAGTTTTAATTGTTTTTAGTAGGGGTTTTAGTAGGGTTTTAGGAGAGGCTAATCATTTAATATATTTTTAATGTATTTTATGTTTTATACTATTGATGTTTATCGTTGCCTGTACACCACCCTGAGTCCCGAAAGGGAGAAGGGTGGTATAATAATAATAATAATAATAATAATAATAATAATAATAATAATAATAATAATAATAATAATAATAATAATAATAATAATAATAATAATAATAATAATAATAATAATAACTGGCAAAGTTATGATGGACTCTCCCTCCCCCAAAGCTACTCACAATCCAGTTCTGATGTTCTGAATGCCACTCCCCACTTCCCATAGTCACTTGGTTACATTCAATACCTGGTGACTTCATGAACCTATCCAGATATTTTAGTAACAAGAGTTTAGAAATGGTTTACCTTTTTTGGGGGGGGAGGGACTTTCCTATATAACTTACAGCCCTTGAGTTTCCTTATGGTCACCCTTCCAAATATAAACTGAGTCTAATACTTCTGAATTTTTTCAAGATGTTGATTTTATTAATTAATTAATTTAAAATATTTGTATGGCTGCTTGCTCCTACAATGCAATTCTGATTAATTACTGTTAATTGCTATGAGTTCTTGATCTGCCCTGGGTACATCAATTATAATGCAATGGAGATCAAGTTAAGGAAAATTTGGCATTTTGTTCTAAAATACCTAGGCGAACAGATACGATCTTAATGTTTGTCCAAAACTAACCAAAATGGGTAGAGTGGCAATATCACATCCTCAGATAGAATTTCTGTAATTAGGTTACTATCATCAAATATTCCTATGCAACTCATTGAGTCACATCCACAGATGGAATCTCAAACACGATCTGACTAAACTTTGAAATTATTACAAAACTTCCAGCTTCACTTATATATATATATATTTTAAATGGGAGCATTAGGATATGTAACTCTTCTACCTTGCAAACGTTAGAGTGCAGAAAGTTGAATCAAGCTGAAATCAGGAAGGGAAGAACCAGACAGGATATGTTCAAGTTCTTTGTTGAAGAAAGTGTGAAATCTACATATTTCTACTCTCTCTTCCTCAACATTGGAACAGCGCAAATTATAGGCATGCTTAAAAATGTGGTACCCTTTCTAAAGAGCAGATATGAAGCTGCATGGATGTTATTCTTCATGCAGAGAGTAAAATGGGAATGCCAATAGTTCTTTAACATACCTCTGAGTAGAGTTTGACTTTGCAGTTTTAGTAAGGATTTATGAGTCCATAGTCTGGTGAAAATAGGTGGGAAAGGGTGCATTTCCCCCCCTTGCTGTGTTGGCTTCCTTTTACTGCTCATTATTCAGTAAATATATGACACATGCACTCTCCTGCCAAGTTAATTTTTATTGTAATAATGAACTATTAATTAACTTCCCAAACCCACCTGTTTCTTCAAACAATTAGCAGTAATAAAGTAATTAACAACATCTAATGTTGCATACTTTCTTTTAAATTTGTAGGCTGATTCACAAATTACTTTTCCAAGACAAAGATTTAATTTGTGTATTGGAAGGTCTTCCTGATGATGCCAATAATCTTTTGGCTTGAGATTGATTCAATGGAAAAAGCTTTAACAATCCTATTCTACTTTTAATTCTTTTCCCTTTTTTTTGTCAGTAGTGAGTTGATCTGGAATTTTACAAGTATGTTATAGACAGTCTCATAAGAATGTGAATAGAATAGAATAGAATAGAATAGAATAGAATAACAGAAGAACCTTGAAGGTCTTCTAGTCCTACCCCCTGCCTAGGCAGGGAACCCCACACCATTTCAGACAAATTGTTATCTAACATCTTCTTTAAAATCTTCCAGTATTGGAACATTTACAATTGTTCTCACTGTCAGGAAATTTCTCCTTAGTTCCAAGTTTCTTCTCTCCTTGATTAGTTTCCACCTATTGCTTCTTGTCCTGCCCTAAAGTGCTTTGGAGAATAGTTTGACTCCCTCTTCTTTGGGGCACCCTCTGAGATATTGGGACAGTGCTATCGTGTCTCTCCTAGTCCTTTTCATTAAACTAGAAATGCCCAGTTCCTGCAATCATTCTTCGTATGTTTAAGCCTCCAGTCCCCTAATCATCCTTGTTGCTCTTCTCTGCACTCTTTCTAGAGTCTCCACATCTTTTCTACATCGTGGTGACCAAAACTGAATGCAGTATTCCATGTGTGGCCTTACCAAGGCATTATAAAGTGGTATTAACACATCACGTGCTCTTGATTCTATCCCTCTGTTTATGCAGCCTAGAACTGCGTTGGCTTTTTTGGCAGCTGCTGGAGCAGGGAATCTATCTTCTGCGTAATACCTATGAGTAGTTCTCTAATTATGACCACAATCAAGCCCAAAATTTCTATTGTGAGACAGTCGTTAAGTGAGTTTGTACCAACTTGCAACGTTTCTTACCATAGTTGTTAAATTAGTTAAATGCTTGTTAAATGAATCCGGCTTCCCTATTGGTGTTGCTTGTCAGAAGATCACAAAAGCTGATCACATGACCCCAAGATACTGCAACCATCATAAAGGCATTCCAGTTGCCAAGAATCTTGATCACGTGACCATCGGGATACTGCAATGGTTGAAAATATGAAAAATGTTCGAAAAATGTTTCACTAACTTTGAATGGTCATTAAATGAATGGTTGTAAGTCGAGGACTACTTTCATTGATGAAAAAGCAGGCTTGTATGCTTATTCTGCATTACTTACTTTACAAACTAAATTGTTCTCTACTACGTTTCTGTTTGCTGAACATATTGAAGCATTTCCAAACAGACCTATTCAACATATTTTTGTTTAAATTAATGGGTCCTATGTACAGCTTGGGGACACTCTGGGAAATAAAAATGAAGCTGGAGTTTTCAATTCCCACCAAGTGTTCATAGTAAAAATGATCCTTAACAATATGAGAATTAGGTTGGGACCTGAGGCTCTGGACACCAGCAAAGGAAATGGATTTGGTTGCACATGTGCTTTGCGAAAACTGCCCTGTCATTATGCAGCCCTTAAAACAGCTGTAGTTTTCGTTGCGGCTGGCAGATACAAACTTTTGCAGGGAAGATGGACTGCAAATAATGAAACATATGTCGTAACCATGAAGTTGTATCCCTGAGATATGTACTAGTGCTCATTGTTAAGATCTACGGAAGGAATGCTGGGGTTTGATTCATGATGTTGAGATGTAGAACTTGTCATATTTTCTCATCATCTCTGTGTATAGCTGATGTCAGTCTTAGTGCAGAAACATGAAAAAGACAGGTTGCTTTAATTAATCAAACAACGTCTTAAGCACTTCTGAATTATTCTCACCTCTGATGCCCACACACCTCTGATGACTAATTCTACTAAATCAATAGATCTTCAGTCATCCTATGGTTGTAAAATGACCTTCTTTCTAGAAAATTGGGTTAACTACTGAATTTTGTTTCAGATTTCTGCCTTGGGGCAGAAATGATATCTTTCTTGAGATAAAGAAGAGTAGTCTACAGTCCTTCATTTATCAAGTTCTGCAGTTTAACCTTTCTGGACTCTTGATAGACAATAGTATCAAGTAGAGGTTTGTCAGTGGGGGAAGGGAGCCACACATACATGTGGTAGACATTGAAAAGGGGTATAGAAGACACAGATCAGAGGTGGTATTCACCAGAGGTTCTCACCAGTTCTGAAGAACTAGTAGAGGAAATTTTGAGTAGTTTGGAGAACTGGTAAATACCACCTCTGACTGGCCCCACTCATCTATTCTCTACCTGCAGAATCCCAGCTGATGGGGAGGGAATGGGGATTTTGCAGTATCCTTCCCATGCCATGCCCACCAAGTCACACCCACCAAGCCACACCATGCCCACCAAGCCACGTCACGCTCATCAAGCCTCACACACAGAACGGGCAGTAATTTTTTTGAATTCCACCACTGGCACAAATATTAATAGGTCTGTACCACTTACCAGTTTGCCACCAGAATATGATAATCTTATGGAGCAAAAAAGTATGTGTGTAAGAAGGTAAATGAAATTTGAAAGATTCAGGAGCCATGGTGGCGCAGTAGTTGACTCGGTTCATTGCCAGCAGTTTGATCTTGACAATGCCAAGCAATGTCCTAGTCGTGCATGTGCAGTGGGAGGGTTGCTCTTGCATGCGTGGTGGTGGGCTCACTCGCACATGAGCACGTGGGTGGGCAAAGTGTATGTGCAGGTGAGTGGGTGAACCCAAAAAGGTTAGCCATCACTGGTCTAAGATCTATTGCTATTGCTATTCAACTAGACGCTTCAGTCCAAAAGATTGAGATTCCTCAAAGAAACTGAGTATTTTTTGAACATGGTGCGTGTGATTGTTTTATCTTCAAAAGAATGGTTATGGGCATATGGTAGTATCAGAGAGCTTCTGCATGTTGCTGGTTGCTTGTGGCTTCATTGTGAGATGTGGGTTCTTAATTAGATTCCATTTAGATCTTTTATCACCAGCAGGATTAGTTTCCTTTAAAGTAAGCCTTGCTATATGAAGGCATTTGATTTCCCTTTTTTCTTTTTAGCTTTGCTGCTTCATTTTGCTACCTTGTTTTTACATCCTGGTTAGGAGGGAGCACAAGATGAAACAGAATCTTCAAGGTAACTCTTCATGCAAACTGCAGAGATGTCATCATTCAAACAGGGAATCAGCTGAGAACAAATAAATCTTTTTTTAATGCACTGAGCCTGCATTAAAAAAAATACAGATGTACTGTATGCATATGAAATTTTTGATTAAAATGTCTCTCACCAGTCTGTCTCTTTAATTAAATAAAACCTGCTTGATATTAATCAAGGCATAAAGAATTTATGCCCCAAATCCAGATTAATTAGAAGCCCAGAAGCCTGAAGAACTTATTGCGTATAAATACTAAAATAAATCTATCGAAACATAATATTTATGGATATGAGGGTGGTATAATTATTCTTAAAATGTAAATATTTTGGGAAACTATTAACTGTCAATGTACCATGTAAATGCTTTCATTATTAGAATTTATATTTAAGCCTAAAATTGTACAAACAGTTTGATTTATAAATGTTGCCTGCTTTGAAAAAAATCATTATGTATGTTTGTGTGTGTGTGTGTATGTGCTATATGTGTATATGGATATATATGTGTGTGTGTGTGTACACAAACATACACAAACATTGGAAACAATTTTTAATCTTAATTTCACAACAACCTATTGGGAAATTGATGACCTATTTGTCTGCAACAGCAAAGAAAAGTGGGATAATATGTATATCAACTATAGTTTCATAATGTACATTGTCATAAGAACACACCAAGGTGACAATTCAAGAAAAAAATATCTAATTTTCTATTTTGTATATGGTATGGGGATCTACAATCCACCTTGAACTGGTAGGGACAAAGTTTAACCTACAATAAATTGCTAAAAAAAAAAAAAGGGAGTTAATCCTCGAGTTTCATGATCTCTGAACCTTGTTAAATTCCAAACTGTGGCTGAGTATGGACATTAGATCCTCCTTAAAGTAACAAACTGCAAAGCTGGATTAAAGCAGAGAGGGAAAAAACCCAGTCATTTCACCTTCCCATGGCAGAGGAAATATTGCTTCTTGCTCCCTTTCTTCCCATCTTATTCATTTTAAACCAACCTTAGTATTATGGTTTATTGTTTTAAATGCCTTTTTTTTGCTCATTTTTATCATTGTAAGTCATCTAGATAGGTGATCTGTTACTGAATGAATGGATGAATGAATGAATGAATGAATGAATGAATGAATGAATGAATGAACGAATAGTTGTATGGTTGCATATTTACTCCAGGAAGGGCTACAGTATTGAAAGGAGCTCTGTGGGATCTTCTTCCATCTGTATTTAAATGGGCTCTTGGTCTCAATTTCTGCTTTTTTCTATGGAGCACCCTGGACATCTATCTCCTGATTCCTGTTCTTATCCAGACTGCTCTCCTAGCAGGGAAACTGGAAAACAGAATGGTGTCTTGCACCACTTGTGGTTAACTTAGCATTCCCTCTGTTGATAACACCTATATGTGATTTCAGGCAAAGTCAGGTCTTTTCCAACCATCTCCACCTGCCCTCTTAAATCAGAATATGAAGATCAAATCCTGGGACTTTATAAATATGTTTATCTTCTATTTGAGAGATGTGAACTTGTTCTTAATTGCATGAAATCCCTCATTTATTTCTCCTACTGGAAGATAGACAATATCCCCAATTATCTATCTTCTGCTTAGCAAGTTTCCTTTCCATTATCTTCTCTTAATAGGAAGTATTTTAAGGGGAGGATACCCCAAAATCCTTTTTCTGGAAGTTTCTGTAGACATTAGGAATCCTATTTAAACATGCAAGGTATGTCAAGTAGTAGTTTGTTTTGTTCAAGCAAACAAGTGTTAAAGAACTATTACAATGTCAATTACATCCCTTATGACCATCATAGGGTCCTAGCAGCCACATAATAAAAATAGTGCATATGATTCACTAAGGCTGCATTACTATTACTATTAGTCTTCTAATTGTTCATATCACCCATCTCCTCCCACTTATGATTGCATGATTGTAACTTGTGGCTTGTATCCTTATGATTTATATTGATATTGATTGCTTCCTGATTGCTTATTTGTACCCTATGACTATCATTAAGTGTTGTACCTTATGATTCTTGATGAATGTATCTTGTCTTTTTATGTACACTGAGAGGATATGCACCAAAGACAAATTCCAATCACACTTGATCAATAAAGACTTCTATTGTGGATGGAAGTCTGGGTGGAAAATAATCAAGAAGAGAAGCCACTTAGACTGAGGAGAAATTTCCTGACAGTTACGACAATTAATCAGTGGAACAGCTTGCCTCCAGAAGTTGTGAATGCCCCAACACTGCAAGTCTTTAAGAAGTTGTTGGATAGCCATTTGTCTGAAACGGAGTAGGGTTTCCTGCCTAGGCAGGGGGTTGGATTAGAAGACCTCCAAGGTCCCTTCCAACTCTGCTATTGTATTATTGTACTATTGTATTGTATTATTGTGACCTTCTTAGAGAACTTTGACAAGCAAATGAGAAAATCTAGATTCACTCAATAATCATCAATAATCATAAGAAAAAAGTTCATGAAATTAAGCTGCACTCATTTAATGACCACCTTGCATAATAAAATATGTTTCCATCCCAATGTGTAGTCACAAGTTGAGGACTACCTGTAAAAATGGAAGGAAACCCATTGCTGGTTCTAAAAATAAAACAACACGAATTACAAAGTGATCATTTCTGTCCACAGCCGTAACCAGCAGTACTAGCTATTCCACATATTAATTTCCATGCAATTAGAAAATAATGCAAATGACTCTCTCCCATGCCAGAGATTCTTAGGACAACAATGGGTGCCAGTTCCCACAGCTGCAAAGACAATGCATGTCATTGCTGGAGCTGTCAAATACCAAATTTGACACCTGTTTGCTTTGAAGGTCCGTGGCATGAATAACGATAGAATAATTGCCTTGCTTAGGACAAGAGAGAGACAGGTTTTTTGCATACCAAATTCTGCCAGGCCTATTTTTTTCTATTTATCAGCTATCCTTTCCCTCCCTCTGGCTTGGTACTGCATACTGATAAGATACCACTTTCCTTGAGCCCAGCCAGATCAGATACTCATGGGATTTTAAATGTAGGACTTGTACTGCCTAGGTTTCTTTCTCCCCCCCCCCCCCCCCACTTTTGCAGGCTGTTTCCGGTTCAGGTAACCCACCTGAAATCCCTAATTTGACATCTGTGAATACCAGCTGGTAATAAAGATTTGGATTCTGAGCATCTCTGGTTTTTAATCTTGTGTATTAGACTTGTTAATCAGGATGGATGGAAAGCAGGTGTGGTGATGGTTGAGGGGTTACTGGCAAGTTTAATTGCTTCCACTATTGTTCAGAGCTACTGGCTCCCCCCACCCAGTTTAATTCTATTGGAAAATAGACAAATACTTGCCTCATCTCAAGCACATGGGCACATTCTCATACACATGTGCATCTACTTGGTTTGCGAATTGGAACCCAGAAGATAACTTGATTCCAAGAATTAACTTATATTAGCTTTCAAGCTGTTGGGGGAAGGTAGATGTAAGTGATCTGTAAAACAAACTTGGATAGAACATTAAGGAGTTTACTAGAGGTTCTTAATAATAGTTTCCTTCCTGATAACTTTTCCAGGATTCTAGGATCCCTAAAGTAGAGCCATAGTGACTGCATAAAACATTTATCTTGTGTCTATCATCTATATCCAGCCCTTTTATTTCATCTGTCTACTGATATTTTTATCCATCCATCCATCCATCCATCCTTTTAATTTTTATGCTGCCCTGTAACTACTGGGATCCAGTAAAATCCATAACTATAAAGATTGATGGAAAGGGTCTATTAAAACTAAAATAAAACTAGTAGTGTGCAGTCAGAAATCCATTCTAGCACATAAAACGCCAGTAAAATAAAACAGCCCAACATCTAAAAGCACTAAACACAACTCTTAAAACTCATTGGAGAATCATAAAAAAAATCCTCACCTAATGCCCTATAAGCTTTAACAAAGGCTCAGAGAATCTTTGAGGATGGTCTTTGTCACTGCTGCTACCCAACTTGCTTCTAGAGGTGCTCCATTTGTGTGTGGGGTGTGTGTGGAATGATACTTAGGGTATAAGAAGATCAATATGGGATGGGACGTACCTTCAGAGAATTTGTTCTCAATCCATTTAGAAGTTAAAGGTTAAAAGACACCATGTGTTTATGGGAATTATGTGTGGCCTTTATTCCAGACTGGAATAAAGGAAAGTTGTTTTTTCTATCATTACTAGACTTCACAAGGATTACAGTTCCTCATAAGCAAATAAGCAAATACTCGTTGCTATCCTTGTCTTCCTCTCTGCAAGAATTATAAAGGGTGTAACTGTTGCCCTTCCATAGGAGAATTCCCTACAAAATAGGGCATATTAAGGTTCCTCTCATGCATATGTGCCAGTTGTTCCTGACTCTAGTCAGTGCTGTCCGAAAACATCTCCATGGCCATGTGCCCGGCATGACTAAAACTGAAGGTGCACGGAACGCTGTTACCTTTCCACTGAAGGTGGTTCCTATTTTTCTACTTATATTTTTACATGCTTTTCAATGGCTAGGTTGGCAGAAGCTGGGACAAGTAACGGTAGCTCACTCCATTATGCGACTCTAGAGATTCGAACCACCGAACTTTCTGATCAACAAGCTCAGTGTCTTAGCCACTGAGCCACCACATCCCATAGGACATATTATGTAAACCCTAATATAGTGAAATGTCACCCATTTAGCTAACAAGATTTAAGGCAATAAAGTTGATGCATATGTATATGAGCTAGAAAGCCTTCAAGTTTCTGCACTTTCTGAATTCTCGATCTGTATAACTGTTATGAAACTGCTGGGTTGGCTTGTGTAGGCCAGAAAGCCAATCCTATGAGTAAAATTAGAAAAGAGACAGTATGTTTTCTTTACCAAACCAAAGATTGGTGGCCATGGAGCTGACTTGAAGTCCACCAGTGTTAAAGATTGGACATTGCTGTTGTAACTGGTATATGTTTTATGTGTTATAAACACTTTTCCAAAAGGGTTTATAGCACTTGTTATACTGGTTAAAACAGGGCTGTCCAACATTGTGGACTTCAAGTCTTGTGTCCAAGATTTGTGGACTTCAAGTTGAAAACTTTTAAGACCTCTGGACTTTTAGTTGAAATCCAGAGTTCCTAAAGTTGCCAAGGTTGAACAACTCCAGGTTAAAAACTGGAGTATTTTCAACTTTAATTGAATGGCCAACACGAGAAACATTCTTATTTGCAGTTGCTTATGTTGCCAAATAGATGGGGAAGAAATGGAGGTAGTGACAGATTTTATTTTATTTTATTTTCCTGGACTCCAAGATCACCGCAGGTGGAGGACTGCAGCCAAGAAAGTAAAAGACACTTGCTCCTGGTGACGAAAGCTATGGCAAATCAAGACAGCATATTAAAAAGCAGAGACTTCACCTTGCCAACAAAAGTGTGCATATGGTCAGGGCTATGGTTTTCCCAGTTGCAATGTATTGCTGTGAAATTTGGACCATAAGAAAGGCTGAGCACCAAAGAAGGCCTTTGAAATATGGTGCTGTAGAAGACTCCTGTGAGTCCCTTGGACTGCAAGGCAATCAACTGTCAGTCTTAGAGGAGATCAACCCTGACTGCTCTTTAGAAGGCCAGATCCTGAAGAGGAAACTCAAATACTTTATTATTTATTTAGTCCCTTAGGGGAGAGAGAGCGGGTTATAAATAAAAAATTATTATTATTATTATTATTATTATTATTATTATTATTATTATTATTATTATTATTATTATTATTATTATTATTATTATTATTATTTATTTATTTATTTATTTGGATTTATTGACCGCCCCCTCTCTCCGAAGAGAGAGGTAATATTTACAACTAGGCTGGTACGGTAGATTAGGTTAGGCCAGGCCGGCCTGCTGGAAAAGATGGGTCTTTAATTGTTGACGGAAGGAGCGGAGGTCCGTAGTAGATCTAAGCTCGGGGGGTAGGTCATTCCAGAGGGTTGGGCCCACCACAGAGAAGGACCTTCCCCTGGGAGCCGCCTGTTGGCATTGCCATGAGGACGGCACCTGGAGAAATCTTTGGCTACCAGATGAGAAGGACTCACTGGAGAAGAGCCTAATGCTGGGAATGATTGAGGGCAAAAAAAGAAAGGGACGGCAGGGAATGAGATGGCTGGATAGAGTTACTGGAGATGGCTGGATAGAGTCACTGAAGAAATAGGCATGAGCTTTAATGGACTCCAGAGGGTGGTAGAGGACAGGAATACCTGGAGGACTATTGTCCATGGTGTCACGATGGGTGGGACATGACTTTGCAACTAACAAGAAATGCTGCCAAAGGTATGCATGCAAGCATTGATGGAAAGTATCACTTCTGTTTGAGTCTTCTTTTAGATTTTTGTCTCTCCTCTCAAGTAAATGTCTTGACAGGTAGATTGCATTGTCAAGAGGACAATGAGACATAACTGTTTCCGAAAGATAATTGATATTTCAGAAGATTTACCATAGCCTTCTTTTCACCTCAGCTGGCATTTCACATAGAGCTTGATGGGTACGAACAGACATAATTTGAAATTCCTGTGATTAATGTGATATTTTTTGGTTGTTGTTTACATAACATTAACTTTTTAACCTTAATTGACAAAGGTATTGCTTCATGGAGAGGATAATCAAAGGCAACCCCCCCCCCCCAAACAATTCTGTGAGCTTATGCAAGAGAATTATTCACAATGCATTTAGTATTTTTCAATTATTTAGAAGCTACTTTGTTTCACCGAAGCTAATTGAATTCATAAATGGCATTTTGGAGGGCTTCAAAAGATACTGTGAGTTGAAAGTGGGGATTTAAAAAGGACTTATGGCAACCATTGTGAGGTGCAATCCGAAACACTTATTTTGCAAGATAGCATGTCTGTTCTTAAAACCTTAAAGGAGGATTGCATAACTAGTAGCTGGAAGCTCATACAGAGCCAATAGGTTTGGTGCAGGCCTAAAACTCCTTAAAGGTATTAATATCACAGAAAGTAAAATTCTAAAGTATGCAGAAAGTAGTTTGCATTTGCAATTTTCAGGAGTTTTAAAAAATCTTTCCAGTCTGGTCTACATTTTCACATTTTCTGTTGGCTTCCTATTCAACTAATAAACTGACTTTTTTGTGAGCCAGTGAACTTCAAACAATCAGATTTTTGCCATGGCTCCATCACTTTTGAAGTGATTCCTCCATAGTACAATTTTACACTGCTGAGCAATCTCCTGGTTCCTCCCCTCCCCCAAGTACATTCTAAGATGCACTGTGCTAATTGCAGTGAATGTCTGCATCACAGTATAGCTCAGGGTCATTACAAACACAAGTGGAGCTCAATTGTACTGTCATTATAGCAATAGCATTTAGGCTTGCATAACGCCCCACAGTGCTTAAACTCTCTGGGCAGTTTACAATGTAAGCTTGCATATTGCCTATTTGTATATTGCCCCCAACAATCTGGATCCTCATTTTACTGATCTTGGAAGGATGAAAGGTTTAGTCAATTTTGAACCCCATCAGGATTGAACTCCTGGCTGTGGTCAGAGTATGCCTGCAATACCACCAGGGCTTTATTATATCCATATTGACTTTTTTGACTCCCTCCTGAAACACTCCTCATTGGCATGTTGTTTTGTGTGAAGATTGTAAACAAACTTGCTCAGTCCAGGACAACAGATTGTGACAATTTGGGGCCAGAAGAAGAAAAAACAGCAAGTAATATCACTGAGGCAGAAAGCAGAAAAGGAAGTAAGAAGCCAGCTTGGAAAAGCCACCAGATCTCCATGTGATACATCCCTTATTTGCCTTGCTTTCAAGCACTTGTACTGACAGCTGTGAAATAGATTTCCCTCTTAATTTGCTGCTTCTTTTTTTCACAGCAGTCCAACTGGGCCTTTTTCTGTGTTTGTTGACAGAGTGGGCAAAGGACTGTACATGAGTAAGTGGTCCTGCTAATAACATGGACCTGAGCCACATAAGGCAACCATAGTGAATGAGACTTAGGTTGCAAACAATAACCAATACATATATTACAAGAGTGGACAGGTAATACGGAACCTCCAGAAAATGCAACTTACCATCCTTGCTTCTGGATCAGGGAATTTGCAATTTAAGAATCTCCTCTAGGCTTCCCCCAAAGACCACAATATATACTCCAGCTTTGAATACAGTAATGCATGACAACTAGTTCTGTTAGGGTCAGAAGCAAATAACAGATTAACAGAGTTGGAAGGGACTTTGCAGGTCATCTAGTCCAACCCCCTGCCCAAGCAGGAGACCCTACATCTGCCTCTACCTAGAATCGAACTCACAATCTCCTGCTTGTGAGACAAGAGCTCCACCTCTAGGCCACAGCAGAGACAAAAAACTTGATACAACACTAATCTAATGAAATAACAAACAATGGGACAGAGCCTTTGTGGTATAGTGGTAGAATACAGTATTGTAGGCTTATTCTGTTGACTGCCAGCAGTTCAATTTTCACCAGCTCAAGGTTGACTCAGCCTTCCATCCTTCCAAGGTTGGTAAAATGAGGGCCCAGATTTCTGGGGGCAATATGCTGACTCTATAAGCCACTTAGAGAAGGCAAAGTGTTCTAGTCCATTGTACCCTACTAATGGAGAAAAAGGCACAAGAATGGTATCTTAATATTATTATAAGTAGGGCTTGCATTTTGTGTCTGGTTGTTGCTGGAAGTGTTCTTTAATGACATTCCTAGTCCTAGCTTTATAAGACACCTACGTTTTTGCATGATTGATTGATGAGAAACTTCCAGTTCTACTATTCATTTAAAGAAACCTGATGTTGATGCTTCAACAGGGCTAGAATACTAGTTGTTCCCCAAAGGGCAGCACTATCTACACTCCATCATGAGCAGTTTCATGCTTTCTTGCAGATAAAATTGTTGGCATTTGAGATGAGCTTGACATAATTTTTATTGTTAGTTAACTTAGCTGCTGATTGTACTTTACCCATAGGAAGCCCAACTGAAAATTCAGAGCCTGACCTTCTAGATTGTGTTAACGGAAACACAGAATTGTCTCCTGAAAGCTGGTCAGGTTGTTAGTACCTGAAATTTCATATACTAACTTTGCTTTCTTGGTACAGATTTCTAATTATTGTACATCCAGCTAGTAGAGCTCACACATTATGCAAATTGATGTAGCAAGCTGAAACTTAATACCTTGTTCATCTATTGCCATCATTATGAACATGCACTCACAGCTCATCATTGTGATGGACATTTCTCTTGTCCAATAAATGTTAATTATACCTTGGTAAGGAAAATTCAGAATGACTACAAATTGGGAAGTGGAAGATGTGATAAGTGGAAATGACAAAGAAGAAAGGAGTGTGTGTCAGATCATGGTCAATATCTGTTGACTTTTGTTTTATAATATAAATTTTGGTATTGGTGTTAGAGGGAGTGGCAAAATAATGACGCTTTTACCATTGCACTAAATGAAAATCTTCATATATTTCCAAAGCTGTCATTTGCCCTTTAAAAAAAAGTAGACCGGAGTTGCAATAATTCCCATTTTTAAATAAAAATCTTTATATGTAACCCACATGTTTCACAGTTACTATCAAGGAATAAAATCATGCAATCCAACTGAACACAAGTTTATCAATTGGGTAGATTTATTTGATTCATGATTAGTTATTTGCATTTTTCACAAACCAGAAGGTCTTTAAAATACTGTAATCTGTGCTATTGTTTGGTAGATGATTTGAATGCAAATACAAAGCATGTTGAAGAAGGGTAGCAAAATACAAAAAGATGAGTGCAGGGACTTTAGGCTGGTTGTTATTGAAGTAGGGAGCACATTTTTTTTCTTCTACTCTGTTGTCTCAAATAAGATGTGATATCCTTACTTTAAAATCCATGAAATAAAATACCTCACCCATAATGCAGAGAATTATCCCTAGCATTAAAAGATTACCTTTAAGAAATAGGTACCGTGTTTTTTGGAGTATAAGACCCACCTTTTTCCCTCAAAATAAAAGAGAGTGAAAATCTGGGTGCTTCTTATACTTTTACTTTACTGTACATTTATTTGATTTCTATACCGCCCTTCTCCCTTTCAGGACTCAGGGCGGTGTACAGCCAGAATAAAAAATGATGATACAGAGTTTAAAAGCAGTATTAAAAAGAAATATTAAATAATTGGCCAATATTTAAAATCGCAAACTAAAATCACTATTAAAAAATCCCTTTAAAATCACGATAGCTCCGCAGTGCAAAATAAGTGCGCCTTCAGGGCCCGACGGAAGAGATGTAGGTCCGTGATCATCCGTAGGTCACGGGGTAGGTCATTCCAGAGGGCGGGAGCTGCCACAGAGAAGGCTCTCTCCCTGGGGGTCGCCAGCCGACATTGTTTAGCCGACGGCACCCTGAGGAGGCCCTCTCTGTGGAAGCGAACTGGACGGTGGGAGGTATTTGGTAGCAGGAGGCGGTCTTGAAGGTAACCAGGTCCCTTGCCATGCAGTACTTTAAAGGTGATTACTAGTACCTTGAAGTGCACCTGGAAAGTCACAGGCAGCCAGTGCATCTCACGTAGGAGAGGTGTCACATGGGAGCATCTAGAAGCTCCCAGAATTCCCAATGCGGCCGCATTCTGAACTAACTGGAGCCTCCAGGTGCACCTCAAGGGAAGCCCCATGTAGAGAGCATTGCAATAGTCCAGACGGGAGGTGACGAGGGTTTGGGTGACCATGCGTAAGGTGTCACGATCCAGAAAGGGGTGCAACTGGCGTATCAGGCGAACCTGATAAAAAGCCCCCCTGGCCACGGCTGTCATATGATCTTCTGGAGACAGCTGAGAGTCCAGGAGGATGCCCAAGTTTCGAGCCCTCTCTGCAGGAGCCAATGTCTCGCCCCCAATAGTCAGAGATGGTATCAACTGACTATACCGTGACGCCGGAAGCCACAGCCACTCGGTCTTGGATGGGTTGAGTTGAAGCCTGTTCTTCCCCATCCAGACTCGCACGGCCTCCAAACACCGGGACATCACTTCCATGGCATTGTTGGGGTGGTCTGGGGTAGAAATGTATAGCTGAGTGTTATCAGTGTATTGATGGAACTCTATCCCAAAACCATGGATGAGGCCAACGCGTCCCCAATCTGATCGATTTTATCTTGCAGATAACGCCCAAAATCCTCCTCTTGACCCTGCAAGGGAGTATCCTGTGCCCTCAAATGAAGAAGGGAGCGGGTCACCCTGAACAGGGTGGCTGGTTGGTTATCTGCAGATGCGACAAGAGCGGAAAAATAATTGCATTTCGCCGCTCTTATCGCCACTAGGTAAGTCCTTAAATAGGACCTTACCAGTGTCTGATCAGACTCGGAGCGGGTGGCCCTCCAACCGCTCTCTAGGCATCTCTTCCGACACTTCATCACCCTCAATTCCTTGGAGAACCAAGGAGCTAAGGTGGTTCAGCGTCGGGTGAGGGCCCGCAAGGGCACGACT
The DNA here is from genome assembly GCA_039707465.1 of Rhabdophis nuchalis. Taxonomy (NCBI): domain Eukaryota; kingdom Metazoa; phylum Chordata; class Lepidosauria; order Squamata; family Natricidae; genus Rhabdophis; species Rhabdophis nuchalis. The sequence continues at coordinate 18,703,729 of CM077647.1, forward strand.
CGGTCCAGGGCCCCCATGGCCACAGTATTCCAAGCGGCCACCAGGTCCTCAATCGAGTCATGGGCCAGGGTCTCAGGTATCGGCCCAAGCTCCATCTGGAACCTCTCAGAGTTATACACTGAATACAGCATTTTTGGCCTCCCAAAATTCTGCCCCTTCATCAAAATGGCCGTGCACAGCTTGTAGGAGGCTTTCAGAGAGCTCCTGGGAGCTGGTCCCCTTTTTGCTCAATTTTGCCTTCCCCAGCCCTCAGGAACACTCTATAAGCTTCCTAAAGGCTATCCATACCCTTTTTGCAAAAAAAACCCAAGCCTGTTTTTGAGGGGAAAAAATACAATTTTTTGCTCGTTTTTACCTCCCCCCCCCAAGAGCACTCTACAAACCTCTTAAGGCCCATTTGGGGGGGGGGGGAATGGGCCCATTTTTGTGGGAAAAAACAGGCCATTTTTGGGAGGTTTTCAGAGTGCAAAACCTTTTTTAAAAAAAATTTCTTCTTCAAACCTTGGTGCGTCTTACACTCCGAAAAACATGGTATGTTCTAAAACTGGAGAAAGAGGTATGCAACACTCCAGATATTTCTGATCTTCAATTTCTAGCATACCTAGGAAGTTTGTCCAACATTATGGGGGATAGATATTCTCAGTCCTCCAGGTCATGGTTCCCCCAAAGGTGCTTTCTCCAAAAGGCAACTAGACTTCTTTGTTTTTTCTTGAAGATGTTTTGCTTCACATCCAAAATGTTTCTTCCGTTCTGAGTACTGATTCACCACCATTCAATCAAAACTGAAGAAGCTTCTTGGATGAGAAGTGAAATGTCTTCTAGGAAAAACAAAGAAAGTTCAGTTGCCTTTGAAAAAGCACCCTTGGGACAGTGCCATAAACTGTTTCTTCTGGCCTAAATAATCATTGTTTCCTTGGAATGATACCTTCCTTCCCTGATATTTTAATTTCTCATAATAATGAAAGATCTGCCATTGTAAGTTTAAAAGTCTCATTCTCCAATTTTTTGCCTCTTTTACATTCTTGAGGTCAGTCTCTTTAACTCACAAATGCCATAGACAACCATTTAAACACGAGCCAGCAGTGTGCAGCAGCAGCCAAAAAAGCCAACATACTTCTAGGCTGCATAACTTGACTATGTGTCAGATTGGTCAAACAAGTGGCAACTTCAAATCTCAACCAACAAATGCTCTGTCTTACACATTGGCAAAATAATAATAATTAGAACATAAAATACAAGCTAGATGGACATGATCTTGTAGATGACCTGCACTCTGTTAAGGATGTTGGAGTACTCCTTTCTAAAGATCTAAGGGCCAGACCCCACTGTAACAACATTGCCAAAAAAACATTAAGAGTTGTTAACCTAATCTTGCATAGCTTCTTCTCTGGTAATACTGTACTACTAACTAGAGCATACAAAACATTTGCTAGACCAATTCTCGAATACAGCTCAACGGTCTGGAACCCGCACTGCCTATCACATGTAAATACAATTGAGAGAGTCCAGATATTTCATGAGAAGAGGTCTCCATTGCTCTACCCTCAATGAAATACCTTATGCCACCAGGCTTGAAATTTTGGGCTTAGACAACTTAGAACTATGTCGCCTTCGGTATGACCTAAGGGTAGTACATAAAATTATCTGCTACAATGTCCTACCTGTCAATGACTACTTCAGCTTCAACCAAAACAAAACATGAGCAAACAACAGATACAAACTTAAGATAAACCACTCCAAACGTGATTGCAGAAAATATGACTTCAGCAACAGAGTGGTCAATATCCTGGAATTCTCTATCTGACTGTAGGTTTTTTCCCTTAATACCCAAAACTTTAACCTTTTTCGGTCTACTGTTGACCTAAGAGTCATTCCTAAGAGGTCTGTAAGGAATGTGCATAGGCTCACCAGAATGCCTATCATCCCTGTCCTAATGCCCTTTGTATTTGTATCCTTTTCATGGATTCAAAATCGTATACTGCATTCAGTTTTGGTCGCCACGATGTAAAAAAGATGTGGAGACTCTAGAAAGAGTGCAGAGAAGAGCAACAAAGATGATTACATGACTGGAGGCTAAAATATATAAAGAACGGTTTCTGTTAACTGGGTATGTCTAGCCTTATGAAAAGAAGGAGTAGGGGGTGACATGACAGCAGTGTTCCAATATCTCAGGGCTGCCACAAAGAAGAGAGAGTCAAGCTAATCAAGGAGAAAAGCAACTTAGAACTAAGGAGAAATTTCCTGATAGAACAATTAACCAGTGGAACAGAAGTTGCCTCCAGAAGTTGTGAATGCTCCAATACGGAAAGTTTTTAAGAAGATGTTGGATAACCATTTGTCTGAAGTGGTGTAGGTTTCCTGACTAAGCAGGGGGTTGGACTAGAAGACCTCCAAGGTCCCTTCCAACTCTGTTATTCTATTGTATATGTGTCAGAGTCACTGTTAATTTGTTCAAGTATCATCCCTGGTCCAAAGCACCAAAAGGCAGAACAAGAAACAATGGATGGAAACTAATCAAGGAGGGAAATATCCTAGAACTAAGGAGAAATTTCCTAACCTTGGGATCAATGGAAAGCTTGCATTTGGAAGTTGTGGGTGCTTTGTCACTGAACATTTTCAAAAAGAGAATGGACAGCCATTTGTCTGAAATAGTATAAGGTCAAGCAAGGTGCTGGACTAGAGGATCTCCAAGGTCCCAACTTTATTACTCTATGTTCTATGAGGAAATCATCAGACTGCTCTTTCATATGTACATCTGGCAATGTAGATTGAGAGAAAAGATAGGGCCATGAAAATTCAGAACTTATCATGATTACCATGATTACTGTGAGCAAAATAAGAATAACAAATTCTTAATTGTTTCATTTTTGAAAGAGGACCAAATAATTTAGGACTCTGAAGTGTTTTTTAAAGAAAATCTGGGAACATGAGGAGTACGAGAAGTTCAATCTTTTGTATTATTGAAAAATATCCCCACTTCAAAGTATCATCAGTGGATAAAGCATAGGAAAATGTATGAATTTGGGCAAGTGATTTCTTTTCAATCCTTAAAACTTAAAACTTGTTCTGATAGCCAACAGAGCCTCTCGTATTCTAATTTCTTGAAACAGAGAATCTGACACCCAGAAGAAAAGTGCTGATTGATGTACTTCTACAAATTTCTTACTTTTTTCTCTACTCTGTATAAGCAATGGATAGATGGGTGCAGCTAAGAATATACAGAAGCAAATAATGTCAGTAGAGTTGATATCTTAGTTAGTTAACACTGGATCTTTCTCTCTCTTTCTCTCCTTCTTTCTCCTTCTCTCTCCTTCCTTCCTTCCTTCCTTCCTTCCTTCCTCTCTCTCTCTCTCTAATACAGAGAGACAGACACACACAGAGAGAGAGAGAGAGAGGGAGAGAGAGAGAGGGAGAGAGAGAGAATTGTTTTCACAACTTCCTGTTAGGGCCCCATTAAGGGAGGAGACATACTGTTTCCTTCTCTGCCTTTCGAGAGAAAGACAGATAATTTCTATTGTTTCTTCAGAAGCAGCTGAGAAAAGCTAAGTCTTCAGTATAAAGAATGGAAATACACCTTATGTATTTGATGTTGGCTTGGAAAAATTCAGATAAGTTTTTAGTACAAGGAAGTTAGGCTCCCTTCCCCCTTTTACAGACATTTGCAGGAATTTCAGATGCAACAAAATGAAGGATTAATCACAACTTTGTGATGGAACAGTGGTAGCAAAAATGATGTAAAGCAAGCAAGCAAACAAGACAGTTGGATGGGAAGTGGAACTAGAAGATTATACTCTGGCTATGCTATATTATTTCATTAAAAACAAATGCTGGTGTTCACTCCATCATGAGCAAAAAAAAAAAAAGGTGAGCAGATCTGGTTGCAAATACAATGCACATTCTGGAACAGATTTGTATTAAGATCTTCTTGCTATTCCCTTGACTTTGACAGTCTTGGGCAAATCAATATCCTCAGTTTAGAGCTCTTTCAAAATGGTCCCTGGGAGAAAGAAAGTCCTGGCATTAGTAGATGTTCTTCCCCACAGATGGACACACACAAGGTTGGCTGCTTGCCACTATCTCCTTGGCTGCGAGCCCTAACTACATTACAAATACTGTAGCACATTTACACTCAGAGACTGGAAGACACAACTCGAACGACCAGATATTTCCAATGAGGATTTGTAACTGTTGTTTCCTGCAAATGGCCCATCCCAAAGCCTTCCCTATAAGCTCTCTTGGGAGGGGCCACTCATCAACCAGCTGGTTCCAATTCAGGGCCTCCAAGCTAGCCTCTTACTTAACTGTTGCCTCCTTTTCTCAGCCCTACATAATCTAGCATCAGGGACAAACTGCCCCTGATCCTCCCCACTGCTCCATGACCCAGGGGCCTCCTGGTGGCCAACCAGACTCTCTGCTTCCTCAAGGTCTTCCTCCTCCTCCAGGGCACACTCATAGTACTCTTCAATAGAAGAGTCCATCAGCAGCTCATCCGGAGCCGGCTGGGCCACAACAAGTAGACATATGTTACAAAAAGCTTCCATTGAAGCAATTGTGGCTTTCAAAAGGGCATCTGCAAAGGAGAATCAAAAAAGTCCTGTGTCCAATCAAAAAGGAGAAACACTTCAGTTATGTAGTCATTGCTGCCATTTTCACTTGAAAAATTGCTTTCTCGGTAGTAACGGCAATAGCACTTTTGTAACTTCACCCTGCTTTGCAGACCTCTCTTAGAAATTTACAGAGTCATCCTATTCCCCCCAACAATCTGGCTCCTCATTTTACTGACCTCAGAAGGATGGATGACTGAGTCAACCTTGAGCCAGTAAGGATCGAACTCCTGGCAGTGAGCACAATTAGCCTGCAGTACACCATTCTAACCACTGTGTCACCACAGCTCCATCCTTGTTTGATTATCAAGAAGCAATTAACCTGAACTGTGGCAGGCCTAAAGCCACTGGAGAAATATATCTCATAATCTTGAAATATTTGTACACTTTGCAATAAAAAAAATAATTTTTTTATTAAAAAAATTAAAACAAAACAACTTAACAGCCACCCATTCTCTCGTATGGAAATATCCTCCCTTCAGAAAAGATCATAGAAGCAATAAAGAAAACTAACCAGGTAAAGGTAAAGGTTCCCCTCGCACATATGTACTAGTCCAGAGGTCTTCCAAATTTGGCAGCTTTAAGACTTGTGCACTTCAACTCCTAGAATTCGTTGGCTGGAGAATTCTGCGAGTTGAAGTTCACAAGTCTTAATGTTGCCAAGTTTGAGGCCCCTGTCTAGTCATTCATGACTCTAGATGGCGGTGCTCATCTCCGTTACAAAACTGAAGATCCAGCGCTGTCCGAAGATGTCTCCGTGATCATTTGTCCGGCATGACTAAAAGCCAAAGGCGCACAGAAACTCTGTTTATTTATTTTATTTATTTTATTAAATTTATACCCCGCCCTTCTCCTTGTTAGGACCCAGGGCGGCACACAGGCATCTTAAAAACACAAAATACAATAAATGTCAATTAAAATATAATTAAATTCATTAACCCGTGCTAAAAAACCCAATATTAAAAACCCTACCAAATTACAAATTTCCTTAAAAAGTCAGAAACGGGGGGCTATCCTAGGCCGGCTTGTTGGAATAAGTACGTCTTAAGACGTTGGCGGAAGAGGCGGAGGTCCAAGATTGTGCGAAGGTCGGGGGGTAGGTCGTTCCAGAGGGCTGGGCCCGCCACAGAGAAGGCCCTTCCTCTGGGTGCCGCCAACCGGCATTGCCCGGCCGGTTGGCGACACCCGGGCAATGTTACCATCCCACCAAAGGTGGTTCCTATTTTTCTACTTGCATTTTTTTTTTTAATATTGAAAAAGTTTTATTGGTTTTACATTTTTTCTATAGGATAGGGTAAGGGATACAAAGAAATTTTGAGAGCATTCACGTCGAAGTCGTCGGCTCTTCCGGGACCTCAAAATACATTAATAACAATTAAAAAAAATCATTTTTCATAACACTACAAAGTGAAAGCATGTACATATACCTAAATTCTCATTTCCATACTGTCAGTCCTTTACAAAAAATCCAAATACAAATATTATGCAAAGTTGTTCAAAAGAAAAGTCAAGGCAAAGTTATTTTTTTTTTGATCTAAGTCTCTTGGCAATTGTATCTTCTTTTTCTCCTTCCAGGCCCCCAGTAGGTGGGGCCGTGGCCCCCTCCGTCCCCCCTGGATCTTCCCCCAGGATAGAGGAATGTTTTTTAAGAAAGGCTTCCGCCTCAGCAACTGTTTTAATCCTCACTCTTCCTCCTTCCCAGAACACCAGCATCCCTTCAGGTGTCACCCACTTGAACCAAATCCCGTGATCAAACAATGTTTTAGACAAGAAGGAAAATTTCCTTCTTGCATCTCTAATCTTTCTAGGGATCTGCTTCAAGATAGCAACCGTTTTTTGTTGATAGATTAACGGACTTTCTCTCTGCACTTTCAGGATTTCCTCTCTGGTTGACCTTCTAACAAATTTCACATGTATCTCTCTAGGCACTTCATTTATCCTGGCATATGCTGAGTTAATTCTATAGGCTAGGTCAATGTCCCCCCTGATCTCATCCTTAGGTTTTTGTAAATAGTCTGCTAAAATCGTGCTCATAAGATCAGGGAGGCATTCACCAGATTCCTCAAGAACGTTCTGAAATCTCAAAAAATATGTCATTCTTTCCATATCAATCCTAGACACATGCCCATTTGTTTCCCCAACCTCTTTAGTAACATTTTTAATCTCTCCCTTAACCCCCACCAACCCCCCTTCCAATTCTTCATTCTTCTGTGTATTTTCTAGCACTTGCTTCCATGTGTCCAATAACTCCTTCTTGAAGTTGATGTTTTCTGCCCTCTGGGCCTGAATTTCTTGTACCAAAGTTTGTATAACAGTTTCAAGAGAAGCCATCCTTTGTTCTAAACTTGTCAGTGCTGTTTCTTGAGCCATGATTAACTGTTAAAGTCAATGCCACTAAAATGGCGTTTTCAGGGTGGGGTTGGTGAGGCTGACCGGGAGCCAAAAGTTCTGATCAAGGTTGTAACGTTGTAAAATTCAGGAACCAAGAGAGAAACAATTTTCCAACTCAATAGGTGTAATAGCGAAGGTACTCCAGAAAAGAAATCACAAATCCAAAAGAAAAAAATTCTTCATTAAAAACCAGAGAGAGTCCAGATTGCAAAGAGACGCTGGGAATTTTCCATAAACAAAATAGTCAATCAGGAACAAAGAGAGGCCTTCTTCCACCGCCCAGCTCAGAGCCCGCAGGAGAGAGTAGTGAGAGAAATTGTTTCAGCCAGACCTAGAGACATTGTTGCAAGCAAACCGCAATCCACTTTCCCTTAACGCAAACAGTCAGGATTAAAGATTTCCGCTCCTCGCCGCGAGGAACTATTTCCAAGTGCCGCTTAAGTCCGAGGGGTTTTTTTTTAAAAACAAACACCCCCCTCCCAGTCCTTTCAGCCCGGCTGACAGTAGAAAAAAACAAGTTTTTGAACACTCACTCTCCCCTTGCAGCTGAAGCCTTGGAAAGCCTTCTGACATCGATGATTAGCCCTCTACATGAATGCGAATGGCGCCGTCCTCCTTAGGCGAAGGGAGAACCCCCCGCAGCATGTTCTCCTTCACCTAAGCCGCGACGAGGGTCGCTTCCCCCACCGCCGTGAGGGGGGGCATTCCTGTCGAGCCGGCTTTATGGGAGACCCCCAAACAAGGGGCGTCTCGCCCCCGTGGGGGGGGGGCAGAAAAAGGAACAAAACGGCGAGCGAGCGCTAGGCTCGCCCGTCGCCGCTGGAGCCGGAACCGGAAGTCTCTACTTGCATTTTTACATGCTTTCAAATTTCTAGGTTGACAGAAGCTGGGTCAAGTAAAGGAGCTCACTCCATTACATGGTGCTAGGGATTCAAACCCCCAAACTGCCAACCTTTCTGATTGACAAGCTCAGCCACTGAGCCATCACATCACATTAAAACCAACCAACCAACCATAAATTTTGATCAATGATTTCATGGACCAAATAATTCTCTGGATGCTTTATTGAATCCCAGATCTTCCCACTGTCATCTGGAGTAATTCCTTAAACAGGAAAACAAAAAGTTTCCAGCAACTCGCTAGACATTAACAGAAGACATTTTTGTTTGGATTGCAGTTTTATCTGTGCCATTATCTAGTCAACAAGAACGAAAAGCAAATGTAAGTTTTCTTTCAGTTTTTACAGCTATTAAATTATGGCACATTTGTTTGTCAGGTATATATATGCAAACTAAATACAAAGTACAGCCCTGAGGTCCCTGTTACACTTGTGAACATTTCACAGGTAATAATTTGGGCTGGATTTATATGGATACATTGCAAAGCATCTTAATTAAGGCAAATAGAATGTGTGACAGTGGGGGGGGGAAGGAGCGGGGGGGGGGGACACAGCAATGAAGGAAAGCTGTTAACAAACAAAAACTTTGCAGCTGAATTTTAAAAAGCCAAATATGTTAGGAATAGAAAGAGAGAGAAACAGACTTCTGGTGCCTGATGCCTTGTTTACATTACTACGCAGCTTGCATAATACTCAATTAGTCTGGACAATGAACTCTATTGCTTAGAGGTTATGAGAATCATTATTCAATATATTGATGAGCAATACAGTAAAGAAAGATTACTATAAAGCAGCAAAAGTAATCAAAGGAATACATTGAGGCTCGGATGGGGAAGAATTTGCATGAGGATGGCTTCTCCTTTCCTTTCTTTTCTTTTCCTTTCCTTTCCTTCCCTTCCCCTTCCCCTCCCTTCCATTTCCTTTCCCCAAACTGCTGTGTCAGATTTTGATGATTTATTTATTTTTATTTTATTTATTTCATCAAGTATGTATTAGATAACAGATATAAGTACAGTCGTACCTCGGATCACGAACTTAATTCGTGAAATGACTCTGGTCGCGATCCGATTTGGTTGTGATGCGAGGCACAATTTCCCATAGGGTTCAATGTAAATCCGATTAATCCGTTCCGACCTTGTTTTTTGGTTGTGATGCGAGGCACAGTTTCCCATAGGGTTCAATGTAAATCCGGTTAATCCGTTCTGACCTTGTTTTTAAAATGTCCGCGGCTCCGGTTCGTGAAGCGAAACGGAGGTCGTGAATCCGGGCATTTTTACGAACTTTTCCGTTCGTGATGCGAGGGCGGAGTTCGTGATGCGAGGCAGAGTTCGTGAAGTGAGGCGGAGTTCGTGCAGCGGAGCATTTTTTACGAACTTTTCCGTTCGTGCAGCGAAATGGTGTTCGTGAACCGGGGCACATTTTTTGGGAAATTTTTGGTCGTGAAGCGAATTGTACGTGATGAGAGGCGTTCGTGGTCCGAGGTACCACTGTATAGACATCGTTATGAATATATGAAATGAATATGAATACAAAGGAATATTAGGGCAGGGGCGGTAGGTGTGTTGGTGCACTTATGCACATCCCTTAAAGACCTCTTAGGAATGGGGTGAGGTCGACAGTAGACAGTCTAAGGTTAAAATTTTGGGGGTTTGGGGGAAGAAACCGCAGTATCAGGTAATGCATTCCAGGCATTGACCACTGTTATTGAAGTCGTATTTTCTGCAATCAAGTTTGGAGTGGTTTGCCTATTGTGAGCTCATGTGTTATTGTGGTTAAGCTGAAGTATTCATTGACAGGTGGGACATTTTAGCAGATAATTTTATATACTATCAGATCAGATCGAAGACAGCAAAGTTCTAAATTGTCTAAGCTCAAAATTTCAAGTCTGGTTGCATAAAGTATTCTGTTGTGAACAAAGGAGTGGAGGACTCTTCTCGTGAAATATCTCTGGATTTGTTCTACAGTTAAAACATTTGAAATTAGGTAATTTGGTTAAGGAAGTAATCAAGGAAATAGGGAGGGTAGGCTGAGAACTAATGTACTAAACTGAATTTGAGTAAACAGATCCTTTCTCTCCAGGTGGCCAAAATTGACATCTCAGTTTTGCTCAGCTAAATACTATAGATAAAATGTAAGAATAATTAAAATGCCTCTTTACATATGGAGAAAAGGGGCACATAATAAACATGTGTGAAGTCTTACAGAGTGTGCTTTTTTTTAACTTATGTTGGCATTAAAAAGGTAAAGGTGTTCCTGTCCAGTCATGTCCGACTATATAGTCGGAGGCCATAGAGGGGACATTGCTCATCTCCACTTTTTAGTCGAGGAACCAATCATTATCCAAAGATGTATATGTCCATAGCCATGTGGCCAGAATGGCTATATGCTTAGAAGCACAAAATGTATGGTACCAAAATGGCACCTATTTTATCTACTCACATTTGATGTCTTCAAACTGCTAGGTGGGTGGAAGCTGGGGCAAACACAGGAGCTCACACCATCATGTAGAGCTTGGGTCTTGAACCTTGGGTGTCAGTTTCCAGCTGACAAGTTCAGCATCTTTAATCAGTGAAGATTCCCATTCATACTGAAACCCATCTTATAAAGAAAAGATGCCCTGAGGGATGGAGTGGGCCTTCTTTTTGATGTATTTGGTTTTGAGGTAATGCCATACCCCCATCAGAGCCTGAATATGCGAAGGAAGGTAAGCCAGAATTGGAGCTGATGGAGATTGAGGGAGTGGCTTTGTTGGCTTTGGAGGAAAAAGGGGAAGAGCAGGCCCAGCCAGGCTATGGCCTTTCAGGATTGGGAAGGCTTGTAGGGAGGGAGCAGAGCACGCTGACCAATAGTGAACATGAAAGACAGCTCTGGCAATGAGCAACGACCACCACCTCCTGATCCTTGAGCAAGGAGTGTGAAGAGAAGGCAAGAACAGCACAGACTGACCCAACTACTCAGGAGAAGAGTTCCCCTCCCCGCTTCACAAGGCACATCTGAGATTTAAGGAGATGTTGTGGGGAGGGGCATTTGTCAGGAACAAATGTTAAATTCCTGGTGTGTTGATTGCCAATGTTTGAACTTTCCTGGATTCCTTCCATTCTTTCGGGATTTCTTGCTTTGCAGCTGCGATGTTCACAGCATTGGGCTGGACTATTTGCAGCCAGAGGCTGCTTGACGTGTGCATGCATGTGTGTGTGTGTGTGTGTGTGTGTGTGAGAGAGAGAGAGAGAGAGAGAGAGAGAGAGAGAGAGAGAGAGAGAGAGAGAGAGAGAGAGAGAGAGAGAGAGAGAGAGAGAGATCACTTTGCTCTGAAGCTTTCCAGAAATGTGGAAGTGTTTGTGGAAATTTGGAGCAATAAAGGGGCGATTTGAACTGCCAGGTGCCTGTGTTACCTCTGTGCCATGGTTATCACAGGTAACTTGCCACTGGTGGTACATAATGATTGGTAAATAAGGTTCCCTTGTATAAACTGAAAATATTGGAAAGTGAAGAGAAGAGATCCACTTGAGGCCCAGCCCTGGTACTGCTGCTTCAGGGTGGTCTAGATGTTGATGGGGAAATAGATAATTGTTTCTCTTTTGTTTGGGGTGGGAAGTGACACGCTAGTAAAATCAGGTTAGTCGTGTTCCTACTTTTTGACCTGCCAAGCCCAAAAATTCATTATCACTGCATTAGGCTGTAGGCTGTAAAATATTACATAATGCATATGAAAGACCCCTGCTGAAAAAGTTTATTTCATTAAAGAAATCTAATCAAAATAGGATCTTGTTTAGTCTGCCATTTGCATTTGTTCTTTTTTTAGCACCTCTAGAGAATGGCAAAATTACTCTCTGCAGGGAATTCTTCCTGCAATTTTCTTCTGACAAAAACAAAACCACGAGAAAGGGTTGGACAATTAGAAACAGACACAAAATACATGAGTGACATGCCTAGCTCCCTTCAATCAGTCATTACTTAGGAACTGTTTCTGAGCAATGATTCAACATCTGGCATATTAGAACTATCTGTAGAGGGATAAAACTATAGAGGTGAAAAATTGTTCACTCTACCCATTGATGATAGCATAAAAATGGCCACTCAGCTTCTGTATGTCTATCAGTATTTGTAGCTGTCTGTTTTACTATCTTAGAAAAGTCCTTCTAATGAGTTTTTAAAGATCTTCATTGAGAGGAGTAGAATTATTTAGCTTGGCACCCTAACAGTTTGTAAAAAGTAAAGGATTTTACTCGACTAGGGGTTGCCAACTATAGGAGGTGCTGCTCATATCTGTTCCAAGGCCCTCGAGCCACCACTGACCAATCATGTAGCCAGCATGACATCATGGAGCACTGTTCCCACTTTCCCACCAAAGTGGTAACTTTTTATGTACTTGCATCTGCATGCATTTGAAGCACTAGGTGGGGAGGAGCTGGGGCAAGAACGGGTGCCCACCCAATCACCTGGGGTCTCAAACCCATGCTCCTAGCTTTCCAGTTGACAAGCCCAGCATCTTAACCACTGAGCCACCATGATGCTCCATATCAGGGGTGTTGAGATAGCAATTTTCAGAATTTACACCAAGCCATAATCGAACAATGGTAGGTTATAAGATAGGTAAGATTTTTCTGGATCAGGGATGGGTTCTGGCAGTCACTACTGCTAATTTGCTCATGGCTGCATGATACATGTGCACATGCACATTTCAATAAAAATTATTCTGCACATGGGCAGATGCAAAAAACAAGATGGCAGCACCTACGGCGATGCCTGGAGAACTGGTTTGGGGGCATGGCAGGCCTGGGTCATGGCTGGTTTCAGTGACCCAGCCACCAAACCACTCCTGGTTCAACCAAACCAGTCCAAACCGGTAGGAACCCACCACTGTTCTGAATCACAAAACACCTGGTAACTCAGGTTCAGTAATTATTCAGCTCTAGTATTTTAAATATTGTTTTATATTAATGCTTCATATTCAAGGTAAACATATCTAAATCTTTCATTTTGCTGCCATAGGGCTTCATCTCCTGACTCCTCAGCATCTCCATTCTCTTTTACTATACAAGATCAGTTTATTGATGCTCTCCTGAAACTGCAGTTTCCGGAACAAAATGTTTCCTGAATAATTCAATAGCAAAAGAGAAAGCTATGGTTAATTCTCACAATCTCAACACCAATGGTGGGATTCAGTCAGTTCGCACCTATTCGGGAGAACCAGTTGTTAACTTTCTAAGCAGTTCGGAGAACCGGTTGTTGGAAGAAATCTCCTTTTGTTTTCCCCCCCACTTTACAGGGCTAATCCTGTAAGGAAGGAAACATTCTGATGTTGTTTCTAGCCTAATCTTTATTGCCCTGCTTACACAAACTGCCTCTCTGGTTAACTGAGGACTGCCTATATTCAGGAGTGGGCTTCTGGGGGTTTACAGGAGTTTGGGAGAACCTCTAGCTAAGATGCTGTGCAGTTTAGAGAACCCCCAAATCCCACTTGTTAGGAGTATCACAAATGGTCTTTGTTGCTTTAAATGTTTGAATGTAGTCAGCAGCTGTAATTATCTCCACAATAAGAGGAAATCAGGAGAGCTCATTCTCTCTCTCTGCTCGATTGCTCTCTGTTCGCTTGCTGACTGACATTGACTGACTGATTGATTGAAGAAGGAAGAATCGTGAATTGGGACTGTAAAGAATTGTTTGTTTGTTAAGGACTTTGTTTGATTCAATATCTACTGTCACTGCTTGTGAAGCAGTAGATTAGTTTTACACACCAGTAAAGCTACTTGTTTTTCATTAACAGTGTCTGAGACTCTATTTGTGTGTTTACTAGCAACGGGTTTTCTCTAACTGCACATTCCGCTGCACAACTTTCTGTCTCCCAAAGGAGATATCCCCAACACCACTCCTGGCTGGCCCCGCTCATCCCACCCCACCCCTCCCAGGAGTTCCCATGTGGCCTATTATGGATGAAGGTAAGTGCAGGGTGCATGTGGAGGTTAAAAAATCGGTCTACCAGACGTTTGGGCCCATTTCTGATCTCCAGAGGGCCTCTGGAGCCTGGGGAGGTAATTTTTGTCCTCCCGGAGGCTCAAGAAAAGCCTCTGGAGTGCAGGGAGGGCAAAATCCCCCCCCGGTGCACAAGGCCAACTAGGCCACGCCCACCAAGGCCATGCCCACCCAACAACAGGGGAGAGAACCCCTTGATAAAATTTTTGAAGCCCACCCCTGCCTATATTTTAAATATACCAAAACTGCAATTTAGAAGTGCATAAAACAGACATTTCTGCATGAAAAGATGTGGAATTCATCATTATTTTTTTAAATAGAAGTACTCAATAAAATGCTACAATACACTTTACTTTCTACCGACTAAGCTGTTTTAATGTCACTGTATGGCTTAGCAGTATTGACCTAATCTGCTGAGTGTTAAATTCTGTGAGAATCGGTTTGTTTGTTTTTTAAAACCCTTCCTATTTATCTCTGTGTCATTGGCTTTAAACAGTATCTTCTTTGCATTAATTGATTAGTCATTTCTGGAGATTTCCATTAGAAAAACACCCCACCCCTGCAGGTGATTTTTCTATATTTTTAGTTACATTTTATCATTCAGCCAAAATCCATTCAGAAAGCAAAACTCACAGGCTGATTTTATTATTTTTTCTTACAAGCTTTTCTTCTCTGCACTGAAACAGAAATGATTTTCAAAGGGGCAACAATCAGCTTATGCTTGAAAAAAAGCATTTGAGGTTAAGAAATCAAATGTAAAAGAAAAAATAAAAGAGGATGGGAGCTTTATTCATCTTTTTTTTTCATTTGATTTATTATACCCTGTTTCCCTAAAAATAAGACCTCCCCAGATAATAAGCCAAATTGGGCCTTTGAGCGCATGTGTTAAAATAAGCCTTCCCTTGAAAGTAAACCTTCCCTGAAAATATTGGAACACAACAGCTGCTACGAGGTGGCCATATTCACCGCCTCCTGCACCTCAAAAATAATAAGACCTCCCCAAAAATAAGGCCAAGTGCTTATTTGGGAGGGTCAAAAGGAAATAAGACCCTGTCTTATTTTCAGGGTAACACAGTTGCTGCCCAGCCAATGTCTGACTCAGGATAGTGTACAATGATAAAAACCATGCATAACAACAAAAAGGAGAACAGATCATATGCAAAGAAGTTAGCAAGCAGTCAAACAATGAAGGAGAATCACAACAGTCACAATACCTTTGGGTCTGTCACTCTATCTTAGCCCAATTCACCACACAGGGTTTTTGTTACGGGGAAAATAGGAGGAAAAATAGTATTATATACGTTCATTGTCTTGAACTTCATATAAAGTAATAAATATAGGATCAAAATCAATCAATCAAACAAACAAATGGCAGCTGCAAGGAGAGAGAAGGCATGATTTTGGGACCTGCTAGATGACATTGCTTACGTGACAGGATCTGGAGCAAGATCAAGCCTTAATTGGCTAAACAGAAGTAACCAGAGATGGGAAGAGAGGGCGTACCACAAATCACCAAATCCTTAGAAAGGTTTTGTAAGTCACAACCAGCACCATGAATATCACCTGGAAGTATACTAATAACTACTGCAGGAGGAGGCATTCTGAATTACATAACTATTTGCAATACTACATTCTGGATTAGTTTTAACTTCTCTGTCATCTTCAAGGATAACATTTGTAGAGCAATATGTGACTAAGATATGAGAGAATATGAGTCCCAGGAATAAATGCAACTGGCGCACAAATAAATTGGTGCAAAGGCCCTTCAGTCCATAGCCACCACATTCTCTTCAAATAGAAGCTGAAAGGGTAGAGTCCACTTAGTTTTATTAATTCTTCAGCTTTCAGCAGAGCTCTAAATTTTTCTTCTGCTTTATCTCAATAACCTCAAAAATCATCCCCACATATATGATCCCCATGCAAAGAGGAGTTGTATAGTCACAATGCAATCTAGGCTGTTTTCACACTCTCAAAATGACTAAGGCCTCTATTGAACCTTGCACCAGATACTTAGAAACTTTTTTAAACTCCCTCTGAAACCCAGTAGAAATAATCAGATATCTGGAGTCTACTATGTTTCCCTGGAAATAAGGCCCAACTGGAAAAAGTCCTACCATCAGTTTTTGGGATGCTCATCATATAAGCCTTGTCCCCAAAATAAGCACCAGTTAAGATTGTCAGCCAGACAGATGCATTTCATATCATATTTTCCCCAAAATAAGACCTAACTGGAAGTTAAGCCCTAATGCATTTTTGAAGCAAAAATTAATATAAGGCCTGCTCTTATTTTCGGAAAAATACAGTATCTATTAAATGGGCTCTCCTCCTCTGCAGTGGGGAAGTGGGTATAAAGAACCACATAATGATCAGTGATCTGCCCAACATAAGGTATAAATAATATCTGTCAATTCTAGATCACACCAAGACAGTTAGAAATCTAATGTATGACCTCCACTGAACATTGGGCGCTTGATGGGACAGACCCATGATTGCCAAAATAGCAATGAACTTTTGAACTGCTTAGGACTTGATGCCCCTGAAAGACAAGTTGAAATCCTCCATAAGTATAAGTTTGGGGGGAAAACTGCAGCCAACGCAGTTATAGCATCGAGCATCTCAGGCAAAGGTGGTACAATAGCAATAATTCCTGCTGTTCCTTAGAGCTCAATATCACAGACAAATCTCACTATCTATGGAGCAGCATCTAGGAAAGTTGTAAGAGTCTATTGGATGACATTCATGGAACAATGAATTTAGGAATAGGGAAGGAATACATGAATTGTTAAGTGGGAACTTTAATGAAGGAATACCTTGTTCTGAGAAACAGGAAAGCAACGCAGAATAATCTTACCTAGATATTGAATTATAAGCATTAGATGGGATGGAAATACACTTGAACAGGCTTTCAAGATTTTGTTATTCTACAGTAAATATTATTTTGAGAATTCCTGCTGAGACTTTAAAAAAACCTCAGTCTTCCTCAAAAGAATCTAGGATAACTCCCTGCAGCTAACTCACCACAGAACAACTCATTGCAAGAGAATTGAACAATGTATTAATTGTTTCATACAAGTACTTTTATTATTGGTGATCAAAATTTCATTATTTTAACTCTTGTATTTCTGGGTTGACTTCATTTTATTGTTATTGGCCATGGTTCTATCAAAATTAATTTAACTTATGTACTTGTTGAATTGTCCCGTAATGAGTTGTCCTGCATCAAGTTAGCTATGGCAAGTTGAATGCTTTAAGGCAACTCTGATTAGTTCTCCCGTGTTGTCCTGAAAGGGATGACACACACAAGTTATACCATTGCTCTTAACCTGAGGTCACAGCTTGAAATTCATTTGGGCACATTTCCAAAATAGGAAGCACCCTCTCCATGCATGCATGGAACTGTTGTGGCACAGTGATTAGAATGCAGTTGTTCCTTGTTAGTTGCAAAGTCCTGTCCTCTATCGACCTCTGGAGTCCATTTAAGCTCACGCCTACTGCTTCAGTGACTCCATCCAGCCCCCTCCTTCTCAGTTATTGTCTTCTTCATTTACCTTCAATCATTCCCAGCATTAGGCTCTTCTCCAGTAGTCCTTCCTTCTCATTAGGTGGCCAAAGTATTTGAGTTTCATCTTATAATGCAGTATTTCAGCCTGAACTCTGCCCACTGTCAAGAATTTGATCCTGACTCAGCCTTTCATTCTTCCACATTTGGTAAAATGAGGACCCACATTTTTGGGGATGAAATGGTGGCTCTGTAAATTGCTTAGGGAGGGCTTTAAACCATGTGAAGTTGTATATAAGCGTAAGTGCTATTCCTATGATTATATCCAGGTCTTAGTTATGTACACCAAATCAATCATATCACCCACAATAAGATTAAGGAAGAAGGGTGTCTTATTGCAATCCAAACTGTCATTATGCAGCAAAACCGACAACAAACATTCTCAGCTTCTGCTAAAACAAAGAATGTATTAGAAACTTTGCAGATCATATCTGATGGTCCGGTCTATATCATAATTTCCACCCATATACTCTGCAGTGGAGCCTATTTGAAACAGAAGCAGACATTCAGATTTTAAAGTGCTTAAAGATATTGCTGAAACAACATCTCTCAGCATTTATAGTCATTGTCCATTTTGACTAGAGGTCATGGAAACTGAGCTTCAGCAACATCCCAGGTGCCATAAATTTCTCACTATGATGTAGATCTCATTAGGATATACTGAATCATAAGGCTGGAGTAGGTATTGAAGACCATCAAACATTTCTGCTTTCTCAGTTAGGAAATCTAGCTATAGAGGTTTTCCAGCCATTGATGCAGCTTTAGATCTTAAATGTTCTTACAGAGGCCCATGAGATATCCACAGATATTAATTCAACCAGGAAGCACAGCATTTAAATTTCTTTTTTTTCTCCATCTTCCCAAGCAATCAATCTAGGCTTGACAACTGCTTCTCCATCAACAACAACAACAACAACAAGAAGAAGAATCTTTATTGTCATTGTACTAAAATTACAATGAAATCTGCTTGTTGGTCTGAATTGGTTCCATGGTCAAACAATAGCATTCACATAGCATGCTACTACTGGCTGGTTTGCAAAATGTGTTGCACAATACTGTTTTCCCAAAAAGAAGACAGGGTCTTATTTTATTTTGACCCCCCCCCCAATAAGCGCCTGGCCTTATTAGTTTTGAGGTGCAGAAGGCGGCAAACATGGTTACCTCATGGCTATTACTGCATTGCAATATTTTCGAGGAGGGCTTATTTTGGGGGGAAGGCTTATTTTTTAGCACATGCGCTCAAAAGCCCGATTGGGTTTATTATCCAGTGAGGTCTTATTTTCAGGGAAACAGGGTAAGCTTTGATTTATAAACCACAATATATCTGGATTGATATGATACATTAAATCATGTTATGTAATAATATGAACTAAACTACATGAATTATATTTGTTCTTCAAATTTCACCTCAGATGACTAATCCTGATCTTTGAAAAATTCCCATCCTGCCCAATCTCAGAGGGGCTTGGGTTTCTTTTTAGTTTGTTTAGTTTGTTCTTTTTTCCCCACTTGCAAACTTGGAAGCTTGCTAAATGCCCCGGGGGCAGCAAAGACTAACACATGGCACACAGCAGAATATGAGTAATGATGGTACTAAAGACAAAGCCTGATGGGTATTGGGAATGAACCCCTTCTGACTGAGGGTAGTGGATTCAGGGTGATGCAATTACTTTTTTAATTACTCTCCCCACTAATAGCAAATATCCTAATGAGATCCAAACCATTACACTTTCCTTTCATCTGTTCCTGCATAATTTGTTTATCAGAGGAGCTGCTTGCTATCAGTAGACAAATCTTAAGTGCTGTGTAATAATTACAAAATTGAATAAAATGAGACATGAAGCATTGTCAGTCAGAATTCTTTACGGCTTGAGATTGGGCTGTCAATTTAAAGCAGCACCATGGAGACTACGGCTCTGAACTACAAGCCTGGGATTTCACTTTGCTTCGACCTTTTGGTCTGAGAGCTGCATCAGCCAGTTGAACCATAAGAACTGGAAATAACCTCAACATCATCATCATTATCCACACCAACAACTGGGAAGAAGCAATGATTGCTGCTGTTTACTTAGGGACCAAAAAATCTGAGCAACAGCCCATGAATTCCCAAATGCAAGGATCAAATCATTCAGCATCACAAAACTCTAATGTTTGCTTTCACAGAGACAGAAATGACACAATACTACTTTGGTAGAGTCACTCAGATTCCGGATCAAAGCCAAATCCATTAATTCATTTGTACAGATGGGTAGTTCTCACCTTACAACCAATTTTATGTTGTTAAACAAGGCAGAGCTTCAGACTCCAATCTGAATCAATCACGAGGACCATAGATTTAGTCTTCCAAGCTTTCAGATTTTTCCTGGAGCCTATCCTCAGGGAACTTCTCTTTCTATGTGAGCACTGGACTGTTCTGTGCCTAGTGTTTATGCAGTGCCTGGTTGTTTGTGGCTTTTAGTTGTTAATTGGAATATTGATAACCGGCTATTAAATCATTGGTTGCTATTTCCTTGTGCTCCTAAGTACCTGGTAAGCTAAAGGTAAAGGTTCCCCTTGCACATATGTGCTAGTCATTCCCTACTCTACTGGGCAGTGCTCATCTCCATTTCAAAGCCGAAGAGCCAGCGTTGTCCAAAGACGTCTCTGTTGTCATTTGGCCAGCATGACTAAATGCCAAAGTCACACAGAATAGTTACCTTCCCAGCAAAGGTGCTTCCTATTTTTCTATTTGCATTTGCAGGTGCTATCAAACTGCTAGGTTGGGAGAAGCTGGGACAAGTAACAGGAGCTCACTCTGTTATGACACTCTGTTACCTGGTAAGCTCCGGGTAAATCAGCATTCCTGTTGGCTGACAAGAGGCCCATTCCCCAGACTTCAGTTATTCCCCTGGCTATTTTTGTCCCTACTTTGGGACAAAGTTTTGCTCTCCTCTTCTAATCGCTTGCTCATGTTCTTGCAATCTAGTGATTAGATTCCTCATTTGTCCTACACAGTCACAGGCAATCCCTGCAGGGAATTCAGTAAATTACATTACAAATCTCTCCCATCTCCAAGCAATCTTTGTAATGCATGATTTGTCCTCTTATGGTAGTCTCTGGTAGACCTGAACTCTTTGGCAGCCTCACATTGCAACAAATAAGGACATTCAATTTCACACCTACCAAGATTATTGGCCGATCAGAGACAAAAATATCCAGGGAAATGATTGAAGCCTGGGAAATGGGCCACTTGTCAGTCAACAGAAATGCCGACTTACTCCCAGACACTTAGGAGCTGAAAGCACAGCAGCACAAGGAAACAATAACCAATGACTTAATAGCTGGCCATCAACACTCCAGTTAACAACTAAAAGCTACACGCAACCAGCCCCTTCATAAATACTATGCATATAAGGTCCTTACAGAAGGCCAAAATGGTGGGTACAAAACTCTCCTTGAGGTGCATCTCACAAGGATGACATTCCAAATAAAAACCATTCCTAATTCAAGCTCATTCATTCTACAATTTTTTAGCTCTTAATTAACAAATGTAGAGTAAACTTATTTTTTCTCTCACATTTATACATTTTTCAGCAAATTGTTGAAGAAGTCTGTCTTGCGCAATCCCTGTTGGATAAAGCTGCTCTATGCTTCCCAAATTTTGTTCATTGGCCATTCTACCCTCAAAACAACACTACAGGCACTGCACACCAGAACAACTAGACACAGGACAGTTTTTCCCCGAATGCTATCACTCTGCTTAACAACTAATTCCCACAACATTGTCAAATTATCTGCTAAAACTGTATTACTTTCTTCTTCTCTTCCTTACTATTATCTATCTCTTCCAACGTATTACTATAACCATGTTGCTTGTATCTTTCAATTTATATTGTTTTTAATTGTTTCCTAATAGAATTTGATAGCTTATTAGTAACCTTGTCTATCACTAAATGTATTTTTTTATTATTATTGATGAATGTATTTTATTCTCCTTAGACTGAGAGCCTATGCACCAAAGACAAATTCTTTGTGTGTCCAATCATACTTGGCCAGTAAAGAATTCTATTCTATTCCATTCTTTCTACACTTTGATCCAAATTTTGTCAGTACCTTTTAACAAACTCAAAACATACTCAAAACTAATTTCCGTATCAGAGAAGATGTAGCAGGGTAAAGAAAGAGACACTTGCATTCTGCTCCTTCAGTTTCAGAATTTAAAATACAGTGTTACTGCTTTTCACCCTGTCTGCAAATTTTCTTAACAATAATTTCTCTCACTCAGATGGCGCTAAATGATTAAGGAAAGTTGCTGTAGAGCAGTCTTCTGTACATTGCTACTCTTTCCTACAATCATGGTAATGATGCTAAGTAGGACATCTAGGAGGTTGCTTAAAATTCAGTGAGTTATGATTTCTCAAGGCACCCATCACTTGCCTTTTTCAGTTCTAGATATATCTCAGCAGGATCAAGCACAAATTATGTTTCTCCTTTCATTCATGTTTGCACAGCTCGGGGAATTGATTTTTCATGTTTTCCATCTGAAAACTGAGTTAAAGTGAATATATTAAAGTTTACAAATATCTGTAAAACTATGCAGGCATCATTTATGCTAATGTCGCATAGTTGATTCCTAACTTAACTTAAAAGAGCGCAGCAGCAAATGTGGAATTGTGTTGCTACTAAAGGGGAAAGAAAGTGGGACTAGAGGTGGTATTCAGCAGGTTCTGACCAGTTCTGGAGAGCCAGTAGTGGAAATTTTGATTAGTTCTGAGAACTGGTAAATACCACCTCTGACTGGCCCCTCCCTCATCTATTCTCTGCTTCTCGAGTCCCAGCTAATGGGGAGGAAATTGAGATTTTACACTATCCCCCTGCCACACATACCAAGCCATGTCCACCAAGCCACATCCACAGAAGTGATAGTAATTTTTTTTTTTGAATCCCACCACTGAGTGGGATATATTGAGACTCTGCTGTCATCCCAAATTGTAGACCCTTTTAGAAAATACTAATTAAAGCAATGGGTCATAGTACCAAAGGTGCTTTTTTAAGAAGCAACTAGACTTGCTTTTTCTTTTGAAGATGTTCTGCTTCTCATCCAAGCAGCTTCTTCAGCTCTGACAGGCTAGTGGGGAATGGTTTTATAGACCTTCTTGACAGCTGGTCCTTTGCATCCTTTTAGAGATTCATTGACGTATTTGGAGGCTTTTTTGTATTCTCAGGGTCACCTGAGTGGTCTTTCTGGTTCCCCAGTGTGCATTTTTTCCTCTGGAAATCCATTCCTTCTCCCACATGATTCAAAGGGTGTTCATTCTTAGTTGTATAGCTAAAAGTCTGTAGAGATTCTCAGTTGACTCCTGAAAAATCACCTTTGGGACAACCATGACCTGAATGACTGAGAATCTCTACAGACAATGGGTCACATGTCAGATATAATGTCAGATATAATGTGATGTTTGCATGTTTGATTGTTTAACAAAGTTATATTGCCACACAATTAACATAAACATGACTCGGGAGGACTTACAAAAATTAAAGAAATCTACCATATACGTAGTAAAAGCCCGTTAAAAAAAAAAATCTTCCCCACCCATCACAGCAGTAACAATAAAATAAAATCAACCACTGATCAATTTCATTTATATTTGTGGTCCCCAAGGCTGGTGACAAAATTGTGTTTGTTTCCTTAAAAGCAGCAATCTGATTGCTTGCTACACAGATGAGAACCTTACAGCTGCCCAGAGGGAATAGTTGTTATACAAGTAGTCCTTGATTTACAATAGTTCATTTAGTGACTGTTCAAAGAAGAGGAGGATTGCTCCTGGTTTTGGTTCGCTTCGTGTGCACGCATGCACAGTTCAATGTACATTGTTTTTCGCACATACACAGAACAACTTACAGTGAACTGCGCGCACACATGCACTATTAAACAACATGCTGGCATAGGCAGCGGAGACCAGGGAATTGGTTCAGGGGCGTGGCCAGGTGGGCCACTGCCTGTTCTGTGACCCAGGCCAAAATACCACTCCGGTTCGGCCAGACTGGGCTGAACTGAGCTCCTTGATTAGTTTCCACCCATTGCTTCTTGTTCTATCCTCAGATGCCTTGGAGAGTAGTTTGACTCCCTCTTCTTTGTGGCAACCCCTGAGATATTGGAACACGGCTGTCATGTCACCCTTACTCCTTCTTTTCATTAAATTAGGCATACCCAGGCCTGCAACAGTTCCTTTTATGTTTTAGCCTCCAGTCCCCTAATCATCTTTGTTGCTCTTCTCTGCACTCTTTATAGAGTCTCCACATCTCTGAATTTGAAATCCTGTTTCTGTGTCCCACAGTGACCTGGGGCAAAATCTTTCCATACAAAGTCCCTGGCTCAATAGTAAAGCTACTCTGGACTTTGAAACTGATCTTTAGAAAATCCCTCAGAGTATCTATGCAACAGCTCAATGAGAGCACCTGTTTGAAACTCTTAAAAGAGCCACATTTTCCCCCACCCTCAGGTTCAAGGCAGTCTTCTGCAAACTTGTCCGAAGCATTGCACAGCTCTATTAAGGAGCATAAGTTTTCATTATCTTAGAAATATAAATTAGGACAGCCGAAAGTCTTTTTCATGCTGCAGTTAGTAGATACTATTAATCTACTGCTAGTCCACTATAATTTTCCAGAAGGTCAAACTGTAGAATTGGATTTACCATCTGCTACCCCAGGTTTAACAGCTAAAACACTTGATTTTGCAAGGAGAGCAAGGATTAAGGCTTCAACCCATCCTTAACTCCTGCAGCATCTCTTCTCCTAGTTTACCTGTCAGGGATATTCTGAACCTCCAGTTCAATTTTTGCATTGATTTCCTTAAGGGTGGGTCTGTTTTAGTTTCTTATATATACATTTTTTTTAAATAAGAAACACAGAAAACAGTGTAAAAATCATTGTGCTTTGAGAGATTAATTGTTTATCATCCCTTTGCCTATAATCTCATGTCAATCAAATTCTAGATAAACAGGATGTCTCTTCATCAAACCTCTCATTATTTTAGCATTTGGAATTCTCCCAAAGCCATTCAGATAATTAAAGCTGTTCTGTATCGTTATGAAAGGGGACAATAGTTCCCCATTTTCAGAAATGAATGCTATAAATAGATGTGCATTATTAAAACACAAAATTTCTTCTGCCCCATCCATCATAATATGATATCTACCCAGGGCAAACTCAGAAATCAAGGTACTGTATGCAATTCCTTGGAAACCTTGATTGCTATTGCAAATACCTGTTTAATGATGTAACAAAGACAGCAATAGACATGTGAATGTTTGTTTGCATTTAGCAATGGTCTATGTTTAACTATATTAACGGTCAGTCAGAATCTTTTCATGTGCAGCCTGTGTAGGACATCTTGCCTATTTTTCCCATTCTAGTGTCCTCCATCTGAACTACAACCCCAGAATTTCTAGCCAGCATTGGTAATTGTGAAAGGCTGCTATCAGGCACAAAGTAAAATAAATGCAATCTTCATAGCAACAGCAATGGGACTTAGACTTAGTGTTTTCCAGCCCTCTCTAAGCGGTTTACAGATTCAGCATCTTTCCCCCAACAATCTGGGTCCTCATTTTGGAAGATGGAAGGCTGAGTTAACATTGAGTCTGGTGGGATTCGATCTGTCAAATTACAGGCAGCCGGCAGGCAGCAGAAGTAGCCTGCAGTACTGCACTCTAACCATTGCACCACCATGGCTCTCAAAAGTACAAGAAGGTTTGCCCAACTTAATGAAAACAGGAAAATAAAGATGGGTACTCTTGCAAAATATGAAATATTCTCTCCACAGCTACTTCATCCAAGATTCCTCCTACTCAAGGAGCTCATAAACTGGCATTTACATTTTGCCAGGCAGAGTGTTGCAAGAGTGCAGAGTACTGCACTACTACTTATTGCATGTGTGACCAATAGTTGGTGTTGTAGTTTGTAGTTTCTTTTCCCTATTTAAGTTTTTACTTTGTCCATCATTCCCTCCCTCCCTCTTTCCCTTCCTTCCTTCCTTCCTTCCTTCCTTCCTTCCTTCCTTCCTTCCTCTTTCTTTCTTTCTTTCTTTCTTTCTTTCTTTCTTTCTTTCTTTCTTTCTTTCTTTCCACTGTCTTTTCCTTTCATTTATTTTCCCTTCAAAGTATGGCTGGACTACACTGTTAACATGATGAGTATGAAATAGAATTAAGCCAATTAAGATATAAAATAAAACTTTTATCTTAAATCTGACTTGATTTCATTGTCACAGCCCATCTTTTTGACTAAACATGAAGAAATGTAATCAGATGGACTCAGAACAAAGGAAGGAACTGTATGGGTGACTCTTTCTAGAAGAAATCAGTGTATTTGAGTTATGAAATTCTAATAAAAAAGTTAGTTAATGCCCACTCATTTAAAGTATATAGTCAAATTATGAATTACTTCATATTTATGTAATATTTACTTCATATTTATGTAAAATGATGAATTACTTCATATTTATGTTACGGAATATGAAAATCTCTTTTAAGTTCAAAGTAAGGAGCTTCAGAATGTAGGAGTTAAAAGACCAGCAGAATTGCTTTACTTTACTGCTTTATCTATAAAGCAAGTTCTATCCATAATTCCAGCTACTTGGTAAACTAATCAATATTATAAGTGCCTGAGGTTCCAGATTCTACAGACATAGATAAGTAATGAAAATGCCTTTTTGCCTCTAATGAGAAAAAGAATGTCAATAAAAGAGGGGGAAAGGACATTGTAACTACCAGGAAGGAGAATTTAATGACATGTTTGTTTATTATTTAAAAATACATTAGTTGCTTTATACGGAATCCCGCAGCTGTTGCTAAATGCTTCAAGAGTGTATGGTCTTCCTATGAATGATCAGCAACTGGAAGAAAGTACAACAGACTTTCTGGTTTCCTTGGGGAGAGATCTAGGACAACTCGCCATGGCCAACTCGCTGTGGGAAAATTTGGCACAAAAAAGACTAATATTGAAGAAATGATGGAATAGAGTCATTAAAGAAAAAGTGCCAAAGGAGGGACAAAATGAGATGTGGATGACAAAAAGTAAAAGAATTTTTGAAATTCTTTTTAATAATTGAATGGTTGAATTTCCCGCCTCAAGTTACCCCATGGTGAATTAGCCATGATGAGTTGCCCTGTAGGGAATTGTTGTTGGCCATGTTGTTGCAAGTTGGCCACAATGAGTTGACTATGGTGAGTTGTCCCACTCCACTCTGGGGGGAGCCTGATTGTAAAACATCTGTTGCTGAACTTTTCTTTGTTTTACAAAATTTACAAACTAAAAGGTTAATTAGATAGTTTGGTCAACATCTTATTTTGTGAATTTGAGAAAACAAATAAAAAATAATCCAGTTGATCAAGTTTTCAAGATGTTAAATGGATGAGATTATGGTTGCTTAATAGCTCTACATATAAGTTTTTGTTTTAGAATAGAATAGAATAGAATAGAATAGCAGAGTTGGAAGGGATCTTTGAAGTTTTCTAGTCCAATCCCCTACTCAGGCAGGAAACCATACACTACTTCAGACCAATGGTTATCCATTATCTTCATAAAAACTTCCAGTGTTGGAGCATTCACAATTTCTGGAGGCAAGTTCTTCCACTGATTAATTGTTCTTACTATCAGGAAATTCCTCTTTATTTATAGGTTGCTTCTCTCCTTGATTAGTTTCCTCCCATTGCTTCTTGTTCTACCCTCAGCTTTGGAGAATAGCTTGACTCCCTCTTCTTTGTGGAAACCCCTGAAATATTGGAACATTGCTATCATATCTCCCCTAGTCCTTCTTTTCATTAAATTAGACATACCCAGTTCCTGCAACTATTCTTTATATGTTTTAGCCTCCAGTCCCCTAATTATCTTTGTTGTTCTTCTCTGCACTCTTTTTACAGTCTCCACATCTTTTTTACATCGTGGTGACCAAAACTGGATGCAGTATTCCAAGTGTGGTTTTAGACTTGGAATTATAAAGTGGTATTAACACTTCACATGATCTTGATTCTATCCCTCTGTTTATGCAGCCTAGAACTGTGTTGGCTTTTTTGGCAGCTGCTACATATTGCTGGCTCCTATTTAAATTGTTGTCCACTAAGACTCCAAGATCCCTTTCACAGTTACTACTATTGAGCAAGGTACCACATATACTGTACCTGTGCATTTTGTTTTTCTTACCTAAATGTAGAATCTTACATTTTTCAGCACTGAATTTCATTTTGTTTGATAGTAACCAATGTTCAAGCCTGTCATGATCCTTCTGTATCTTAAGCCTATTTTCTGGAGTGTTGACTATTCCTGCAAATTTGATGAGTTCCCTCATCCCCTCATCCAAGTCATTGTTGAAGAGTACTGGGCCTAAAACAGAGTCTTGGGGTACTCCACTGCATACTTCCCTCCATGTAGATGCAGTTCCATTTAGTTCCATTGAGTGTAGTTGGTCAGCAAGTTTCGAATCCATCTGTTGGTGATGCTTTCTACTCTATCTAGTAGTAGTTTATGGTCTACTTTATCAAATGCCTTATTGAAGTCCAAGTAAATTATATCAACTGTATTTCTCAGGTCCACTAATTTTGTCATTTATTTCCATGGCAGGCTGTTATGAATTGTTTTCATTCTTTGAAAAACAGCTTGAAGACCATGTGCATGCAAAGGAGATGCAATATACATTTGCAGTTAGTAAATGAAGCATGGATTGCTTTTTGTTTTTTCTCACTGTTTTTGCATGGACTCCTATTATTTCAACAATGTGATGGTCAACCAATATCCATTGATGTGGGTGTTCATTTAATTATGGCAATGAAATGAAGGGAATGCAGATAAAGGCACAAGAACCTTCTCATTAAAAATGACAACAGAAATCACATAATCATTATGACTGTTCCTCCGTGAATGTCTGTGGAGATTCTCAGCCATCCAGGGATCTTAGTTGTATCCCAAAAATGTTTTTTTTCTCAAAAGGCAACTGGACTGGTTTTTTTTTCTTTGAAGATGGGAAAAAATGGAAGGATTTATATTCAGGTGACCCTGAGGACACACAAATAAGCCTCTTGGTGGCCTCAACAACTGTCAGACAGAGTGCTAACAACCAGATGACTGAAAGGAATATAAATCTTTCCATGCTCCACCATTCAGTCAGAACTGAAAAAGCTTCTAGTATGAGAAACAAAACATCTTCATGGAAAAAACAAAGAAAATCCAGGTGCATTTTTTAAAAAAAGCACCTTTGGGTTCTTCAATGAACTGTTTGTGTACAGAAAAATGCAAGAAATCCAGTTGTGTTTGATAAAGAAAAAAACAATGACCATGTTCTATATGAGGGAAATGGGTGGTAGTAAATTAGATAGATAGATAGATAGATAGATAGATAGATAGATAGATAGATAGATAGATAGATAGATAGATAGATAGATAGATAGATAGAGACAGACAGACAGACAGACAGACACACACACACACACACACACACAGATAATTCTTCTCATTGGAACAGTTCATTTCAGAAGTTAGTGGTGGTATTTGCATAATTTAGAATAGAATAGAACACAATTCTTTATTGGCCAAGTGTGATTGGACACACAAGGAATTTGTCTTAGGTGCATATGCTCTCAGTGTATATAAAGAAAAATAAAATAGAATACATTCGTCAAGAATCATAAGATACAATACTTAGTGATAATCATTGGTTACTAATAAGCAGTTAAATTATACTAGGAAACAAATAAAACAATATAAACTGTAAAGATACAAGCAACATGGTTAAAGTCAAGGTACTAGGAAAGAAATAGGTACTAGGAGGAGAAGAATAATAGTAAAAATTATGATTTTTCCTAATTCATTCCCTCCCTCGATCTTAGCATATTTTGCATTTTATGATTAGTTTATTATTTAAACATTTATTGTTTCCTAAAAAATCTTAACCTGCCTGCGTACCCAAAGTTTAGAGTCTCTGTTGATGGTACCGAAACTGATTAAATTAAATTACATTTGTTGTGACAGGGGCTTTATATTACAGGCGCTTTATAAAGCTAACTGAGTGAGTGTCCCTATTATTAGCCAAAGCATCATGGCTTCCACAGACAGCTAATTTATAGTGGTGTGCAAGAACAGCAAAGGGCTAATTATTTCATTTATTATAATTGCACATTTTACTGCCAGAAAGATAGAGATGTACTTTCCCGTTTCAAGTGCTGAAATAATTTGACCTGTCCTGGATAATATACATATCAGTAAGTATCATTTGTTGATCTTCCTCGAGCTAAATGCGTTTTAGGTCATATCCACACGACAGACTTGAACTGGGCTACCCATGAAATAATTATTTGGGGTGTGTGAGAGAAAGACATCACATGATTATGGCACACTTCCCACCTCATTTCCTCCACAATTTTAAGTGAATCGCCTGCATTTGTTAACTAATACATCAGGTGGCTGTGACTTTAACACTGGTTTCTCCACTAACTTCATTTGTTGGAAGCTGCCTATGAATGCCCCCACATGGCAACTATGTGATAGCTTATAAGTGATGTTTGAGCATGGTCTGTAGGATTGTCTGAGATGCTACACATCCTCTTCATGACTTTTTCTCCTTGTTACTCTCTGGGAGGGAGCTTCATGGTACCTGAAGCAGAAGATCCAGATTCAGTCATAATTTTGTTACATCTAACATCAACCTTGTGAATTCTCAAGTTTCCTCTTTCCGCTATGTTTTCAAAATGGACAGTGTGTGTGTGTGTGTGTGTGTGTGTGTGTTGCTTCTTTTGTCAAACACCTGGTATGCCCAAATATGGATGGGAGCATACTGCTTCCCTTTTTTTCTACCTGGAAGGCTCCTGGAGTGGGGATGGAAGGCAAAAGGAAAGCAGTATGCTCCCTCCCTCCCATATTTGGGCATACCAGGTGCCTTGACAAAAGAAGAAACACTTCATTCCCCTGGCTAAGCTGATAAGGGAGGAGAGCGTGTGGCTTAGAGGTTAATACATCTGCCTAATATGTAAAAACAACCCAAGTTCAAATCCCAGTAGGGGTATGGCTAGCCGATGAGTGCTAAATAGTTTGAAATAGATCAAGTCTCCCTTCATTTATTTATCAACGAAAATGCAACACAAAATATATGTATATGTATATCTTTTCATGTAACACTGAAGAAATGACACTTGGCTACCATGTAAAGTAGTGAGTATACTGCTTGTATAACAGTATAAATGTGCCGTCCCCTCAAAATAAAGAAACACAAACAGCCATTAATGTCAACAAAATCAACAAAACAAAAGTGATTACAACCCTAAGTGATAATGTCCAAATGAGAGAGTGAGTGATAACACCAAATTTAACTCATATGCTCCCACTTCACACCTGATACCTTATAACACTAACGAGTCACATGATACCAGAGAGGGGAAATGGCTACTTGGGCCCCATTTGAATAATTAAATCACTTCTTTTTTTTATAAGCAACTTTACTAAACATATAACTTAGCTGAAAAGTAGAAACAAACTTTAACTCAAGAGACCATATATTCAATGGTATAATCTTATTTTATTTTATTAAATTTATAGACCGCCACCTCTCCCCCATGGGGACTTGGGGCGGTGCACAGGAAATTAAAAATCAAATAAATACAACAATATACAAAATATTAAAACCGAATTAAATTACCCTGTGCTAAAATATCAACATTAAAACCCTTGAAACCCTAAACAGCTGCACCCCTTAAAATTGCAATTAAACAATTTATTTCTACAGGCTAGGTATGATAAGTTAGGCCAGGCCAGCCTGATGGAAGAAGTGAGTCTTTAACTTCTGGCGGAAGGAGCGGCTGTCCGTCGTTGTTCTGATTTCGGGGGGTAGGTCGTTCCAGAGGGTAGGGCCCACCACAGAGAAGGCCCTTCCCCTGGGCGTCGCCTGCTGGCATTGCCTAGTGGACGGCACCCGGAGGTCCCTCTCTGTTGGAGTGAATCGGCCGAAGGGATGTATGGGGCAGGATGCGATCCTGCAGATAACTAGGACCCGTGCCATGGAGCGTTTTAAAGATGGTGACCAGCACCTTGAAGTGCACCCGAAAGGCCACAGGCAGCCAGTGCAGCTCATGCAGGAATGGTGTTACATGGGCAAACCTGGAGGTTCCCAGGACTGCCCACGCAGCTGCATTCTGGACTAGCTGCTGGATGGGTAGTAACAAACTCAAACTCAACCCGTCCAAGACCGAGTGGCTGTGGTTTCCGGCACCCCTGTTCAGCCAGATAAGTCCAACACTGGCCATTGGGGGCGAACAACTGGCCCCCGTGGAGAGGGCGCGCAACTTGGGCGTCCTCCTGGATTTGCGGCTGTCCATGGAGGACCATGTGACGGCCGTGGCCAGGGGGGCGTTCTATCAGGTACGACTGATACGCCAGTTGCACCCCTTACTGGACCGGGGAGCCCTTCGCACAGTCACTCAAGCGCTTGTGACATCCCGGCTGGATTACTGTAACGCTCTCTACATGGGGCTCCCCTTGAGGTGCACTCGAAAGCTACAGTTAGTACAGAATACGGCTGCGCGGGTGATTATGGGTGCCTCAAGGCAAACCCACGTAACACCTCTCCTGCGTGAGCTGCACTGGCTGCCTGTGGTCTTTTGAGTGCGCTTCAAGGTGCTGACGACCATCTTTAAATCGCTCCATGGCTCGGGGCCTAGCTATATACGAGACCGTCTCCTGCCCCATACATCCCTTCATCCGATCCGCTCCCACAGAGAGGGTCTTCTCCGGGTGCCGTCAGCGGGGCAATGCCGGCTGGCGACACCCAGGGGAAGGGCCTTCTCTGTGGCGGGCCCGGCCCTCTGGAACGACCTACCCCCCGACCTTCGGACCTCCGCCTCTTCCGCCAACGTCTTAAGACGTATCTATTCCAACAAGCCGGCCTAGGATAGCCCCTACTTCTGACTTTTAAAATTAAAATTAATTTGGTATGGTTTTAAAATGGGTTTTTAGCACGGGTCTAATAATTTAATATATTTTAATCGATTTTGTATTTTGTGGTTTTAATAATGCCTGTGCGCCGCCCTGGGTCCTAACAAGGAGAAGGGCGGGGTATAAATTTAATAAAATAAAATAAAAAAAATTTGGGTGCACCTCAAGGGGAGCCCCATGTAGAGAGCATTGCAGTAGTCCAGACGGGATGTCACAAGTGCATGAGTGACTGTGCGGAGGGCATCCCGGTCTACATGGAGCCCCATGTAGAGAGCATTGCAGTAGTCCAGACGGGATGTCACAAGTGCATGAGTGACTGTGCGGAGGGCATCCCGGTCCAACTGATGTACCAGGCAAACCTGGTAGAATGCCCCCCTGGCCACAGCTGTCACTTGATCTTCCATGGACAGCTGGGTATCGGGTGCGCTTCAAGGTGTTAGTTATCATCTTTAAAGCACTCCATGGCACTGGACCTAATTATCTGCGGGATCGGATCCTGCCCCATATATCCTTGCGGCCGATTCGCTCCCACAGAGAGGGACTTCTCCGGGTGCCGTCCACTAGGCTATGCCAGCGGGCGACGTCCAGGGGAAGGACCTTCTCTGTGGCGGGCCCAGCCCTCTGGAATGACCTTCCCTCCGAAATTAGAACAACTGTGGACCTCCGCTCCTTCCGTCAAAAACTTAAAACACACTTTTTCTGCTTGGCCGGCCTAGGTTAGTCTCCGTCTAATAGGGTTTTAGGGGATTTTAGTTAATTTATAATTGGGGATTTTAGCGCAGGGATAATGTTAGTTTAATTTGTTTTTACTTATTCTATTTATGTATTTTCTATTGCTATTATAATTTCCATGTGCACCGCTCCGAGTCCCCTTGGGGAGAGGACGCGGTTTACAAATAAAATTATTATTATTATTATTATTATTATTATTATTATTATTATTATTATTATTATTATTATTATTATTATTATTATTATTATTATTATTATTATTATTATTATTATTATTATTATTATTATTATTATTAAGGAGGACACCCAAGTTGCATGCCCTATCCACGGGGGCTAAGTGTTCACCCCCTATGGCCAGTGATGGAATGAATTGGTTGTACCGTGGCACCAGAAACCACAGCCACTCAATCTTGGACGGGTTGAGTCTGAGTCTGTTCCTTCCCATCCAGACCCGCACAGCTTCCAGACACCGAGACATCACTTCGACGACATCGTTGGGGTGGTTTGGGGTAGATACGTACAGCTGAGTATCATCAGCATACAGATGGTACTCTACCCCAAAACCACGGATGATCTCACCCAGCGGCTTCATATACGTGTTAAACAGGAGCGGCAAGAGGACCGACCCCTGAGGCAACCCACATGTGAGGGGTCTCGAGGTCAACCTCTGCCCCCCTGCTAACACAAATTGCGATCGACCGGAGAGGTAGGAGGAGAACCACTGTAAAACGGTGCCCCTCACCCCCAACCCCTCCAGTCGATGCAATAAGATACAATGGTCAATGGTATCAAAAGCCGCCGAGAGATCTAATAGGACCAGGATGGAGGTACAACCCCCATCTCTGGCCCTCCAGAGATCATCCACCAACGCGACCAATGCCGTCTCAGTGCTGTGTCCAGGCTGGAAGCTGGACTGGCGCGGGTCCAGATAATCAATTTCCTCCAGGTGACGAAGAAACTGTTGTGCCACCACACTCTCTACAACCTTCGCTAAAAAGTGAAGGTTGGAGACCGGACGATAATTTACTAATAATGCTGGGTCCAGGGAAGGCTTCTTGAGGAGGGGCCTCACCACCGCCTCTTTCAAGATGGTAGGCAAGAACCCCTCACTCAAAGAAGCATTCACTACTTCCTAGAGCCAGCCTCGTGTAACCTCCCAGGATGCCAGTACAAGCCAGGAGGGACACGGGTCCAATAAACATGTGGTGGCTCTCAGTCGCCTACGTAACCCGTCCATATCATCGGAAGTAACAGAGTCAAACTCCTCCCAAGATGTTGTCTCAAGACCTGCCTCTGACAATCCCTCTAGACCACTTTGGGTGGAGGCCAACTCGCTCCAAATCTGAGCGATTTTATCCTGCAGATACTCTCCAAACTCCTCTGCTCTGCCCTGCAGAGGGGCTTCCCGTGGCCTCTGTTGAAGGAGGGAGCGGGTCACCCCAAACAGGGTGGCAGGGCGGTTATCTGCGGATGCGATAAGAGTGGCACAGTGATGACGTTTGGCCACTCTTATCGCCACAAGGTAAGTCCTCAAATGAGATCTTGCCTGTGTTCGGTCAGACTCAGACTGTGTGGATCTCCATCTCCTCTCTAGGCGTCTCTTGTGGCATTTCATCTCCCTCAGCTCCTCGGTAAACCAAGGAGCCTGGGTGGCTCTCCACCACAAGAGAGGCCGCAAGGGCGCGACCCGATCTAAGGCTTCCGTGGCTGCAGAAATCCATGCAGCCACTAGGTCCTCCATCGGGGCATGGGTCAGAGTCACAGGTAATGGCCCAAGCTCCATCTGGAACCTCTCAGGGTCCATCAGGCACCTGGGGCGGAACCACCTGAGAATTTCTGGTTCCGCCTCCCCGCGGTGAGATATAGTGGTAAGAAAGTCGAGCCGGAGAAGTGAGTGATTCGACCATGACAGGGGTATGATGGCTAACTCCCCTACACCAAGATCACTCATCCACTGACCAGAGACAAAAATCAAATCCAGCGTGTGTCCAACCTCGTGTGTGGGGGATTGAATTACCTGGGTCAGGTCCATGGCCGTCATGGAGGCCATGAACTCCCGAGCTGCCTCAGTTGATTCGGCGACCGATGGCAGGTTAAAGTTCCTCAGGACTAAAAGTCTGGGGGTCTCAACCGCCACCTCAGCGACCACCTCGAGGAGCTCGGGCAGGGCTGCTGATATGCAGCGGGGAGCCAGGTACACAAGCAGCAAGTCCAACTGCCTCCCAGGGCCCCATCTCACGTAGAGGGATTCACAGCTGGTAGTCTGTGGTACAGTGGTCTCTCTCGGTTCCAGACTTTCCTTAATAATAACCACCACACACCCCACCCCTGCCTAGGGCCCGAGGTTGATGAAATGCACGGTATCCTGGTGGGCACATTTCCATGAGAGGTAAACCCCCCTCGTTGCCCAACCAGGTTTCCGTGATCCCCACCAGGTCCAGCTCCCCCTCTGACACAAGGTCGTAAATGAGGGGGGCTTTATTGGCCACGGACCTGGCATTACATAACATCAACCTGGGGCCCTGGCACGGCGAACCCTGACCTCCTAGATCACGGGGGGAGCACAGGGGGTTGGGGCAAGTGACTGCACAGGGGGTTGGGGCAAGCGACCGAATCTATTGGTCTTTCTGTTGGCAAAGAAAATCAGTCAATAAAGCATTTGGTATTTACAATATGGTCCACTAGGTGATACACTTTAGTGTGAAAAGCTACTTTACTACAAACTAGTAAGATTTCTTGTCATTATCTTTTAGCCAAGCCAGTCTTATATTATTATTAACTGGTGAGACCCCAGTGAGCAAAAGAAAACAATCAAATATACCTTTGTTTGTTTTTAAAAAGTACATTTCTTATCTCCTATTACTCAGTGCCCAGATTAATGGAAAACATACTAAATATGTAATGTCTGGGTCACACCAAAACACAGCATATGCACAATCAAATATAAACTCACAGAAACATATCATTTGCATATAGCTTCCATGTGCAACTTTTAATTTGGTTGTCAGGGGAGAGAGAGAATGCAATAATTAAGGATAAAAGTTGGAGAATGGGAAGCTTTATTAAATGTGATATTGAAGATGGGAATTTGTTCTGAGAATTAGTTGATGATTGGAGCAGTTAATGCAGCAGGTGAAATGAAGACGCAATTATAAATATTGCACTCTTTGTAATCTTAACAAGCCCAACTTCACCGTCACGTTGGAACTAATTTCAGTGCAAAGCGTAGCTCGATTGGGGGGGAAAATGTTTGCTTGCTGTTCACTTGGCTTTTTTTTTTCCCAAGGAAGGGAAGAGAATTGTCTGTGCATCCGTCTATTTGTTGGCTTGCTGAGTTCATAAGGAGAGATTAATCTTAAGGCTAATGCCTTTATGAAACTGAATGATTTTCAGCAGGCTGGTTCTCTAACGATTATCTCCTAAAAGGTCAAAGGGGAAGTCTATAGAAGTCTATAGAAGTCACCGTTGATTCATAAGTACCTTATATTAAGGAAAGGATAAAACGGGGTGGGGAGAGCGGGTGGGGGGGGGCGGAGGAAGGGACAATCTCGACCACAAAGAGAGAGTCTGTGCCTCCCATTCTGAGACAGAAATTCGAGGGAAAATATTTGAAGCAACTTTGGACATAGTTACATAAAGAGGTCTGTTCAGGAGAGATAGCAATAGTTCATTATTATGCATGCTGAAAATCTATTTTAAGGGGCTCTTTTGCTGCACAAAGATTAATTTACCACATTTCAAACCTCCACTCCCACCCTGCTGTTCTCCATCCCACGCCACTAATATAAACGATAGCTGTCGTTTAAATCTGTATTATATTTGGATAGTCTAGTTTTGAACAAATAGAGGAATTAGATGCAAATGTGCAAGGAGGGACGGCGGAAAAAAAACCATGCAGGGGAAGTTCTTGGGATGCTTTTTCCTTTTAGACTGTTAGTGTAGGAATGAAATAAAATCATAGCAAAATGGAATGTTGGTGGTACACCTTTATTTCATAAATAGGACAAAGAGAAAATGCAGGAAATAAAAAAAGGAAAAAAGACTAGAAACAAATATGAATAAGAGTACCTAATGAAAGCATATACGCCATATGAAATTTTACATAAACATTTCAATAAAATATAACCACCTTTTATTATAATCATCCATATATATTCTGTGCCTGAAAGCAACTTGTCTTCAATCCTATGGTAACTGGGATCATACATTTATCATTCCAACAACATGCCTGTTAGCAATACGAAGGGAGGGAGAATTCAGTTGTATTGTATGGTACAGTATTGCTCAACAGGCAATTTCCACATTGTGGGTATGTAATTGAAAAGAATACATCATCTCCCCAAAATGAATGAATGAATGTCATCTCAAAGTGACATACTGACTTTATTATGATTTTAGGATACTGCAGGTATCTATGTATGAATGGAACATAATCCTCATCTCCAACAATTATTTGAACAATGCAAATTACTGTGGTTAGGCCGCAGAGCCAGTAAGGAATATATTAGCATTATTAGATGTAGACAGTAAATAACCAGAGGGCCAATACTTGGCAGCAAAGAGTAGGGATTTATGTCTCTTTGCTGCCTTCTAGTGTTCATCTACTTTATTGCAGTTTAGATCTGATATATCTAAAATAGATATATCAGTTTCAAACAAGACAGTGAATAGATTTGTTTGTTTGCCCGTTTCTCTATAGAATTTGCCACTACTTAATCTAACATGTAATTCTGGCTGACATTCATGTGCCAAAACAAAACAAAATGAGCATTTTCAATTAAAACCCAACTAGATGTTAATAGAAGACTAAGAATCCTTATTCTATCTTCCTCTAAACAGGGACTCCAATCATCCTGGTCCCAATGCCTGAAGAAAAGAAAATCAGATTTATATTTAGAAAGAGGTGGCTTCCTGCCATCTGAGTATAGGTCTCACGTACATCAATGATTGCTGCTATATATACAATCTTCAGCTTAAGTCATAAGTCAAGGCTACCCTGATTAATGGCAGAATCCTCCACAATATTTGTGAATAGCACATTTGTTTTAGAGGACAAGATAGTTTTCCAAACACTACCTGATGATAGTAACTAAACCATATTTATTACATACATACATACATACATACATACATACATACATACATACATACATACATACATACGATTACGTGACTTCTCATTAAAAGAATCTCAAAGCACTTTACAAAGACAAAAATCTGGCAGATTTGTTTGGAAAAAAGTTCCTGGGAATATCAGTGGAACGATATTTATTTTCTGTTCCTTAGATGTATTTTTATATTGCTTCTCAATGTAATGAATCCCAAAGAGGTTTTTGAGTCCATTGCAAATCAGAAATAAAACATGAGCTTTGTAACCTTTTCTTGGAGGAATTGATTTAATTAATTGTTTGGCTTGCTTAGATAAATGACGATGAGTAAAACCAATGACACCCTATTCTTTGTCCTAGCAAAATGATTGTTCTTGATTTGTCCTGTTGTAATCATCAGTCTTCTTATTTTATTAGTTGTTCTCTGGCACTGGTTGTAACTTCTAGAAGATTTAGTTTAGTTTGTGTCAAACAACTCCTCTGCAAAATAAATGCTTGGAAAAGTTAAACTTGGTGCAAGTATCATAACTACTACGTACAAAACATCCTAAAATGAATTTGAAGCAAGAATATTCCTTTGAAAGAACAAAGTAGCATCAATTTAATTTAAATAAAAAAAGATTTGCAAGCCATTGATATTCTACTACTAGAAAAGCTCTTCTGACTGCCCTTTGCTTTGCTTGTATCACATAACATCCTAAATGTGATGCTAAGGACTATGCATGGTAGGCATGAAGGCATCTGTCATCTAATAGATCTGAAGGATGTAAGGTTGGAAAACAAAAGAAGTGAGAAGCACACAGTTACATGGGAAGGAGGGAAGATAAGAGGGTTAGAACAAAATCAGCTTGATTCCCCGTTCATTAATAGGTGAAGGGGCAATGATGCGATGCGATGCAATGCAAATTAATGATTTTCAGTATGTTTAGTTTTCCTCTATTAACCTACATAAAACAGCCTTACAATATGGTTCTTTGCTCATAAAAGTAAGTACAATTAATTTAATGGATGTTCCTTTAGATTTTGGATGCAACGGATCAAATTTCTATCCAGTCATCAAATTTAAAGTAATGGACAAATCCATTGGATTCAAAGTAGTCTGGATAATGCAGTTATCAGTGTCATCGTCACACAGGCAATGCAAAGAACTGGAAATGCAATCATTTCCAGCATTTGAACAATTATTTCATTGTTGTAACCAATGTAAATTACAGGGGAGGATATAATTTTTGATTTTAATATCCACCCAGTAATAAGGAATACCCTTTCTCCAGCTGGTCCTTTAAATCAAAGTTTCATTGTATTGTTCAAAATTCTGATGATAGGCCAATATATGTTGTGTGTATGTTTTGAATGTGTAGGAAAGAGAGGAAAAGATGGCATGAAAAAATAGAAAGAGGTGAGATAGCAAGGAGAGGAAGAGTTCTGTAATACCAGAATTAGACAGATTCCATCTCCATTAACTTTGAGGACAACAGGCCCTTAAGCTTACATCTCAGGGGTGAGGGGTCAAATTATCTCTTTCCCTATTTTAGACAAAAAAATGAGGAAGATATTTACATGACAATGCATACAGTGCTATTTTTTATTTATTCCATTACTAGCTGTACCCGGCCACACGTTGTTGTGGCCCAGTCTGGTTAAATGACCAACCAAACTGTGTACACACAACCACCGTGTAAGCACCAACCTACCTACCTACTGTATTTCTTACTCTCTCCCTCTACCTACCTACCTACTGTATTTCTCCCTCTCTATCCCTCTACCTACCTATCTACCTACCTACCTTATTTCTCATTCTCTCTGTATCCCTCTACCTACCTACAGTATTTCTCCTTCCCTCTCTCCCTCCTTCCCTCCCTCCCTACCGTATTTCTCCCTCTCTCTATCCCTCTACCTACCTACCTACCTACCTACCTTCCTACCTACCTACCTACTGTATATCTCCTTCTCTCTATCCATGTACCTACCTACCTACCTACTGTATTTTCTCCCTCTCTCTACCACTCTACTGTATTCTTCCCTCTCCCCTTCTACCTACCTATCTATCCACGTATTGTATTTCTCTCTAAATACCTGTACCTATCTACCTACCTACCTACCTGCTTTATTCATCCCTCTCATCTTTATTTTATTTATTTATTTATTTAAATTTATATCCCGCCCTTCTCCACAGAGGACCCATCTATCCTCATCTATCCCTGTACCTACCTACCTACTGTATTTCTTCCTTTCTCTTTATTTAATTTCATTTCATTCATCTATTCAACTTATTAACCGCCCCCTCTCCCCAAAGGGACTCAGGGCGGTGCACAGGAAATATAAAAACACAAGATATCACAAGATAAATACATAAATACTTAAAACTATATTAAATTTACACCCTGTGCTAAAATCTACCCCATTAAAACTAATCCCTGAAGCCCAATGTAGAATTTCTCTGCTAAAAAACTAAGGCTAAGTATGGTAGGTTAGGCCAGGCCGGCCTGTTGGAAAAAGTAGGTTTTTAGTTGCTGGCGGAAAGAGCAGAGGTCCGTAATAGATCTAAGTTCGGGGGGGTAGGTTGTTCCAGAGGGTCGGGCCCGCCACTCCCACTCTCCCAAAAAGGGACTCAGGGCGGTGCAGTTTTTGATGATCTTTATAAGTTGGGCCTTCTGGTTTCATTAAAACTCATTATTAATTGTTAGGGCAAAGTAACATGTAAAAAGTTCAAATTAACTATTTTATTATGTTCTACCTATATTAGAAGAATCTCTCCAGGCTGCTTTCCTTCTCTTGGGGGCTGCATCTGATAAGGTTCCATGGAACTTAGGAGGGGCTGGTCAGTCTTAGGCAGGGGTGACATCCAGCAGATTTTGTTCTGGAGAACCAGTAGTTAAATGTTGAGTAGTTCGGAGAACTGGTAAATACCACCTCTGGCTGGCCCCACAGTGGGACGGGAAGGGAGATTTTGCAGCATGCTTCCCTGCCATGCCCACGAAGCCACGCCCAGCAAGCCACACCATGCCCACCAAGCCACACCCACAGAAAAAAAAATAGTAAAAAAATGTAGTAAAAAAAATTGAATTTCACCACTGAAATTAGGTCTCTTCTGGCTATGCAGCAGCTCAAAGCTAATCCCCTGATCGATCTATCCTTCTTGCCTTGCAAGAATTTCCCAATCCTTCTTGCCTTGCAAGAATTTCCCAAGAATTTGACTACCATCTTTAAAGCGCTCCATGGCTCGGGACCTAGTTATATGCGAGACCGCCTCCTGCCCCATACATCCCTCAGACCAATCCGCTCCCACAGAGAGGGCCTCCTCAGGGTACCGTCGGCCGGACAGTGCCGACTGGCGACGCCCAGGGGAAGAGCCTTCTCTGTGGCGGGGCCAGCCCTTTGGAATGACCTACCCCC
This sequence comes from Rhabdophis nuchalis, assembly GCA_039707465.1. Lineage (NCBI taxonomy): Eukaryota > Metazoa > Chordata > Lepidosauria > Squamata > Natricidae > Rhabdophis > Rhabdophis nuchalis. The sequence goes on from CM077647.1 coordinate 18,745,339, forward strand.
TGAATTACGTACCATCACCGACCTCCGCCTCTTCCGCCAATGTCTTAAGACATATCTGTTTCAACAAGCCGGCCTAGCCTAACCTCCCTTGGGGACTTAAGATAGTTTTAAATTGGGTTTTAAAATTTGGTTTTAGCGCAGGATGGGGTTATTTAATAGTTTTTTAAAATTATATTTATTGTATTTTTGTATGTTTTTTAAATTTCCTGTGCGCCGCCCTGGGTCCTCTGTGGAGAAGGGCGGGGTATAAATTTAAATAAATAAATAAATAAATAAATAACATTAATAGTTTCAAGATTAAACAGTAGCAGCTTTGGATAATTGAGACCTGTGATTTTAATTTTTCTACCATATCCTGAGCTAATGCTACTTCTTTGGGATAGTCACCAACTTTTAACTTAAGTTATCTCACTGGGGTAGCATGAAGCTAAAGCACAGCCTCATATTAAATGACTATTTTGAATTCATATATCATTCCATATATCATTACTAAACTGATATAGAATTAAAATAGTGTACTTTTTAAGCCACATAAATATGGGATAATGCCTAAAGTACAAATGTCACAAGCTTTTTGAACAAACTCCCCCTCATTGGGATTCAGCAACAAAAGTTGATCTGTGTCTATATTTTAAGACTTATTTTTTTCTCTATATATAATGAATTCCCCTTTAGCTGGTTTAGTAAAAATAATAAATAAATACTCCAAAGCAGAACAGCTCATCTCCCATTTATTAATGATGTGTTACTCTTCAGCCCTTCTAAACAGCCTGCAACCCTGAAGATGCAAATTCATTTAAAAAAAAAAAACCTTCTGAAAAATGCTGGAAACCTATAATTTTGTGCAGCTGTGGCCGTTTTCAATTGGGGAAATAAACTTTCAGAATCAACATTCATTTCTGGTTAAAAGAAGACAAAAATCCCAAACCTGCAATTCTCTTTAAAGATAATTTTGCCAATAATCTTTTCAGAAATGGATCAAGTAATTTGTTAATTATCTCCCCCAACATAATGAGCATGATCCAACCAGCATTAATCTGAAATTAACTCTAAAAATAGCAAGATAAGGGCAGTTACACACAGCCTTATTTCTATTCCTCAACCTTTCTAAACTCTTCGGAGATGGATGATGTTAGTCTTTTCTTCCTAGTATTGAATATTATTGGTCCCCTTCATGACCTTGTTATTTCTTTTACTTTTCATTCTCTATTTTCAAGATAGACATAGATTTATGGACTGCAATTAGAACAGAGATGGCCCAAATGATAACCCTGCAGATAATGCTGAACTCCAATTTCCATCAGTCCTGTCCTAGCAATTGTAGGAGTTGTAGTCTAAACAGCTTTTGAGTATTCTGATTGAAGATAGATGAAACAATATTTTCGATATAGATGAAAGTATATTTTAATGCCATGCTCCTTTGACCTGGGCTCCTGGTCAAAAGAATACAAATCTAGCAATTTGAAAATGAACATTCAAAAATTTAATTCAAACCTTTATTGTCAATGCGCAACATGTACACAATGAGGTTGGCTGAAACTCCCTTAGTGCATCTCCATTCCAACAGAAATTGGTCTCAACGCTCCAACACTCAATAAGTCACACTGAAAGAAAGAAAATCATACTAAAAACACATAATCCTCCATACATATATGTGCATAACACTACATTATAATCTATTGCAACAATATGAACATGTTGCACACTGTGCCACCCCTGCAAGTCTAGCATACTATATACTTATGATGTTGTGTTGCATTCAGGGGTCTGACAGCCCACAGATAAAAGCTGTTCTTCAGCCTGTTTCAAATGACTGGCTATGCATCTATATCTCCTGCCCGATGGTAGGAGAGTAAAGAAGTGCTGAGCAGGGTGTGAGTCTTCCCTGAGTATTTTCTTCACTCTTCTAAGGCAGTGAGTCCTAGCAATTTCAGCTAGTGGTGTCAGGGGACAGCCTATGATGCTTTGTGCCATGCTCATCACCCTCTGCAATGTCTTTCTATCTGCGGTTGTCAATCCAGCATACCATACTGTGATGCAATAGGTGAGGATGATTTCTATTTCTATTTCCATCTTTAAAGCGCTCCACGGCACGGGTCCTAGCTATCTGCGTGATCGTATCCTACCCCACACATCCCTTCGACCAATTTGCTCACACAGAGAGGGACTTCTTCAGGTGCCATCCTCCTGGCAATACCAACAGGCGGCTCCCAGGGGAAGGTCCTTCTCTGTGGCGGGCCCAACCCTCTGGAATGACCTACCCCCCGAGCTTAGATCTACTACGGACCTCCGCTCCTTCCGTCAACAATTAAAGACCCATCTTTTCCAGCAGGCTGGCCTGGCCTAACCTAATCTACCGTACCAGCCTAGTTGTAGTAAATATTACCTAATCGGGTTTTTACGTTATAAATTTAAATGAGATATTTTAACACAGGGTAAAACATTTAATTTAGTTTTATTATTTATAATTGTTATATATGTATATGCTCTTAAATTCTTGTACACCGCCCCGAGTCTCTTCGGAGAGAGGGGGCGGTCAATAAATCCAAATAAATAAATAAATAAATAAATATTGTGGACCGGTAAAAGGAGATTATCAGTTGCTGTTCCACCTTGTTCTGTTGCAAGACCCTAAGGAAGTGGAGTCTCTGTTGGGCCTTCCTGGCCACCAGGATTGTGTTGTTTTTCCAGGTGAGATCTTCACTAAGGTAGACTCGCAGGAGGGGACTTTCTCCACATAGCCCCCCCTCGATGTAAAGTGTAAACTAAATTTGAGGGGGGCACTCCATGAAAAATTAACTACTGGGAAAACGACGCCTAAGTATTATCAATTTAAGACTACAATGTCGAAAATAGCATATAAATCTAAACTTCCTTTCTCTAGGAGAGAAATCAGGCTCAGAAATCAACTGACTTTGAGGCTGTTCATTAATCAACTGATTTCTGAAGGAGACTTTTGAGTGTCCAGATTCTGCTGACTGCATTAAAGATGATCAGGAAATCAGAATAAAATAATTAGAAGGTGCCTGGATGTGGCTTTCTAAGCAGCTCAGGCAGTATAATGAAATGCACAGTTAAATGCATTGATCTGTGTATTACTGCATGAATGATTCTGCTACAATATATAGGTGTTTTTGCATCCAAGTTTCAATTTAAAAGCTGCATCACAGAATTCAGAGAAGTGACTATACCCAACAGTATTTTAGGTTGCTTCCTTTGGTTTAGAAAACACGAGTCATGGAGTCAGGTTGACTATAATCTACAAACTAAACATTTCCCCTTTTATGCTTAATTCTATTTTGCATCTGTCTTTCTACAAAATAAAAAGGTGACTCAACCTGTCAGAAAATGCAACATGGAGATAGAAGAGAAATTCAGGTCAAAATAGCCCAGAAATTGATGAGAGACCATTTAACTCTTTTGAATGAATACAGATTTGGAAGGTTGGATGAATTAGCACATTTGTCAGGCTGCTAAATGAATAGGCAGATATAATCTCGCAACCACTACATATAATCTTTGAACATTCCTGGAGGTCAAGAGAAGTTACAGAAACATGAAAAAGTGCTAACATCATTTCAATCCTTTAAAAAGGTGGAAAAGGTAAATGTAGAAAATTGACTACTGGCCAATCAGCTTGACATCGATATCCAAGGAAAGGGAATGAAGAAGAGGGTTTCCAAGTATTTAGAGCTCCTGAGGAGGAAAGCCATGGCAAATCTAGACAGCATACTAAAAAGCAGCGACATCCTCCTCCTAACAAAAGTGCATATGGTCAAGGCTATGGTTTTCCCAGTTGCAATGTATGGCTGTGAAAGATGGACCATGAGAAAGGCTGAGCACCAAAGAATTGAGGCCTTTGAACTGTGGTCCTGGAGAAGACTCCTGTGAGTCCTTTGGACTGCAAGGCAATCAAACCAGTCAGTCCTAGAAGAGATCAACCCTGACTGCTCTTTAAAAGGCCAGATCCTGAAGATGAAACTCAAATACCACCCAATGAAAAGGAAGGAGTCACTGGAGAAGAGCCTAATGCTGGGAACAACTGAGGGCAAAAGAGGAAGGGGACGACAGAGAATGAAGTGGCTGGTTGGAGTCACCAGTAGGTGTGAGATTAAATGGGCTCCATAGGATGGTAGAGGACAGGAAGGCCTGGAGGAATGTTGTCCATGGGGTTGTAATGGGTTGGACACTATTTTGCAACTAATAACAACAGAAAGAAACCAGATGATTGATAGAAGCCACCATGTTGTAAATAGGCCAAGCCAGACAAATTTCTATTGCTTTTTTGACAGTAGCCATAAATTCAAAGAGCAAGGGAATTCTTGGCTATAGTATAACCAGAATGAAGCACTTGATAAGATGAATCATCTATATAAATAAAAATGTAAAATAGTTTGTAAGAATCCACTAATCTCAAAAACTACTGGACAGATTTACCTCAATTTTTCACACAATGTTCACAAGGACTTCGGATAATAGAATACCAACTCATTTTGTGCCTAGCATATGTGTGTCATGTACACAGTACACAAATGTAAAATGTACCACTGAAAAATTTTTCACCTCCCTGTAACTCCTCCCACCTGGCATTTCCAACAGTCAGTTCCTCAAAAAGGCTGTACGGAGGCCTCTTACGGGCAAAAAGGCACTGAGATAGCAAACTCCCAGATGGCCCATAGAGAGAGAGAGAGGAAGAAATACAGTTTAACAAAAAGGACTAAGGGTGACATGATATCAGTGTTCCAATATCTCAGGGGTTGCCACAAAGAAGAGGGAATCAAATTATTCTCCAAGGCACCTGAGGGCAGAACATGAAGCAATGGGTGGAAACTAATCAAGGAGAGAAGCAACTTAGAACTGAGGAGAAATTTCCTGATAGTTAGAACAATTAATCAGTGGAACAGAAATTGCCTCCAGAAGTTGTGAATGCCCCAACACTGCAAGTCTTCAAGAAGATGTTGGATAGCCATTTGTCTGACACGGTATAGGGTCTCCTGCTTGAGCAGCGGGGTTGGACTAGATGACCTCCAAGGTCCCTTCCAACTCTGCTATTGTATTATTGTATTACAGTAGGTAGGTAGATAGGGGAATAGAGAGAGGGGGGGAAATACAGTTTAATTTATTTTTATTATTATTTACACTTATATACTGCCCTATCTCCCGAAGGACTCTAATAAAAGAGGGACTAGGTGAGACACGAAAGCAGCCTTCCAATATCTCAGGGGTTGCCACAAAGAAGAGGGAGTCAAGCTATTCTCCAAAGCACCTGAGGGCAGAACAAGAAGCAATGGGTGGAAACTAATCAAGGAGAGAAGCAACTTAGAACTGAGGAGAAATTTCCTGACAGTTAGAACAATTAATCAGTGGAACAGAAGTTGCCTCCAGAAGTTGTGAATGCCCCAACACTGCAAGTCTTCAAGAAGATGTTGGATAGCCATTTGTCTGAAATGGTATAGGGCAGTGATGGCTAACCTTTTTTGGCTCGCGTGCCAAAAGCAGGGGGAGTGCAGGGGCGATGTGCACAGGTGTGCCACATCCATAATGCTAAGTGCATGACCCCCTGCATTTGACATGCTTTTTACGTCATCCCCAGGCTCCAGAGGCTTTATAGGAGCCTGGGGAGGATGAAAACAGCCTTCCCCCACCTCTAAAAAAACGGCCTCAAAAGAAGGCTAAATCAGCTGACCAGGGCACACATACACACTGAAGCTGACAGGGCAATGCCTCGTGTGGCCTAAGAAATGGTTCCGTGTGCCACCTGTGGCACCCGTGCCATAGGTTTGCCATCATGGGTATAGGGCTTCCTGCCTAGGCAGGGAGTTGGACTAGATGACCTCCAAGGTCCCTTCCAACTCTACTATTGTATTATTGTATTACAGTAGGTAGGTAGATAGAGGGATAGATAGAGAGGGAGAAATAAGGTAGGTAGATAGGTAGGTGGGTGGGTGGGTGGGTGGGTGGGTGGGTGGGTGGGTGGGTAGGTAGATAGATAGATAGATAGATAGATAGATAGATAGATAGATAGATAGATAGATAGATAGATAGATAGATAGATAGATAGATAGATAGATAGATAGATAGATAGATAGATAGATAGATAGATACACAGTAGGTAGGTAGGTAGGTAGGTAGGTAGGTAGGTAGGGTGATAGAGAGAGAGAAATACGGTAGGTAGGTAGGTAGGTAGGTAGGTAGGTAGGTAGGTGGAGAAAGGAAGAAATATAGTAGGTAGGTAGATGGATAGATAGGGAGAAATATAGTAGGTAGGTAGGTAGGTAGGTAGGTGGATAGATAAATAGGAATAAATACAGTAGGTAGGTAGAGGGATAGACAGAGGGAGAAATACAGTAGGTAGGCAGGTAGGTAGGTAGATAGGTAGAGAGAGAAAGCAAGAAATACAATAGGTAGGTAAGTAGAGGGATAGACAGAGAGGGAGAAATATCGTAGGTAGGTAGGTTGGGGGTTATATGGTGGTTGTGTGTATATGTGCAGGTGTAGATCTACACACAGTTGGTTGGCCATTTAACCAGACTGGGCCACAGCAACTATGGCCGGGTATAGCTAGTAGTTAATAAAAGGGAATAATGTGGGATGGACAGTCCCCTACCAGATAGATTTCCACTTAGTTGACATCATGTAATCCTTAATGGAACTATGTCTAGCTTATCCAGATCCAGTGCCCTTCAATATATTTATAAACGACTTAGACAGACAAGGTAATAGAAATGATATTTTGCAAATCTATAGATGACACAATGCTGGGAATTTCTATTGCCTAAGAAGGTTCATGTTTCAAACAGATCTTGATATACTTGAGTGTTGGGACTTTTCCAACAAAATTCAGTTTAATGGCAAGATATGGAGGTTGTGCACTAATGTGGGGAAAACCAGGTGCAGATACAAAACAGGAAAGAGTTGGATCTTCTGGGAGTATGCTGCAGCTGCCAAAAAAGCCAATACAATCTTGGGTGATATCAACAGAGATATAATGCTGAGATTACTGGAGGTGATAATTTTCTGTATGTTCCAGTAGTCAATCTGCACCAGGAATATTGTATGGGTGTCACAATATAAAAAAGATGCGAGGAAGTGGAAATCAGGGATGCTCCATCACTGGGGAGAGGGGGCAGTCTAGAAATCAAATCAAATAAATCAAATAAATAAATACTAAAACTTTTAAAACAAATATTGGCCATCCATATGCCACAGATGATCTAAGCATTCCTGGTCTAGAAGACCTTCAAGATTCTTTCCACCTCTATAATTATATTTCCCACCAGAAGAAGGCAAGCAGGAGTGTCCATTAAATGGGTGAAAAGATCAAGATGGTGGTTGCAATGTAGACTAGAGGTTCTATCTCTCTCTCTTTTTTGTGTGTGTGTAGTACCTTTTACCACCCTTCAGAGTCTCCTGAAAGCAAGCTCTAATCCTCCACAGATTTCCTGAATTTTCTGGCTCTGCTTAATAGGAGAAATCCAAACCTTATTTATTAGCTACAGTAAGCCAGGAAGTCTTTTGCCTGTAGAAAGTAAGCTGTGAATCATATGGAGGTTATTTGACAGATAGGACATGGTGGATTTACAGCAAATTAGATGAGGTTATTATTGAGGCATCGTTTTGGAATCTTTGTTTATAGACTGCTTAGAAGGTAGGAGTGGAGAGATTTACAAACTAAAAAATGATTTTTGTGCAAATGCAGAACTTGAACACGACACAGCCAACAAATAAATTATGTTAACTTTTGGAATTAAATTAACTACTAAAACATACAGCCTCATTAGTTGTGGTAATGAGGCACTTGATGAGATAGACCTAGTCTTTTAGGCAGAATGTTAGTGTTGCTCTTAGAAATACAGTATATGGTGTCGTGGAAATAGAGAGCGAAGAGAAAAAGGAAGGAAGAAGCTCAGCTTGCTGTTTTAAAATCCTTCTTAGCTTTGACTTCATTTTTTAAAAATATATTTTTATCAGCAATATATTAAGAAATGCCAGGGCCAGTTTTTTTAGGGTTTAATAATTATTTGGGGGTTTATTATTAATTCCTTTAGTATCTGACCCCTACAATGCCAATCCAAAATCTTAATGCAAATTTTTGGTCTTCCATTTGATGTCAGAAGAAGTGACATCTAAGCTTGGTTATTTTTAAGTGAGTTTCCATGAGTGGAGGATGAGGGAAGCTTAGTTCATGCATAAAGCATTTTATGATACATGAATTGTACAAAATCAGAAAATGGATATATTCACTAGAGCAGGGGTCTGCAAAGTTGGCTCTTTTAAGACTGGTGGACTTCAACTCCCAGAATTCCCCAGCCAGCTATGCTATGCTGGCTGGGAATTCTGGGAGTTGACGTCCACGAGTCTTAAAAGAGCCAACTTTGCAGACCTCTGCACTAGAGCAAGGGTCTCCAACCTCCAGGCGGCAGAATAGAGGGGGTTTTCTGCTCATTCGGCCCAGACCAGGCGAATCGGTAGTGGCAGCAGTTGGAGGCTCTGCCTACTGCCCAGACTCTTCTGTGCATGTGCCACATGATCAAATGGGTAGTAAAAACCTACTACGGCAGCAGACCATTAGTGGGCTACAGCCCATTGGTAACTGAGCCACAGAAAGGGTGGGTGAGTGAGCAAAGCTTCATTTGCATATCTGTAGGATTTAGGTTACCTGTGGAAAACCATGGTACTGAAGCTGCTGCCATCACTGGTCTAAAAAACTAAAATGTTTTTTTTTGGGGGGAGGGCTTCAGTAAAGGATCCTGGATGAAGCCTCCTTTACTGTCTTGTCTTCTGTGAGGTGATAGGATCAATCACAAAGACCATTTACCGTGTCTCCGAAACAGCTTAATTACTTATCACATTGACACCTTCATCTGTTGAGACTTGTCACCCCAATGGCACTAGCCCAGTGATGGCTAGCCTTTTGCCAAAAGCATGCATACCTATGCACCTACATTATAATGCAGTGTGTGTGTGTGACCTCCCTCCCAGTGCTTCCTGCCCCAGCCCCCTGAGCAGGCATATGCAAACCCCTCGCACTCCCCCTGCCCCTGCATGTGGAACCTCCACACACTCCCCTGCATGCATTTGTGACCCTCCGCATGCACACACGACCCTCTCTGCATGTGCATGCATCCCTACCCTACCCCATGCACATGTGCAGTAGAGAACCGACAACCAGCTGGCCGGTGAGAGCCGCATGTGCAGTGGAGCTGAGCGGGGGCTATAGCTCTTTGTGCCTGTAAAGAGGGGTTCTGTGTGCCACCTGTGGCACACATGCCACAGGTTCGCCATCATGGGACTAGCTTATCCCACTCAGTCCAGTGAAAGGAGTTTGCTGAGCATCCCAACAGCCGAACAATTCCAGCTGATTGGTTCAAGGAGAAGAGAAGAGCTTTTTCAGACTGATGAACATTCTACCTTCAGTAGAACTGCACCCACATTTTGGCCTTCCAAAGGCTAGAATCACCTTATCAATAAAAGGGGCAGCATATAAATTTCATAAATGAATAAATTTTCTATAAATATTTTCTATAAATAAATCGATAGGTAAGTGCAAAAGGGCTTTGTTCATTGCTGATTGCTCAACCTCATTTCAAAAATATTTGCTGTCTCATTCTGATGACTGGTCAAGTGGGCCGTAGAAGTAAACTTTGGATTTTCTACAAGAAATCTGAACATGATGTTGAGGGATATTTCTTAATTTAAAGCATTTTTACTATGCTCAGTCATATGGTTTGCAATTCTGTGTACTCTTCAATATTTTGGCAGTCACTAGTCTTACACTTTCACACTGAAAATCATAACAGCAAGGGAAAAAAAGAAAAGGGACAACCACTGTCCAGGAGTTTGTCTTCTGGAGCCATGGTGGCACAGTGGTTAGGAAACAGTATTGGAAGGCTAACTCACTGCCCACTGCCAGGTGTTCAATTCTGAAGAGCTCAAGGTTAACTCAGCCTTTCAACTTTCCGAAGTCAGTAAAAAAAGAACCCAGATTGTTGGGGGCAATATCCCAACTCTGTAAATCACTTAGAGAAGGCTGTAAAGTACAAGTCACTATGTACAGTCACTCAAGCCCTTGTCTCTTCCTGTCTGGACTACTGCAATGCTCTCTACATGGTGCTCCCCTTGAAGAGCACCCGGAGGCTTCAACTGGTCCAGAATGCAGCCGCATGGGTAATTCTGGGGGCGACACGACACTCCCATGTAACACCCCTCCTGCACAAGCTGCACTGGCTTCCGGTGGTTTTCTGGGTGCGATTCAAGGTGTTGGTTACTATTTTTAAAGTGCTCCATGGCTTAGGGTACTTACGAGATCATCTTCTGCCACCGAGAGCCTCCCACCGGCCAGTACACTCCCATAGAGAGGGTCTCCTCATGGTGCTGTCGGCTAGACAATGTCGACTGGCAACACCCAGGGGGAGAGCCTTCTCTGTGGGAGCACCTGCCCTCTGGAACGAATTGCCCCCAGAATTAAGAACTATCCCTGACTTATGCACCTTCCGTCGTGATCTCAAAACCTTTTTCTTTCAACAAGCCGGGCTGGCATAAAACATGATTTTTAAATTCAAATTTTTATTAATTTTGATCAGGGTTGGTTGGTTTTCTTTTTCTACTTTTTGGCCAAAGTTTAACATGTTTTTTAAAAGCTTTTTAAATCTTTTATATATTTGTTTTTATTCTGGCTGTACACCGCCCTGAGTCCTTCAGGCGTAGGGCGGTATAAAAAATCAATAAAACTCAAACTCAATGAAGCGATATATAAGTGCTATTGCTCTTCATAGTCTGTATTTTGCTAGCTTGATCCTCTCTTTCTTCCTCTCATTTTCTTTTGCATTTGGGTCTTGCAATCAAACTTGTTTATTATTTTTCTGGTGGAATAAGAGGGAGCCTCAGAAGTTATTTGGGGCTGAATGGGTGAGAGGGCCTAGTTTCTTTCCAAACTATTGGTTATCAGGAATATATCAGATTCACAGATTTGGAATGGACCTTGGAGGTCTTATAGTCTAATCCCCTGCTCAAGCAAGAGAGCCTATATCATTCCAGACAAGTGGCTATACAGTCACTTCTTTAAAAACTTCAGTGATTGAGTACCTACAATATCTGAAGGCAAGCTGTTCCACTGGTTAATTGTTCTCATTGTTGGGAAATTTCTCCTTAGTTCTAGGTTGCTTCTCTCCTTGGTTAGTTTCTATCCATAGCTTGCCTTCTGATGCTTTGGAGAAGAGTTTGACACACACACACCAACTTTCTTTGAGTTGGCTTCTCAGAGATTGAGACACTGCTATCATGTCTTCCCTAGTCCTTCTTTTCACTAGGCCAGGGATGTCCAAACTTGGGAACTTTAAGACTTGTGGACTTCAACCCCCAGAATTCCCCAGCCAGCAAGTCCACAAGTCTTAAAGTTCCCAAGTTTGGACATCCCTGCACTAGGCTAAGGTAAAGGGAAAGGTTTTCCTATGCTAATCATTCCCAACTCTAGGGAGCAGTGCTCATCTCCGTTTCAAAGCCGAAGAGCCAGCGCTGTCCAACAACGTCTCCGTGGTCATGTGGCCAGCATGACTAAATGCAGAAGGGACACAGAATGCTGCTACCTTCCCACCAAAGATGGTCCCTATTTTTCTATTTGCATTTTTTATGTGCTTTCGAACTGCTAGGTTGGCAGAAGCTGAAACAAGTAACGGGAGCTCACTCTGGCAGGATTTGAACTGCTGAAATGCCATCCCTTCTGATTGACAAGTTCAGAGTCTTAGCCACTTAGCCACCGAGCCAACAGATCCCAATTTCACTAGACTAGACAAACCCAATTCCTTTCACCATTCTTTACACCTTCAGTCCCCTAATCATATAATGCTACTTTTCTCTGTACTCTGTACTCTTTTTAGAGTGTCAACATTTTTTTTTTATAATATGGTAACCAATGATGCAATTTGAGAAGTTCTCATTTCAAGTGATGTGGAGACTTCCAGTTGGGGATCCTCAGTGAAACTCTGCATAATCTCCTCTTGGGAATATATCTGCCAAGAGAAGTACTACACTGAGCCTGAGAAAAATATTCAATTAAATTCAAATTTAATTTGTAAACCGCACCCTCTCCCCAAAGGGACTCGGGGCGGTGCACAGGAAATTAAAAAAAACATACAAACATAAAAACATTTATAAATATCTAAAATCAAATTAAACCCACTATATCCCTGTGCTAAAAAACCTAAGATCCTTAAAAATAAACCTTAAAACCCAGTTAAAACAAATTTACATATTCAGACTAAGGCTGGAACGGTAGATCAGGCCAGGCCGGCCTGTTGGAAGAAGTGGGTCTTAAGCTTTTGAGGGAAAGAGCGGAGGTCCGAAGTTGTTCTTAACTCGGGGGATAGGTCGTTCCAGAGAGTTGGGCCCACCACAGAGAAGGCCCTTCCCCTGGGCGTCGCCCGCTGGCATTGCCTAGTGCAGGGGTCTGCAAAGTCGGCTCTTTTAAGACCGGTGGACTTCAACTCCCAGAGTTCTCCAGCCAGCATAGCTGGCTGGGGAATTCTGGGAGTTGAAGTCCACCGGTCTTAAAAGAGCCGACTTTGCAGACCCCTGGCCTAGTGGATGGCACCTGGAGAAGTCCCTCTCTGTGGGAGCGAACCGGTCGAAGGGATGTATGGGGCAGGATGCGATCTCGCAGATAACTATGGATGCATAGGAGTAGATATTCTGTGTCAGTGTGCTGGGGAGCAGCAACGAAGCAGATGAAGTTGACAACAGTGGAAAACCTCATTTCCAAACACCATATGCGAGGAGGGAAAGATCAAAATACATTCCCAGAGGTTAAAAAAAAAAGTGAAAATAATCAAATTATTATTTCCTCCAAAGGGCACTCTTTAATTTAATTTGCCTTTTAATCTTCCGAAAAGCTCCATCAGTGTCAATATGCATGGGGGAGAAGCACTGTGTCCTATAAATCGCCTTAAAGACAAAAAAGCTTAGCTTGGTTGCTATTAAAGGAATAGGTTTAGCATGCATTCTGATGCATTCACCCCTTTGGCCTTTAGCTGCTCCTCTGCTAACCCATCTTATTCTCGGAGCACAGTTATTATCCTGATTCTAATGTACACAAAATAGGAAGACGCACCACTAATTTGTTATCGGGCTTTGAATGACTTGCCCCCGCTCCTGAAGCAGGCATTTACCTGCCATAGACCATTTGTTCAGTACTTAATATATGGAAAAGGGGTGGGTGGATGGGTTACAAAAGGGGTTATGATTGATTGCAGGAAACAATCTTCCACAACAGCAGTATTTGTCTAAGGGCATTAAGAGAATTCCCAATAAGTCCATGCAGGCAAAAACAGGCTCAGAGTCGTAATGCCTCTGCAAGATTGCAAGATAATGCCGATTACCTAATCATAACTAGGCTAAGCCAGATCATGTATTAATTAGTATTCCATCCTGATATTGCCATTCTTTTGATAGATACGGAATTTCATCTCTACCCTTCATTCCAATTCAAAGAAAAAGAGAAGGACATCTCCCTCATTAGAAAAGGCTAAAACATGTATCTGTTTCCAAAGGGAACGCAGGGAAAGCTTAAATGATAATGCCCGATGTAGATGTTTGGCTTCATCGAACAAACTTGAGATACTAATGAAAAATTGCTTCCACAAAAGCTTATAATCAAGATCATTGAGGGGCCCTTGGTGCTGCCTGAGCTTGCTTGTCTTTTTGAAGGCCTTTCATTATCCAAACTATCATATTTTTTGGAGTATAAGATGCACCTTAGTTTTTGGGGAGGAAAATGATAAGAAGAAAAATTCTGCCTCTGCCTACCAGCATCCATGGTATTCAACTGGCTAACTTCCTGTCAATGTGTGAGAGTCCATGACTTGGTCAGTCAGTGAATAGGCATAGCAACTAAGTCAGCCAATGAGGGCTATTTGCATTCTCATTCATTTATTCGACTTATTAACCGCCCCCTCTCCCCGAAGGGATTCTGAAACAGTATTTGCTGTGTGAACAACAAGGAGACTGGAAGGAGCCTGGTTTAGCGGAGAACTGAAAGTGAAACTGCTTGTGTTTTATTTGTATTTACTGCTACCTTGGAAAACCTGCTTTTGGTATTATATTGTATATTATTATTTTGAAACTAGCTGAATCAGTTATTTGTGTGTGCTGCTACAAACTCTGACCAGCCAGGTCAGCTTTAGCACTTATTGCAGCCTGATTCAGCACAGTTGATTGGCGGGTGGATTGGACTGCCAGAATACACCCCCCCCCCCCAATAAGCTGTTCCAGGGTGCAGGGATTGCCACAGACCACCACTGCCTTCATGTCTCACATTTTTGGTCTGGGGGGGTGTAGAAGACACACCAAAAATTTTACCCTTTTTGGGGGGGGGAGGTGTGTCTTATACTCTGAAAAATACACTAAGTAACATCACCAGTGCTCTTAAGTAATGAGGTTTGCTCTCAATTTATATTCTAGTGTCTTGCTCTGTCATGGATGGTCTTAGAGATTCTTTGGTTAGGCTGTTTGCTGTTGGCTTCCTTGGTAGTTTCTTGATTAAGGTATTGTTTACTAGATTGTTGCTCTGATATTAATCTTGGAGTAAATCTATTATTATTTGGGTGCTGATTGCTGGTGGAGAGATGCTTGGGTCTTTTTGTTCATTTTTGACTTGTTGATTATCTCTTTTTTAATATTGTTAATGTCTATTTATCTATTGATGGCTAATTTGTCAGAGTAGCAGGCTTCTAGAAATTTCCTATCATTATTTCACTTGACTTGGTCTAGGATAGTCACATTTTTCCAATTAAAACTATGGTTAAGTCTCCATGAACAGCTTTCAGAAAGGAAGATTTACTCTAAGATTAACCTAAGACAGGTAAACAATACCCCAATCAAGAAACTGCCAAGGAAACAAATAGCAATCAGGTTAACCAAAGAATCTCTAAGATCACCCATGATAGAGCAATACACTAGAATATAAACTGAGAGCAAATCCCACTACTTACTGATGATCTTGCCTAGTTTGGTTAATGAAACATCCACAAGAAAACAAGCAAGCTCAGAGAGCACCAAGGTGTTAGATTAGAAGAAGGATTCTGACTCAGGCATGGTCAAACAACAGGAACATTTATTCAGCAACTATTTACAATACACAAGGATCATTACTGGCAAAGTTTCCCTGTCTGACAGCCGTTTATATACAGCTTTCAGGCGGGAAACCTTTCAGCAAGGTAGCTGCAACATTGTATCAGATCTCTAGACAGAATCCGGCCAGCCGCGTCTTAGCCAATCAGACGCGGCTGCCGGCTCCATTCCGGAATGCGGTGACTCAGAGTTTACCAGACTTGCTGGCACGGTCGTAAGCCTGAGGACTTAACACAAGGAACCCTCATTTCAACCCTGAGCTACAAATATTCCCCTTTATTGGTAATCAACAAAATTCTCATTCAATTTAAATATTGTTCAGATACTCGGGTACAATGAGTGAATAGGAGCCTCTAAGCATGCTCTAGGTTCAGAGGCAACATGTGAAGACCAATTACAGGACAGCAATGATGACAATGTTTTTTTGTCTTAATATAACAGTTACAAACTGAAGGTTTCAGATTGGTTGCCATGCAAAGTAGGATGTATTGGATAAATGACTTGGTCAAAAAAAATTAAAGAAGGCCCACATGACAATGATCCTAAGTGGGAAAGTCAGCCATATGTTTTGACAAACCATTCATCTTCTGATTATATTTGGGCATGTTCAGGTCTTTCCTGATTCATTCCCCACAGACTGAGATTTTTAATGGTTTATCAAGGCTTTTGGAGGATTTTCTAGTATTTTTTACTTGTGGTATTCTTCTTAAGGCTCTAATTTCTAGCTAGAATAAGAAGACTCCAAAAAGTGACCAGGACAGAAGGAGAAAGATGTATTCAGTGCTCATGTGCTCACTGCTGAGATGCAGGAAATGCAAATGCTGGCTTGCACATACACTGTAAATTCATATGTTCAGGCAAATAAACTGTACTTACCTGGCATGTGAATATCGTAACTCGATTTTGTTAACTTGCATTTAGAACTGAGTGTACACTGTGAACTCATGCCCCAAAGAAATAAAGTTTGCAGTTATTAAGATGGCTGGTTCATAAGGATGCAGAAAAGTCTTTTCTCTTCAGTGCAGGGTAGAAAATCCATTTCCTATTACAGTAAGGGACATTTAATGCAGTGGGACAAGAACGGACTTTGATGCGGTGAATTTCTAAGGTGTGATTAGAGACAATTCTGTAGAGACAGCAACTCTTGCAAGCAATTCTGAGGACACCATGCCCTGCTTCTGGTTATTCCATTTGAGGTGCAAAGAAAAGAGATTATAGAAGAAGTGGCGGCATGAAGGCCAATTGGCCTCAAGCACATTTCCTTGCCTTACAGCAATTTCTATTTCAGAAGGTCATTTCTTTTAAAAAGCAGTATGCACGTGTTGATGTCATCTCCCCTTACATTTAAAAAGAAGTTTGCATTAAAAGCAAGTGCTGCCTAATTCTTTCCTGGCAGCTGATAATGTTCGGCATTGTGCAAAGCTCAATTTAATTTCAGGGTCACCAGCAAATGAAATGCAAGACATTGCAATGAGAATGTAATATAATTGGGTGATTGAGAATGTTGCACAGACATCAACTGGGTCTAGCTGAAATTTCCGCAAGGGAAGGGGGATAATTTTTGGACACCTCCAGGAATTCAACATACTGCCTTTATGGAGCATAAGAGTTGCAGAGGATAAGTTGATAATGAGCAGGGGCTGACATCACATCACATTTTTGATGGAATTGAGATTTCTCTTCTTTTTTCTCCATTTTGAGATAAGGAGGATTTATTTTTAAGTATTAAGGCAGTTTGAAGGCAGTTTTTGCTTCAACCTGATGGACAAATATTATAATTTTTTTCTTTGAATCAAAGGAAGTTCTAGAGTGCCCCAAAAGGGATTTCTGAGAGATAACATCCTTTGGGCAGGAGACTGACCACTCCAGGACTGGGGAAATTGTAGTCCCAGGACTATGGTAACTCTAAATCATCTTTCTGAAGCCTCAGGATGTTTTCTGACCATGGCTGCTAAAAAGCAATATATTTCAATTATATTTTGATGTTGGAACAAATGGAAACTAAAACGGAACACCTAAAAGAGAGAGAGAGATTATTTTATGCTATTGACATGATAGCAGTGTTCCAATATCTGAGGGGCTGCCACAAAATAGAGTCAATTTATTCTCCAAAGCACCTCAAGGTAGGACAAAAAGTAATGGATGGAAACTAATCAAAAATATACAGTAAGCTATCTAGAACTAAGGAGAAATTTTCTGATGATTAGAACAATTAATTAGTAAATTGACTTGCTTCCAGACATTGTGGGTGTTGAAACCCCGGAGGTACTTAAGAAGAGATCGGATAATGATTTGTCTGAAATGGTATAAGGTTTTGTGTCTGAATAAGAGGTTGGACTATAAGCCCTCTAGAAGACCTCCAAGGACCCTTCCAAACGTTATTCTTTTTTTTTTTTTGCAAAAAAGTTTTATTGTTTTTCCAAATATACATAGGAAAAGGGATAGGGTGTATAAAAAATTTTGGTAGCTCCCATGCCGGTAGTGGTAGTCCTCCCAAACCTCACAAGTTTACAATTTTAAAAATAGAGAACAAGCATAATCAGAGTTCTTACATTGCATCAACCATATGTTCAATTATCTCTTTCTTTGCCATTTTCTATTATATCAACAATTACAATGATATTTCAAATAAAATCATTTTTGTCATCTGAGCCTTTTCGCTATTGTTTCTTCCTCCCTGTCACCAGGTGGAGCTGTAGCTCCCTTCGTTCCTGTATCTTGTGTATTGCTGCCCTTTTCCCCGCCTCCACTATCTCCGTCCCCTAAGAGAGAAGAATGTTTTTGAAAAAAGGCATCTGCTTCGTTTAATGTTTTAATTCTTATTCTACCCCCCTCCCAGAAGATCAGCATTCCCTCTGGCAATAACCATTTAAACCAAACTCCTTTATTATATAAAGGACTTTGGTTTAAATTCCTGAGGGGCACCGTATTACGGTGGTTCTCCTCCTACCTCTCCGGTCGATCGCAATTTGTGTTGGCAGGAGAGGTCGACCTCGAGACCCCTCACTTGCGGGGTGCCTCAGGGGTCGGTCCTCTCGCCTCTCCTGTTCAACACATATATGAAGCCGCTGGGCGAGATCATCCGTGGTTTTGGGGTAGAGTACCATCTCTACGCTGATGATACACAGCTGTATATATCTACCCCAAACCACCCCAACAATGCCGTAGAGGTGATGTGCCAGTGCCTGGAAGCCATGCGGGCCTGGATGGGAAGTAACAGACTCAGACTCAACCCGTCCAAGACCGAGTGGCTGTGGTTTCCGGCATCCCGGTACAACCAGTTGACTCCATCACTGGCCATAGGGGGCGAACACCTTACCCCTGTGGATGGGGCACGCAACTTGGGCATCCTCCTGGATACCCAGCTGTCCATGGAAGATCAAGTGACGGCCGTGGCCAGGAGGGCATTCTACAAGGTTCACCTGGTACGCCAGTTGCGTCCCCTATTGGATCGGGATGTCCTATGCACAGTCACTCATGCCCTCGTGACATCCCGACTGGACTACTGCAATGCTCTCTACATGGGGCTCCCCTTGAGGTGCACCCGAAGACTTCAGCTTGTCCAGAATGCAGCTGCGCGAGCAATTATGAGAACCTCGAGGTTTGCCCATGTAACACCGCTCTTGCGTGAGCTGCATTGGTTGCCTGTCGTCTTTCGGGTGCGCTTCAAGGTGTTGGTCATCATCTTTAAAGCGCTCCATGGCACAGGACCTAGCTATCTGCGGGATCGGATTCTGCCCCATACATCCCTGCGGCCTATTCGCTCCCACAGAGAGGGACTTCTCCGGGTGCTGTCCACTAGGCTATGCCAGCGGGCGACGCCCAGGGGAAGGGCCTTCTCTGTGGCAGGCCCAACCCTCTGGAACGACTTTCCCCCCGAAATTAGAACAACTACGGACCTCCTCTCCTTCCGTCAAAAATTAAAAACACACTTTTTCTGCTTGGCCGGCCTAGGTTAGTCATCTGTTTATAATTGGGTTTTTTAAGGGGTTTAGCTTTTTTAGTATTTTGGGTTTTTACCGCAGGGATAAATTGTTTAATCTTGTTTTTATCTATATTTATGTATATTTATGTCTGTATATTTTAATTCCCCTGTGCATTGCTCCAAGTCCCTTCGGGGAGAGGAAGCGGTCTATAAATTAAATATTATTTATTATTATATTATTTATAATTTCTTCGACAGGAAGGAATATTTCCTTCTTGTTTCTCTTTTTTTTTCTGGAATGTGTTTCAAAATGGTTATTTCTTTGTCTTCGTACTTTAAAGGTTCCCCCCTTTGGGCCCTCAGTATCTCACCCCTCGTGGATTTCCTGAGAAATTTAACATGAACCTCTCTTGGGACATTATGGATTCTAGCATATGTTGAATTAATTCTATAAACCAGGTCCATATCCCACCACAGTTGTTCTTTATCTCTTTTAAGGTATTCTGCTAATACTGTACTCATAACATCTTTAATTTTAATTTAATTTAATTTAATTTTCGACTGCTGCATGCTTGGGCTGGAGGCTGCTGAGGAGGGGGCAGATGCTGATTTTCTGTGGGTGGTTTTCTAGAAGCCATTGTCTCAGTTCAAAGGTGGTAAAAGAAATGGCATCAAAGGAGAGGACAGCCGAGACAGTTCGAGGTATCAAGAAAATCCAAATAAAAATCTAGTTCTCCTTCACTGTCTCAAGTCCAGGGGTACATTAAAAAAAATTGAAAAACTATATAATCCACATCCAGGAAGTCCACGTAGCAGGCGAGACAAAGAGAGCCTTCGGGGAAGATGCTAAAAAGTATCAAGAGTCCTTCGGAGGCAGTTACCGAAGGCAAATTTCATAGGTATAAAGAAGCTATGAGGAGAGAACAAAGGGGAGCCATCTTGCCCCACCCTTTCACAGGGAGAAAGGAAAAGTGCGAGTTGCAATTTGCATTTTAGAAAGGACTCCACGAAAGATTGCTGCCACTGCAATACTCTCTCCCATAGTTAATTCAAATGGTAAGTTAGTCCCTTTTCTCTCTCCATTTTGGAGAGAGATCGTTTGAATGCCACTTCATCCGAGGGGGGGGGGCTAAAGGAAAAAAACTCCCCCTCTAATATCCATTTAAATTGATTGAACTGGAACTCACAATGATCTGTCGATTGTCCTCCATCAGTGATCCAGGAGATTAGGAAGAGCCCTCGACCGCCGGCATTTTCGCTACTCTTTCAATTTGATTTAATTTGTATTTCTCCAGGGATCCGTCCGGCGAAGAGGCAAGATTTGCCCCCCTTCTGCTTCCCAGCTCCTAGGGCGAGGTTGGGAGCATTCCACCAGCTGCTGACGAGTTGGGGGTTCCCCATGAACCGCCCTTATGGCAGGGTGTCTCTCCAAGACCACCCTGTGCTCCCGAGGGAGCCCACCGGGACAGCAAGTGGCGGACAAAACACGTCCATCGCCTTCGGAAACCGGAAGTCAAGTCCCTTCCAAATGTTACTCTGTTATATTTATATACCCACCACACTAGTCCCTTTAAAGGTAAAGGTCCCTCTTGCACATATGTGCTAGTTGTTCCTGACTCTATGGGGCAGTGCTCATCTCTGTTTCAAAGCCAAAGAGCTGGTGCTGTCCAAAGATGCCTCCATAGCCAAGTGGTCGGCATGACTAAATGCCAAAGGTGCACAGAACACTGTTACCTTCCCACCAAAGGTGGTTCTTATTTTTCTACTTGCATTTTTAAGTGCTTTCAAACTGCTAGGTTGGCAGAAGCTGGGACAAGTAACGGGCTCACTCCGTTACGCGGCACCAGGGATTTGAACCACTGAACTGATGACTTTTCTGATCAACAGGCTCAGCGTCTTAGTCACTGAACCACCACATTTATTTAATAATATTCATAATTTAATGATATGCATTCATTTAAGTATATGTTAATTATGCCACAATAGCCAAAGAAACTTTCAAGTGAATCACAAAACAAAAAACAAAACAAAAAACAAGGACCTCACTCCAGCTTCAAGGTAGACAGTCTCAATAACAGTGTTAATGGGTGCAGTTTTGGAAAAACTGAAAGTCTAGGCTAGGAACAGCCTTAACAGTTTGTCTTATCTAAGTGGTTACTAAGAACTGACACTGACTGGGTGTTAAATTAACCAAACAACCCTCAACTAACTTGACAAGTCCATAATGCAGGGAAGGGTGGAAGAAAAGAAAATAAGAGGGTGACCAGCAACAAAGTGGTTGGTCTCAGTTACAGTATCAATAGGTGCATTTTGGAAGAGCTGAAGATCTATCTTGGAAGCCCTATGTCTTGGTGGGAGAAAAGAGAAGTGAATGAGTGAAATAAAGGTATGAGAATAAAGAAGAAGTAGATGATCAGCAGCAAAGTAGCTCCAGGTTCACCATTGGAAAGCCTGAAGGACCACTTTAGGAACAGATTGTCCTAGAAAAATGAACTGACTCTGACTTGATGGAATCTAATCCATCCATCAATCAACCAATTAATCAACATTATTCAAAGTGAAGGAAAAATGTAAGAAATAATAAACCAAAGATATTAAATGCATGAGATGTTCTAGGCTGCATTAACTGAGGGATAGAATCAAGATCACGTGAAGTGTTAATACCACTTTATAATGCCTTTGTAAAGCCATACTTGGAATATGCATCCAGTTTTGGTCACCATGTTGTAAAAAAGATGTTGAGGCTCTAGAAAAAGTGCAGAGAAGAGAAATAAAGATGATTAGAGGACTGGAGGCTAAAACATATAAGTAACAGCTACAGGAATTAGGTATGTCTTGCTTAATGAAAAGAAGGACTAGGAGAGACATGATAGCAGTGTTCCAATATCTCAGCGACTGCCACAAAGAAGAGGGAGTCAAGCTATTCTCCAAAGCGCCTAAAGGCAGGACAAGAAGCAATGGGTGGAAACTAATCAAGGAGAGAAGCAACTTAGAACTAAGAAGAAATTTCCTAACAGTTAGAACAATCAATCAGTGGAACAACTTGCCTCCAGAAGTTGTGAATGCTCCAGCACTAGAAGTTTTTAAAAAGAGATTGCACAAACATTTGCCTGAAGTGGTATACGGTTTCCTGCCTGAGCAGGGGGTTAGACTAGAAGACCTGCAAGATCCCTTTCAACTCTGTATTCTATACTCATGATGGCAAACCTGTGGCATGTGTGCCTGAAGTGGCACACAGAGACATGTCATCTGGCAAGCATGGTGTCGCCTCTTCCTCTTCTAGGTTTCTGGCATGTATGAATGCACAGACTTTGTGCGTGCAACAGTGCCAGTAATTAGAAGAGCTGGTTTCCTATTTTCCTTTTTTTTAAAGAAAAGTTTTTTTTAAATTTTAGTTAAACAAAAGAATCATCCTTCATTACATCCTGTAGAAAGCATGTTGATTGGTTACAAATAACTCTCGTGCGTTTCTTCCACATTCGTTACCCATAAATCATATTAAATTATACAGTTTAAATCAAAAATTCTTTGCATCTTAGTATCAATATACCAAAATTCTCCTTTGACCACAATTATTTAAACATGCTTTTTCCTCAAATAGTTCTCACTTATAGACATAACCACATAGATGCATTCATTAACTATTTCAAAAGACCTCCAAAAACATTGCATCTTAAAAACATGTTCTAAATAAAAGTCAATTAATAATATTTCTAACTTCCCCTTTTTTAATATTATTAAACAGTATCCATTAACATTTCCTTAATCATTGACTAAAAATCCTTTACTATTTATATCCAACCTCATTCCACTTTAAATTGCATTGCACCTATAATGAATTCTAAATAAAATTTTGTTAATAAGATTTTATAGGTCTTTTTCCAAAATCACAGTTTACAGTTTATCTCCAATTTCTTTTAATAATAATAATAAATTGAGATTTATTAACCGCACCCTCTCCCCACAGGGACCCGGGGCGGTGCACAGGCATAATTAAAAACAATATACAATAATACAAACATTACTTAAAATAGAATTAAATAAAATTACCCGTGCTAAAAAATATAAAATTAAAACCCATTAAAATTTGTAGTTAAAAGACAGAGAGAACTATTCAAGGCCGGCCAGTCGAAAGAAATGGGTCTTCAATTTTACACGGAAGGAGCGGAGGTCGGTGGTCGTTCTAATATCAGGGGGAAGGTCGTTCCAGAGGGCCGGGCCCGCCACAGAGAGCGCCCTTCCCCTGGGCGTCGCCCGCTGACAAAGTCTAGTGGACGGCACCCGGAGAAGCCCCTCTCTGTGGGAGCGAATCGGTCGTGAGGATGTGTGGGGCAGGATCCGATCTCGCAGATAGCTAGGTCCCGAGCCATGGAGCGCTTTGAAGATGATAACTAACACCTTTACTACTAATTACACACACACACACACACACACACACACACATACACAGCAATATCTATTATCATTTCATTATTATTATAGCTAATTATTTGTTAACAAATAAACCTTCAATAACAATCTAAAACAATCTAAAGGTTACTACGTTTCTACTTATTAATCACCAAGAATTGGCTGATCTTTTATTGTCAGCTTTCATTATCAAAGAGTATCTTTGCAGTCTTATCTCTCTTGCCAATTGTGGTTTCAGTCTTCTTTTTATCTCCTTTATAAGGTTTTTAAAAACTTCTCTCCGCACTATACTGTTTAAAATGACTCTCAAGCTATCTTTTTGCCCTCCTTTTGTTATTAAAAGTTGTTTATCTTTGGTTATCAAATGTGCTTCTAGAAAAATTTCTCTTCTTAGATCCATCATCAATTCTTTTTTCTTCTTCTTCTTCTTGAAAGCTGAGGTGGAGCTAAAATTCTTTGAGTTCCCTTTTCCAAATTCCCTTCTTTCTACTTTCTCCCACACTTAATCCATTAATAAAATCATCTGTTGTCTTGTCTTTATCTTCTATATCTTCTTTCTCCTCTTTAATTTTTGGGGCTCCAACCTCCTCATACTTTGCTGTGATAGACACCAGTTTTTCCAATTTCTTATCAATTCTCCTATATTCTTCCAAGAGGTTTAAAATTCCAGCCCAAAATTTTTGATATTCTGAATAAGGAAAATTAATAATCACTGCCACCCTCAGGGTTATTTTATCTTTTCATTTTAAATTGACTTAGATTACAAGTCCTCTTTTGCTCTTCAAAGGAGAAAGGTTCTGTATATTTTTATTTCTTTTTCCTTCTTTTGCCCAAACAATTATCAGAGAGCACCTGTAAAAACAATTCATGCTCTTGACTCTTTATCTGTTCCTCTAAGCAAATTACAAATCCTTCATCCAGAAAGTCAACAATCTCAAGGGAAAAGATAAAAGATATATTGTTTCAAAAATTACAGCCTCCGACCTCCAAGTGGCAGTGTTTCTACTTCTCACTTTCTAATATATATCTCTGCGCTATAAAAAAAAAACAAAGTTCTTATTGAAATTTAGTAGCAAATCATGAGAAGAATTGTAGAAATAAAAAATGAGGTTTTTAGTCCAATAGGTAAAAGATAGAATAACAAAAAACAGAAGAGGAAAAAATAATCCGTTCACTTTAAGAGGAGAAAAAAAAATCTGTTGCAAGCATTTCAATCCACAATTACAAAGGGAAAAAGAAAAAAACTTTCCAGATCAGTCCAAAGTAAGTTAATTCCACCACTTATTTCTTTTGCTGAAAGGATTTAGTTTAGTTTTAAATTTTTTTTCTTTGGGCAGTATATCTCAAAAAAAACAATCTTTCCAGATGGACTCACTTTCTCTTTCAACTTCATTCCAAAGCCAAACTGACTTCATCAGCATGGGGCTGACTGTTTGCCACTGATTAGAAGCGCTTCCCCTGGGTTAATCATGGACTTTGCGATGTCCCTGTGACCAACAAGGCTTCATCTTCCTGATCGCTCTCCCTACAAGACAGTTTAGGTCCAAAAGGACCGTTCAGCAGCAAAAGTATCAATGGAGGTCTCGGATCATTGAGACCTCACATTGCATCATCGCGACATTGGCGGAGGAGCTGGTCTCCTGTTTTCCTGTGTGAGCATGTACATTGGCCAGCTGATCATCATGCATGCATGCACTCCAGAAACCTGGAAGACTAGCTGGCTGGCACAAATGCACATGCTGGAAACCACAAATTCATTTTCGGGCATTCACATGCACCCTGGGCAGCTCTTCTTCTGGGTTGTGGTCCAGACAAGGGTGTGAAGCATGTGCACATGTGCATGTTCCCTTTTTTGTGCTTGGTGCCAAAAAGGTTTGCCATCATTGTTCTATTCTAAGTAAAAACAGAAGAAAATGTATCTACTGTATAAGTAATTTAAATCATTACCATTCCTTTTCATAGCTTTCTATTTTTTGTAACCCATCCTTGTTTCTACCACATTTGCATACGGCTATACATATTCTTACTTGACCTTTAAGCTTCTCACCTCTCTCTTTCTGCAGGTCTCATCATCTCACTTAAACTATTATATTCAGGGTATTTTGTTTTATTTTGCTGTCCACTCAGCAAACAACTCAGGTAACATATATCATCAGTAACCAGCAATAAATTCTTGTGAACTAGCACTGCAAGCAAATAATAAAAGCTAACCACAGAAACATAGGGATATAACAAGCATGGAAAACTCATTCCATTGAGTACAATTCCCTGACCCAGCACCTGGGGAAAGAAGCAGGTCTTGAATACCTTTTAAAAATCAAACTCACTGGAGAAGAGCCTGATGCTAGGAAAGATTGAGTGCATTGAAGAAGGGGACAACAGAGAATGAGGTGGCTGGATGGAGTTGCCGAAGCAGTCAGCAAGAGCTTAAATGGACTCCAGAGGATGGTAGAGGACAGGATGGCCTGGAGGAACATATATTTAAAAAATCACACAACGGAACTCATGGCTTTCTGTCTAGATGGTCTCTGGTGATGAGCCGAAAGGCAGAAGAGGAAAGCAGTATGCTTCCTCCCTTAATTGGGGCCCTAACAAGGTGTTGTGGAACAATTATAGATACTTATCCTCCTGTCTCAGCTGATGCAATGGGAGAGCCTGGCTGGCTGAATGGCTAAAGGCTCTTGCCTGATATGCAATACAGCCCCAGTTCGAATCCCAGTAAGGGTATTGCTAGCTGATGAGATCTAAAAAGCTCGAAATAGATCTATACTAGTCTCCCTGATTTATTTATTGATCAGCTCATAAAACTAACACACATAAAAAAAACATTGTCCATGGGGTCATGATGGGTAGGGCATGACTTTGCAACAAACAACAACAAAAATCAGGGAGGAAAGTATCTCAGTGAAATGCTTTTCTAAATGGTAGGGAGAAGACAGTTCCTTGGATCACACCAGAAGGCATTGACTAATCAACAGCATTCAGAACATGTCAACTCTGCCTTCCCCTTACTTCTCAACCCATTCACTTTTTCTTCATAAGATTTGTATTGCAATTTAATCCAGTCCCATGTTGCCTATATGGCCAAAGCAACATATTTCTTTCCTATTACTCCCTTACTTTGAAATTCAATCAACATATCTTCAGGATTTATTGCCTCTTGATCTTCCTCCTCCTACTTTTCCTATTCTCACTAGTTTATCTATCACATCCCCATTGTATTCAACTGAGTTTCATACCTTAGAGCAGGGGTCTGCAAAGTTGGCTCTTTTAAGACTGAGGGACTTCAAGTCCCAGAATTCAAGTCCCAGCTATGCTGGCTGGGGAATTCTGGGAGTTGAAGTCCACCAGTCTTAAAAGAGCCAACTTTGCAGACCCCTGCCTTAGAGGTATTTATAAAAAAATAAATAAATGCAGAATAAAACAAAATAAAAAGGTCAAAGTGGTGGTACCCACAATTGTGCAACAGAAGGCCCAACCCTTTTAAATGTGGAACAAGTACGTATTGAAGGATGCAGACTTTATTATTTTGCTATTATTTCTTCCACTTTTTCCTTTGTTTATTTAATTTTGGTATTCTTGCTATAAAAAACAATATTGGAAGAGAAAAGGAATAGGATGTGTGCCTGGCTCTGAAGTTACACATGTTTTGTTTTAAAGGGCAAACTGTTTATATATTTGAACAAATGAGTATAGCTGCCCATCTTTTATTTGTAAGTATAGGAAGCTCACATAATTAAAGCAATCAAATAGCAAAAGTAATAAACAAAATTCAATAAAACGATATGCTCTGAAATCAAACTTATAAAACCAAAATTAAAACTGAAAACATGACAATAAAAAGCAGGCAAGTGCAAGACATGGAACAATTTATAATATGTTGAATAAGCAAATAAATTTTGTGAACTATTCTTGACCACAACATCTGACCTGAGGATAAAAGATGAACAGGCATTTTGTTCACATGAAAATATGAATTTTGCATTAAATTTGGAATTGCTACTACAGTGGTACCTCGGATCACGAACTTAATTCGTGAAATGACTCTGGTCGCGATCCGATTTGGTTGTGATGCGAGGCACAATTTCCCATAGGATTCAATGTAAATCCGATTAATCCGTTCCGACCTTGTTTTTTGGTTGTGATGCGAGGCACAGTTTCCCATAGGGTTCAATGTAAATCCGGTTAATCCGTTCTGACCTTGTTTTTAAAATGTCCGCGGCTCCGGTTCGTGAAGCGAAACGGAGGTCGTGAATCCGGGCATTTTTACGAACTTTTCCGTTCGTGATGCGAGGGCGGAGTTCGTGATGCGAGGCAGAGTTCATGAAGTGAGGCGGAGTTCGTGCAGCGGAGCATTTTTTACGAACTTTTCCGTTCGTGCAGCGAAATGGTGTTCGTGAACCGGGGCACATTTTTTGGGAAATTTTTCGTCGTGAAGCGAATTGGACGTGATGAGAGGCGTTCGTGGTCCGAGGTACCACTGTATTTGAAATGACATTTTTGATTAATAGGCTTGTAACAAGGATAAGAAAGGATGTCATAGAATCTTTCCAAAATACTAAAAACCACAATATACTCTCTATTCAGTATTTTTTTTTTAATTGGCTGTTAAATAGTGTTGGTGCTGAAACATCGAAAGCTTCCAGTTTTCAAATACTGAAATATTATGCATTTGTTCCATGCTTGTATGTCTTTCCTCTTGAAATAATCAAAGCAGCTAGCAGCATAGAGCACAAAATAATTCCATGACTTAAAAGGAAATTATATAAATCAAACCAGTAGCAAGGGAACAGCTTTAGGAAGAGAACAGCTTCATGTTGAATTAAGAACCATCGTTTAGAAACTTCCGCTGGGAGTTTTGCACAGACATTTTGATATGATTATTTATTGAGTGGCGAATATATTTAAAAAAATGATCTTCACTCAGAGGGGCATAAAAAAAATTCAAGATGGCAGTTGCAACTGTACAATATAAGGCCCAGTTCCTTTTTCTGTAACATACATGCAATATTGTTGTCGGCTGCCAGCGGCCAGAAGAGCTGGCAGCAGAGTTGGACAGTGAGGAGGTTGGGGAGGAGCATGGGCCAGTCCTGGAGGCCGGGGAGGGCTCGGACGAGGGTTCAGCATTGGAGGTAGAAACAGGGCCAAGGCTGTCTGGCAGTGATCAGGTGCCTATGGAGCTAGACAGCAATGAGGCAGAGGAACAGCTGCAGCCTGTTCCCAGTATGCGCATACACACAGCTGCCAGAAGAAAAGAACAACTCAGAAATCAAGGTAGACTTGGGAGTAAAATCACAGGTGGAAGGTGATTGGCCCCTCCCATAGGAAATAAAAGAGGAGCAAAAGAGGAGTGGGCTTTTGCAGGAAACAATTCGTTCGTTCGGTAGTTAGATTCATTTCAGGAGTGTGAAGATCTGTCCGTGAATCTCAGAGACTCTGTGCCCAGTCTTTCCTTACACAGCACCTCATTAGGAAAATATTTACATGACAGCTTTCTAAGATGCATAAAGTATGTAGTCATAAATATTCCTTTCAAAGACTGTTTGCCAAGCCTTGCTGAATGTGAATAATATCCGTTTAATAAAAAACATATCCGTTTAATAAAAGGAGTTTTCTTGGGACCAGGACTTTGCCTCATGCTTTTTGAAGAAGTCTAGGTCAGAACAAGGAAACAGAAAAGGGTTAGGACTTTGATTACAAGGGGCAAGACACCCCTAACACCCCTCGAGGTGTGTGTTCTGTTAAGATACAGCCTGTTGTGCCTTAAAATGGCTTCTACTGCAGTGTAGTTGCTGTGGTAACAACTTCACATTACCAGAGTTCCCTCTGGTATTTTTTTTATTTTATTTTATTAAATTTATACCCCGCCCTTCTCCAAACGGACCCAGGGTGGTAAGAGGAAAAACCCAACATTAGAAATTTGATTTGGTCTGGACATTTTCAACAAGGCTTTGATTATTCTAAATGCCTGTGAATAAAATTACTTTGATTTGACACTATGCATATAATTCATTCCTTTTCCTGTCTAATACAGGATTGGGAATAAATAAATACCCAGGCAATGCCAGGTTATAGGCTATTTCTGAATAAAGAAAAAATAGCAGAGTAGATTTTTTTTTTAAAGGCCAAATATATTACTTTTTAGACCTACTTTCTTCCCTTTCCCTTCCCTTCCCTTTCCCATCTACTCATCGATAGCAAAAATGGTCATGATGGACACAACATATTTGTGCCTTGGTGTCTTCTGAGTTTGGTTATTTTCTTGTAGACATTTCTTATAGATATTTCAAATTACATCATCAGTAAGACAATCAAAAAGATAAAAAGGAAGCAAAGAAGACTAAAGTACCTCCTCACCAGCAATCAATATCCAGATGAGCAGAGATTACCACTAGGTTTACCACAATACCAACAACCAAGCTGTAAAAAAAGCAACAAAATATTACCATATAAACAAGCTAAAATATTACCATATAAACAAACAGTAAACAACATCCTAATCACATGGCCACCAACACTGACAGGGCAAGTCATTAGCATATAAAAAAGAGAACATTATTGATAATGTTACCTGGCAGGGCAATGAAACATATGCAAGGAAACAATCAAGCTCCAAAAGCACCAAGCATCATAGAATTCAACCCTAAATTACAAATATTCTCTTATGTTGATGGGCATATTGCTAACTTTCATATTTTACAATACAATACAATACAATAGCAGAGTTGGAAGTGACCTTGTAGGTCTTCTAGTCCAACCCCCTGCATGGGCAGGAACCTTATACCATTTCAGACAAATGGCTATCCAACATCTTTTTAAAGACTTCCAGGGTTGGGGCATTCACAACTTCTGGAGGCAAGCTGTTCCAGAGGTTAATTGTTCTAACTCTCAGGAAATTTCTACATAGTTCTAAGTTGCTTCTCTCCTTGATTAGTTTCCACCCATTGCTTCTTGTCCTGCCCCCAGGTGCCTTAGAGAATAGTTTGACTCCCTCTTCTTTGTGGCACCCTCTGAGATATCGGAACACTGCTATCATGTCTCCCCTGGTCCTTCTCTTCATCAAACTAGACATACCCTGCTCCTGCAACCGTTCTTCATATGTTTTAGTCTCCAGTCCCCTAATCATCTTGGTTGCTCTTCTCTGCACTCTTTCCAGAGTCTCCACGTCTTTTCTACATCCTGGCGACCAAAACTGTATGCAGTATTCCAAGTGTGGCCTTACCAAGGCACTATACAATGGCATTAACACTTCACTTTTCCTGTTCTTCAGCCTGATAATGAACTAAATGGTATTTTGTCCCCATTTTTTGGTATCTGTTTGGGAAGCTTCTTTGTATATCCTTCATAAGCTAGACATAGAACAGAGCAAATACAAACTTACTCACCTCACCTTAGAGATATGAAATTTTCTCATGGGCCATCCTGGTCCAATTTAGTCTTTTGACCATTTCCACTGCTCACCCCAGTCTAGACAGAACTGAATTATATGGACCAATGGGCTGTTTCAATAGAAATAGCTTTCTGAATGAATGTGATATAGTTTCATCTCTAAATTTATGTAGGCTTGGGGTGCTCAAGACAATCTGTGCTTTCTGTTATGAATGTTGGGTTCCTTAGTAGGAGCATGAAAATTGCTGATTGATTTGTAGCGTAACATTGAAGAGGAAAAGAATGATAACAAATAATGGTAGTATAAAACAGTTATAAACATCTTTTGGAGGGGGTTAGCATTCATAGAACTGTTACCTTTAGATCAGATATTAGACCAGATAGGTCTAATATTCAAGATAGTTTAGGAAATGTTATTTCAGTGAAAATTTGTTTCTGGCCTTTCAGCATTCCAATAGATCTGTGGTAGTTCAGTGGCTTAATGACATTGGAGATAATTTCTGCTCTAGCAGTTCGAATCCCAGCACTCCATGTTGGAGTGAGCTCCCATCACTCGCCTGAAGTTTTGTCCACCTAACAGTTCGAAAGTAGATAGACTAGGTACCGCTTTGGTGGGAAACAAGCTGGTGCTCCATTCAGACAGTCAAATTCTTGCCCGCTGAACCACCCCGGTTGTGGCACCAGTTTACAAGATGGCACTGCGGGAGGAAGGGGAATGCTGTAGAAGAGTCATTTATCTTTCTTTCTGGTGAAAAGTTCACCCTTCTATGGTGCACCATGGGAAGCTCATGAACATTTCCTACAACAGAGCATGGTATCTTGGCAGCTCAATTACTATCATTGCATTGAGGTTTCCTGGCTAATGTAACAATGGCATACACTAATAATAATACCATACAACAACAACAGCAAAAAAAAAACCCATCATTGTCTTCGTCGTCATCATCATCATCATGAATATACAAAAATATCCGGCTGATTCTGCAATGAACAAGAATAATAGCATTCCAATTATTTTAGTTGAATGGAAATAGAGCCCCGACTTTTTCCAAATTAAAAATTTGCAAAATAAACGCAAAAAGAGCAGAAGGTAAATACAGATTTGTGAAATCTGAACTGCCGGATGGAAAAAAGCAGTATGATATGTTAGCATTTTTTCTCTAACTTTTCCCAGTCTACCAAGAAAATCACCAGTCATTTATAATGGTTACAGAAAAGTAAAGAAAGCCTGGGGTTTTTTTTGGGGGGGGGGGGGGTTAAGAGACATAGCATGATATGCAAATGAAGATACAGAAAAAAACACAGATTATAAAATTCAGTAATAAAAAAAAAACGATTCACAAAAAAATCCACATTTTTATTATTCCCCAGCTTTTCCTGAATAGAAAACCAAACAATTCATGAAGATTTTGTACATAACAAACCCAGCATAATTTGCTTAAAAGGCAGGTGAGTGTTTCTCATCTCCCAAACTAATGTGCAATTTGGAATTTAGAAAAGTACATGCCTCTGAAATGTTCTGACAAAAGCACTTTAAAATCTCAATTTTTAATAAATATGCATTTTTTTTGTTGGGGGCGGGGGGGGGCGGGAGAAGCACCTACTAGCCAGCATGGACTCTTGGCAACTGCCTGGATAAATCTCTGTTGTTTTCTCAGCAAAGTTTTTCAGAAGTGGTTTGCCATCATCTGTTTCCCATACCTAAGAGAGAGTGCCTCGACTCCGGTCACCCAGTTGGTTTTGTGGCTAGAACTAAGTTTCCACTCAGGGGTGGAATTGAAAAAAAAATACTAACCAGTTCTCTGCTCATTTGCTGGGTGGGCGTGGCCATAGGGGCATGGCCTAGTTGGTCTCCAGAACCACAGCAGGAGGGGATTTTCACCTTTCTCTGCTTGTTTGCTGGGTGGGCGTGGCCATAGGGGCATGGCCTAGTTGGTCTCCAGCACCACAGCGGGAGGGGATATTCACCTTTCTCTGCCTGTTTGCTGGGTGGGAGTGGCCATGGGGGCATGGCCTTGTTGGCTTTCATCACCATTGCGGAAGGGGATTTTCAGTTTCTCCAGGCTCCAGAGATTTTTCTTGAGCCTCCAGAAGGGTAAAAACAGCTTTCCTTGGGCTCCGGAGGCTGTCTGGGGGCTGGAAATGAGCCCGTTTTCAGACTTCTGGTACTTCTGATAGGCCCATTTTTTGCCATCCCAGAGCCTCCATGTGAGCCCTGCACTTAGCTCACATCCAAAATGGGCTGCGTGAAGACTCCTAGGATGGGTGGGGCAGGCAGGGTCATCCAGTCCTTGCAACTACCGGTTTGGTGACCAGATTAAAATTAATATCTGGTTCACTCAAACAGGTCCGAGCCGGCCAAATCCCATTCCTGAGTTCAGTGCCTTAAACTATCACACGAAATTGACTCTCTAAAATATGCATCTAAAGACAGTGCTGCCTAACTCTGATAGGCAGGGACAAGTCCCAATGATTAATGCAACACCAAAGATTATATTTAATAGTCTGTGATCCTTTTCTAAATATGGATGATGGTGACAAATACCTCTTGATAGCAATGGCATATGCATCTGTACATCTGTCCTGGAAGTTAATGATCTAAGAGTTTATAATGAGAGTCAGTGTAAGTTAGTGGAATGGGTTCCAGTTAAACACTGATGAAATTGTGTATGTGCATTCAGAGCAACAACTGATGGAAGATAATGTATCTCTCTGTCTTGCATGATTCATCCATTTCCATGGAATGCATAGAAACAAAAGGAAAGTGCTAAAACAGGGGTGTCAAACTCAAGGGCCCATGAGGTGCTTAAATATGGCCAATGGGGCCCACCTGAAAATACCAAAAGACCAGCTCATGGTGCCTCTGACAGCAAAAACGGAGCATAGGGAAGTTGGACATGACATCCCCTTGTACCCCATTTTTGGCCTGGATGCCTGCTGCAGCACTTTGCCAGCCAAAATGAGGTGAGGGAAAACCATGCTTCCCCCCACACCCCTTGGATGCTGCAGGAGGCATTCGTCCTGATCCACCCCCACCCCCGACTGGCCCTTGGATGAGAACTATAATGCTGATCTGGTCCTTGAAGAAATCCTGTTTGACACCGCTGTGCTAAAGAAACACCAGATGAAAGGAAAAAAGGAGCACAAATTAAAGGGAGAGCAGGACTGAAAAGAAGTTATTTGTGGGAGAACATTTTGGTAGGAAAATGGAGCTGAAGCCAGCATATATATAGTAGGTAGTTCTCAACCTACAACTGTAATTGAGCCCAGAGTTACAATCATAAGTTGTGCTGGTCATACAGTGGGTTATCATTCCTGAGTTGTGCAACAGTAAGAGGAATGGCATATAAATTAATTAAATAAAATCATAATACCAGGGTTCCGACCAATGATGTAATGCAATTAAGAGTCTCCAGCCATCTGGCAATAAAAATCCAGCCTTTTATTAGGAGCACCATGTCAGCATTACCTAGGTGAAGCTAACTCTGATTTCACCCCCTTCATGCCTTGCCTCTTGTTTTAGTTGGTGTTAGTTATCATCTTTAAAGCGCTCCATGGCACAGGACCTAGCTATCTGCGGGATCGGATTCTGCCCCATACATCCCTGCGACCGATTCGCTCCCACAGAGAGGGACTTCTCCGGGTGCCGTCCACTAGGCTATGCCAGCAGGCGACGCCCAGGGGAAGGGCCTTCTCTGTGGCGGGCCCAGCCCTCTGGAACGACCTTCCCCCCGAAATTAGAACAACTACGGACCTCCGCTCCTTCCGTCAAAAACTCAAAACACACTTTTTCTGCTTGGCCGGCCTAGGTTAGTCTCCCGTCTTTTATTAGGGTTTAGGGTTTAGGGGATTTTAGTTAATTTTAATATTGGGGATTTTAGTGCAGGGATAATTATTGTTTAATTTGCCTTTTATTTATATTTTATATTATATTTATTCAATTTATACCCCGCCCTTCTCCAAACGGACCCAGGGCGGTGCACAGGAAAATTAAAATACATACAAAACATCATATAAAATTTAAAAAACTAATTCAATAGAACCTGTGCTAAAACCAGATTAAAATCCCCAAATTTAAAAACTATCTAAAAGTCAGTATAGGAGGCTACGCTAGGCCGGCTAGATGGAACAAATGTGTCTTAAGACACTTGCGGAAGAGGCGGAGGTCAGAGATGGTGCGAAGTTCAGGGGGTAAGTCGTTCCAAAGGGCTGGACCTGCCACAGAGAAGGCTCTCCCCCTGGGTGTCGCCAGTCGGCATTGTCCGGCCGACGGCACCCTGAGGAGGCCTTCTCTGTGGGAGCGTATTGGTCTGAGGGATGTATGGGGCAGGAGGCGGTCTCGCATATAACTAGGCCCCGAGCCATGGAGCGCTTTAAAGATGGTCGTCAGAACCTTGAAGCGCACCCGAAAGACCACAGGAATCCAGTGCAGCTCGCGCAGGATAGGTGTTATGTGGGAGTGTCTAGGCGCTCCCGTAATCACCCGCGCGGCTGCATTCTGGACTAACTGCAGCTTTCGAGTGCACCTCAAGGGAAGCCCCATGTAGAGAGCATTACAGTAGTCGAGTCGAGAGGTCACGAGGGCCTGAGTGACTGTGCGAAGGGCAGCCTGGTCCAGTAAGGGCCGCAATTGGCGCATCAGGCGTACCTGATGGAAAGCCCCCCTGGCCACGGCCGCCACATGGTCCTCCATGGACAGCCGGGAATCCAGGAGGACACCCAAATTGCGTGCCCTCTCCACGGGGGCTGGTGTTTCGCCCCCAATGGCCAGAGTTGGAATAATCTGGCTGAACCAGGGTGCCGGAAGCCACAGCCACTCAGTCTTGGACGGGTTGAGCCTGAGTTTGTTACTACCCATCCAGATCCGTACGGCCTCCAAACACCGGGACATGACCTCGACGGCATCGTTGGGGTGGTCTGGGGTGGATATGTACAACTGAGTATCATCAGCGTACAGATGATATCCCACCCCAAAACCACGGATGATCTCGCCCAGCGGCTTCATGTATGTGTTGAACAGTAGGGGCGAGAGGACCGAACCTTGAGGTACCCCACATACGAGGGGCCTCGAGGCCGACCTCTGCCCCCCTGCCAACACATATTGCGACCGACCAGAGAGGTAGGAAGAGAACCACCATAGAACGGTGCCTCCCAGCCCCAACCCCCCCAGTCGGCGCAATAGGATACCATGGTCGATGGTATCAAAAGCCGCTGAGAGGTCTAATAGGACTAGGATAGAGGAATATCCTCTATCCCGCGCCCTCCAGAGATCATCAACCAACGCGACCAATGCCGTCTCGGTGCTATGCCCGGGTCGGAAGCCGGACTGGCGCGGGTCTAGATAATCAACTTCCTCCAAGTGTCGCGGAAACTGTTGGGCCACCACACTCTCAACAACCTTCACTAAAAAGTGAAGGTTGGAGACGGGACGATAGTTCTCTAGTAATGCTGGATCCAGGGACGGCTTCTTGAGGAGGGGCCTTACTACCGCCTCTTTCAAGACGGCAGGCAAGGACCCCTCACTCAAAGATGCGTTGACAATGCCCTGGAGCCAGCCTCGTGTCGTCTCCCAGGATGCCAGTACAAGCCAGGAGGGACACGGGTCCAATAAACATGTGGTAGCCCTAAGTCTCTTTGACAACTTGTCCATATCCTCGGTAGTAACAAAATCTATTTATTGATATTTATTGATATTTTTAATTTCCCCTGTGCACCGCTCCGAGTCCCTTCGGGGAGAGGAA
Organism: Rhabdophis nuchalis; assembly: GCA_039707465.1. NCBI lineage: Eukaryota > Metazoa > Chordata > Lepidosauria > Squamata > Natricidae > Rhabdophis > Rhabdophis nuchalis. The sequence continues at coordinate 18,781,927 of CM077647.1, forward strand.
GCGGTCTATAAATAAAATTTATTATTATTATTATTTCCCCTGCCCACAAAGTGTGTCACCAATCACATTCCCCAATGAGGTAATTTCATGGGTTGTAGAAGTCACTCCCTCCAGGCATTGCTGGTATCCACAAAAATGGCCTTGACTTGTTCAGTCAGAATGCATCTTGCTATGACTGAGGAGTAAATTCCTTGGTGCAGCTGCAGGGCATGATTTCCCATCCCTCTGCTTATGGCAACTTGGGAGCAGGTCCAGGAAGTTTCATGAGTTGAACACATAAATCCAAACACAATTTCATAATATTTTTTTTTGCACCATAGTCAATAAGTAAACTGTGTACAGTGGGTGTTTTTTGTTGGAAATCTGAATTAAACACTGGTTCCCAGCAAACAATATCATAAATTGTGGTCACATGACCCTAGGATGCTGCAAATGGCCATAAATGTGACTGGTTGCCAAGTGCCAAAAACTAGACCGTGTGATTGTGGGGTCAGTAAACTGGCTGTCAGACTTTTTAATCTGGGTCATATTAGCGGCCCCATTATAACTTTGAACTAATACCAGTAGTAAATTGAGGGCTAATTGGAAGATGCTGAGACCTTGAAGCTGCAGCCTTGTTTCACACCCATGAAAAAGTGGTACTTTTGAGGCAGAAGATGACTTATAGAAAGAGGAACTTGCTTAAGACATAACCTATAACTTAAATGAACTATGTCATTGATATATGACTAAAATTCTGTAAGTTAGTGACAAGTACACGTGTGGACCAAAAGTTACAGATGGTGTAAGATAAGACCATATATAGAAATATAGTAAATTCAGCAGTTATTACAATACAATAGCAGAGTTGGATGGGACCTTGGAGGTCATCTAGTCCAACACCCTGCCTAGGCAGGAAGCCCTATACCATTTCAGACAAATGGCTATCCAACATCTTCTTAAAGACTTCCAGTGTTGGAGCATTCACAACTTCTGGAGGCAACTTCTGTTCCACTGATTAGTTCCATTAATGCTGTCTTCTCTTTCCAGAGAGCCATGCGGTGTCACCACAGCCAGCTTCTCTGATTTCGACGTCTCTACATGAGGTTCTCCCGCTACATGGTCATCAACTCTCTGCGTTTCTTCTAACGGGGAAGAGAGAGACTGGGGATGAATTGGAAACCGGTAGAGAAAAAAGGGAGGAAAGATGTGACTCTGTGGGTCCCGGCCGAGTGGAACAATACGAGCAGGACCTAATTGAGAAGAAGGGCCTTCTCCGTGGTGGCTCCCTTCCTATGGAATGTCATCCTCAATGAGTGTTCTGACCAAGGCTTCCCAAGAGCATGAAGCCAACTCCTGGTCCCGACAAAAAAACCCTTTTATTAATTTGCTGTGAATTCTGCTCCTTCACATCCAGCAAAGTCTTTCTATTGAACTTCTCCTTTCTGTATTTTTCCTGTTTTCCTGTTTTTCACTGATCAGAAGGCTAACACAGCATAACGCCTATGCGTAGCTGAATTTAAAAAATATATAAGTGACCCTCTGGGTTTAAATAAGGGGTTTAGAATTTGACATATAAATGCTCTGAGTCTGGGCGCACAATAAAGCCTGTTTCTCCGACTCATTGTGGTCTCATCCTGTATTGATAGAACACGATTTCCTACACACTTTCCAAATGTGTATGTTGGATAATGAATTAGTATATGAAGAAGAGCCAAGACTATAGAGGGGTTTTGAGGTATTTTTGTCCTAAAGCGAGGCTAGAACTTGCAGCAGAGGCAGTTGGGAAGCAAAAGTAAAACCATCTCTTGAGATCAATTGATTGGGCACCAGGAGAAGAATTACTTGAAAACAAGAGGATGGACTACTACTTCATGGAGTTAGCAGCAACATGGCAGCTGCAGTAGGCCCTCTGGTCAGCTATCTGCTGATCAACTGGCTGGTGAGTCATGGTTATTGGGTTAGAACAATGGGACAATGGGAACTTGAGAAGAGAGCTTTTTTACTGGAACTGGAGGTGACCTCCATGGTAGATATAATGCAAGTATTGGAGTGGAAGTGCTTGTAGTCTGACATCTGGTGCATCTTTGTGGCAACTCAGTATTAAGTAATGTGCAAATATACTTGAGTTCTAGATTGGTTACTGGATATGAACTGTGGTGTCACAGTGATTAGAATGCAATACTACAGGGTTAACTCTGCTTATTCTAGGAGTTCAATTCTGACAGCCTTTCATCCTTCAAAGGTCAGTAAAATAAGGACCCAGATTGTTGGGGGCATTATGCTGATTCTGTAAATCACTTAGAGAGGGCCGAAAAGTGGTATAAAACTCTAAGTTCTATTGTTGTTGCTACTTATTGCCTACTTGGTGGATGAGTGTATATGGGGGGGGGGGCAAAAATGGAGGATGATTTTTTTAGTGGGGATGAAGAAGGCAATAACATCACAGTGGTCTTTGTCATCCATGTAATCATGGATAGAAAGCGAACCAGATATGCATTATTGAGACATGTTTGGATTCAGGGGGAATTATCAGAAATATGCTCACCAGGATTACTTATGGCACCACCTCTGACTCAGAGGCAATGATGTGGATACAAATACTGTCATCTGGGTGGCTGTAGTGGCTCCTAGGGGAGTTGATAGCCAGATGTACTATTAGGGTTGCTGTTGGATATTAATCTACTATACAGCAGCTTCTCTGATCTGACAGTGGAATTTCCAAGGCTCGGTGTACTGAGGAATTTTAGAGTTTTGTTGTGGCCTAGTGTGAAGACATTTTTCTCCCACTTGGAAAGTTGACAGTTCAATCCTAGGTAGTGGCAGATGTTTCACTCTTAGGGCACAAAGAGAAAATATCTGATGTGAACTCCACATAGGCATCAGGAAGACCATCCCCCCAATAAGCATCCAGTTCCATTCAGTCACCCTGAAAAAAGGAGATTACAGGGTTGTAAAAAAAAAAAGTTCTGAAAAATTTCAAATTGCCTTTGATGGGCCCAGAATGGGTGTTCAGGACTTCATGGCTACTATTGACCTGGTAGGAATAGCCAAGACCCCAAGAAACAAGTTCAGGATCCAAACAGATCTTGACAGACTTGAACAATGGGTAACAATTTCATTCTCCACATGAAATTTAATGTGGAGAAAATCAAGATTTTACACTTGGGCAGGAGAAACCAAAGATACAAGTATAGTGTCAGCTTGTAAAGTATTTCCATGACTATTATCAAGCTGACATAGAAAAGGGAGGAGAATTCCATGCATATCTTTGGCCAGAGTCAGATCTCATATTTCTGCAGCTGGCGTGTGAGGTGTGCAAGTTCATAGCCTGCTGCAGCACCTCATTGGTGGATGTGATTTATGACACAGATGGAGGGGAGACGAGACACAGGGGTGAAGTTGAAATGCCATTAAACAAAAATCAGATTTGGCTCCACAGCAGAAGAAAATGCTAAAATGTTGCTCCTAATAAATGATTGGATTTCTGTTGAACTTTGTCTCAAAGCTCGTAATTTACATAGGGCATCTTTTTGGAAACTTCACTGATCATCATCAGTTCTAATGATGTTATCTATATGTAATGTCTATCATAGCTAGGGTAAAGGTAAAGATTCCTCCACACATGCATGATAGTTATGGGGGTGGTGCTCATCTCTGTTTCAAAGCCGAAGAGCTATTGGTGCCAAAGACATCTACATGGTCATGTGGCCAGCATGACTAAACACCAAAGGTGCACGGAATACTGTCACCTTCCCACCAAAGATGGTCCCTATTTTTCTACTTGCATTTTTATATCCTTTCAAACTGCTAGGTTGGCAGAAGCTGGGACAAGTGATGGGAACTCACTCCATTATACAGAATTAGGGATTCAAACCGCTGAACTGCTGTCCCTCTTTCTATCATAGATATTTCTAATTATAACAAGATTTCAATTCATCCTTCACACAAAATTTTACAATGCAAGGATTCCTTCCCCAGAAGCCTATTAAGCATTGGCTTTTCTGCAGGGCAAAACAATTTCCTTTAAAAAAAAAAAACCAAATAAACCCAAAACTCCTAACTGATAATCAAACAGTGTCACGTTCTCTCATTCTGCATGAGACATTGCCAGTGAACATGTTTGGAAAAATGGAATCTTTATCGATGAAATGATGATACCACATAAGCACACACAATGGCTGCAGTTATGGAAAATTACTTTAAAATAACATCTGTTCATTGTAATGAATATGTTTTTGTTCCATGCAAGAACCTTAGCTGGCAGTTATAGAATGTTGATCACAAAACTAATTAACCTACTCATCTGCAAAAAAAAAAAGTATTTAAAATGAGGCTGAATAAAAGTGCATCATAAATTATCAGACTACATTAAAACAGTTGTAATTCTTTGTTATTGAGTAGTAAAAAGCTGCTGATTTCTGTTTGGGCAGCCAGCCACATTAACTCTTGCCTGGCTGAATTAAAAAAAATAAGAGTTTAAATATAACAGAAGACCTAATAATTATATATACATTTGAATTTAGTAGCTTTCTTGGGGAGGGGAGTTATAAATTTAATAACCAAATATAAATAATTCCCCCCAAAATGACTTTTTCTTTGGTACGGCAATTGTTTTGGGAGAAAGGAGTGGGAACAACTTGAAACAGTTTGAAGATATTCATAAATAAAAGTTCATAATTGCCAAGTCAACTGGGCTGATACTTTTTTAAAAATGTGGAAACAAATTTGTTCTTATGTGTCTACAGCAATAGTGTACATCACCAGTGTAGAAAGCTGTCCATACTCCAGCCATATTTAGACACACACACACACACACACACACACATTTGTTTTTGTAGATTTTCACAAGTGTAAGTATGCTGGTCTTGTTGTATTCAGGTGTTTTCCCATGTAAGAATGAAATTGTCTTTGCAACGTTTCGGCAAGATATCACTTGCCATCTTCAGGCTTCGGTCCCAATACCCTTACTGGGATTTGAACCAGGGCTTTATTAACTGTTAGGCAAATGCCTTACCACTTGAGCCACCAGGTTCTCTTCCTGCTCAGCTGAGACAGGAGGATAAGTATATACTTTGTTCCACAACACCCTGTTAGGTCCCAATTAAGGGAGGAGACATACAGTTTCCTTTTCTGCCTTTCGTCTCATCACCAGAGATCATCTAAAGAGAAAGCCATGAGTTCCATTGTGTAATTTTTTTATATTTGTGTTATGTTTTTGAGCTGATCAATAAATAAGTCAGGGAGACTAGTATAGATCTATTTTGAGCTTTTTAGCTCTCATCAGCTAGCCATACCCTTACTGGGACTCGAACCAGGGCTGTATTAACTGTTAGGCAAATGCCTTACCACTTGAGCCACCACTTGAGCAGGAAGAGAACCTATATGTCTCCTCCCTTAATTGGGGCCTAACAGGGTGTTGTAGAACAAAGTATATACTTATCCTCCTGTCTCAGCAAAACCCAAGATGACTTGAAACAAAGAATAACTGAGCATCAAGAACAGCATAAAAACAACGAGAATAAAGAGAATAAGGTCACTTGCATATAAGCATCTTACAAAGAAACAGCAAGCACAAGCATTAAAAGGTGCCAACACTGTAACATCAAATATAATATTTAAATATAAAATTTACCTTTGATGACACTCCCAATGATTCTGGACAGAAATGATTGGCTAGGTTATCACAATTATTTTTGCAATTTAATCAGAATCATTTCTGACATCAAGAAGTAAGATGATATTTAGAAAAGTAATGTTAGTACATGGATAAGAAAAAGCTCAACAATAGAAGAGAAAATTGAATGTAGGTAATCTTTACAAAAGGATCAAATGGCACAGATACATTTGGTTAGTGGGGGGAAAAATCTGTTACATTTCTACCACATTATAAAGAAGGCATTCTGATATCTAATAACTCACTGAAATTTTGCATATTTGATATGGAGGTTCTTTGAACAACATCCATTTACTCCAATGAAAATGCGATATCAGTATATTTACTACAGTGGAACAAATAGGTGGTATACTTAAAATAAATTATATTATGGGAAATGTGTTCAATTGGATGTGCTTTAGATGTTGAAATGAACAATATGCTTATAAATTATATATTTTCCTTCCACTATGCATTCCATTTTATCATATTATTACTTGGGATTGGAAGTCTTTGAAGTTGCTATTTTATTTAATAACATTATTTATTTAATAACGACAACAGATTCACATAGTTATTCATTCTCAGAATAATATCACATATGCTTTGATTGATCAGCTTTCAGAGAATTCCCCGAGGAACAGTCTACTTGTCAGCCAAGCAATTCATTTTCTCGCGCAACCAAGATGGGGGAAAAATACTTCTCTAGAATATTCTTTTTCTTTCAAAGTAATTAATGAAGATCTACAATATGAAAGATCTTCTTTGGTTAGAACATACCGAAGAGAGATGAACCATTTGAAAACCATCTGCTGTACTTAGGTTCAGCTAGCTTTTAAACAGACAATATGATTATCTTCTAAACTAGGGATTCTTAATTTTGCCCCTAAAACCCTTTCTTATTTTAGCATTTCTCAATTTTAGTTTCTTATATGGGGGATATTTATAGACAGATAGACAGATACACAATCCATAGAAACCAAAACTCTTTGGGATCATCAGTGCTTTTTAAGGTTGCAAAGGGGGTTCTAAAATGTTTGAGAATCACTGCTCTAAACTTCTGGTATTGGCTTCTAGCAGAGTAGACTACTATATCTGGGCTTCAAAAACAGTAAGATGGTGGTGGCAACAACAACATCAAATAAACCTCCAACTAATTTTTGCAGCCCTGGTGTAGTCACTCTATTCTCCCTCCTTAGAGCAGAGATGGACAATCTGAGATCCAAGGCTGTGTATTGCACTCAGAATCTGACAAAGGCAAAATTTAACATAATAAGAGTTGGAAGGAACTTTGGAGGTTTTCTAGTCCAAACCCAAGCTCAGGTAGGATACCCCAAACCATTCCCATCAATTAGCTCTCCAAACTTTTTTAAAAAAGCCTCTAGTGATGGAGCACTCACAACTTCTTAAGGCAAACAGTTCCACTGGTCAATGACATGAAATTTCCCCTTAATTCTGGGTTGCTGCTCTCCTTAATTAGTCTATTATTTCTTGGCTTGCTTTTTGGTGCTTTAGAAAATAGTTGACCATCTCCTCTTTATAGCAGCTCTTCAAACTTTGGAACATTGCTATCATGTCACTTCTACTTCTTCTTTTCATTGACCTAGACATACCCAATTCCTATAATCATCCTTCATATATTTTAGCCTCCACTCCCTTAATCATCTTTGCTACTCTTCTCTGCAACCTTTCCAGATTCTCAACATCTTTTTTATGATATGGGACCAAAACTGAGATGCAATATTCTGAGTGGGATCTCACTAAGGCTTTATAACATGGTACTAATACATGTCATACCTTTATTGGATGAGAAATGTTGGTGGAAATGTAGTCATATCTTGCTCTCAAGCAGGGAAGAGCAAAATGGTGATTTATGAAGTCTTCTATTCTTTTGCAAAATAACTGTCCATCTCTGATCTTGGAGTCCCATAAAGTCTCAGAAAGCTTTACGTGCTTCCAAATTGTCATTTTTAATTCATACAAAGAAGAAAATGATTAGGTTGACATATGACAGTTTAAATTTGAATCAACAAAGAATTTCATGCTATGGAGGATCAGTGATTGAAGTTCAACTACTGTATGTAGGAAATGGCCTTTGCTATCTTCATTATCATGGTTTTCAAACTACAAAAGAAATGTGAACAAAGCCCAATTGCAGTTGTAGCATCATCTAATCAATAAAGAGACATCATAATTAGACATGCCCATCAATAGTCCAATGCATCGATCTATTTGACCTCCTTTAAAAACCAAATTATTGTGTATCAGCTTATCTGATAGGTACTGGTAGAAGTAGGATAGCATTGTATCCTACTTCCAGAGAGCTTATGGTGGTGTGTACATTATTAACTACTCATTTGACTCTCAAAGCAAGGCATGTATCAGTGATGGTGAACCTATGACACATGTGCCAGAGGTGGACCTTGGAGCCCTCTCTGTGGGCTCTTGCCCTAGCCCAGCTGTTGCCCTAGCCCAGCTCCATTGCATTTCTCCCACAGGAGGGTGAGAGAGAGGGAGGGGAAGAGAGAGAGAAAGAGGGAGGGAGGGAAAGAGAGAGTGAAAGAGAGAGGGAGAGAAGGAAAGCAAGGAAGAGAAAGAGAGAGAGAGAGGGAAAGAGAAAGAGGGACAGAAAGGGAGGGAGGGAGGGACGGAGACGGAGGGAAAGGTAAAAAAGAATGGGAAAAAGAAATGATATTACGAAAAATGTTCTTTTTTATTGTTGCTAAACGTAAGATCTCAAAAGCAGGGGGGGAAATGAAGGGGCACAAAAGTGCATTTATCACATCTTTCTTAGAACAATTAGCTGAACTCTGCCTTGCTTATTATTATTTTAGGTACTAAAACCTTGTCATTCAGGTTAAATTGCCATGTTGGCACTTTGCAATATATAAGTGGGTTTTGGGTTGCAGTTTGGGCACTCGGTCTCTAAAAGGTTCGCTATCACTGGCATATATCATCATAAAAGTTTTATAACTGGAAATATAGTGGAATGAATTGAATGAAAACCCAAAACTTCTCTCTGAACATAAAAGCTGAATATTTTCTTTCCTATTTTATTTGTTTCATTAGGGATGGTGGTGAGAATCATGTTGTGAAACAGAATATACAAACTTGTCAACCATGGGATGGGAATGGTAAAAACTCAAGAGACAGATCTGGAAAAGTGTGTCTTTGGAGCCCAAAAAATAGGAGTATAATGTAAATTACATCTACTGTGAACATTTTGCCACTGATTCTCTATTTCCTTGTTGGCCCAGTAAAATAATAATAATTAGGCATATGAATTCGGAATCATTGCCTGATACTCATTTTAATAATATGTGATACAGTAGCATCTCTTCCAGTTATTAACTGGCTTATCTTTATCATTTCGTTTTCATGCTGAGCAATACATCGCAGAATGATTGTTAATAGCAAAAATAGACCAATAGTTTTAACAGCATGTACCGACTTAACTACCAGCCAAAGGGTCATCCAAATGGGATGCCTTTAAATAAATATAAATTAACCAGAATTGGTTTATAATGCTAATTTTCCTTTGAAGAGAAGAGACACTTGGTATTATTAGAGCCATTAGCTGAATAGCAAAGAAGACTCACATGGTACTAGAAATTACTGTATTAAAATGTTTGGGAATGCATATATTTTCTGGCAAATAGTTTGTTACCTAGTAAGCTGGGAAGAGAAAATGAATTGTTAAATAGGAGAATCATAAACAGATATTCAGTAGGCAGAAGCTAGCTCCAGAAAGAAAGAAAGCTCATTCCCATATACGTTGGTTAAGCTTTATTACTGATCCACCCCATGCTTGACGCTCTGTGCAAAATTTATTTGTTTTTCACCCCCAGGAGCTGCAACGGCATAGTGGTTAGAATGCAGTATTGCAGGCTGATTCTGCCCATAGTTCGACCCTGACTGGCTGGCTCATTGTTGACTGTGGTTAGTTAAATGAGGAGCCGGATTGTCGGGGACAATATGCTGACATTTGTAAGCTGCTCAGAGAGTGCCATAAAGCATTACAAAGAGGTATATAAGTTAAGTGCTATTGCTATTCATCCATTCTTATTGGATTTAATGGGATTTTTCTCATGAATATTGTGAATTGTCTTGGGTTGTGTGGTGTTTATTGTTGCATTTATTTATATCTATGGTGGTGAAGTGTGTGTGTGTGTCTGTGTCTGTGTCTGTGTGTCAAAAGCCTGCCTTTCATTATACCATCATTTCTTCAGCAATCTGACATATCCCTGGCTTTTCAGATATCCATTGGAGTTGAGAAAAGAAATTACGAAAGAACTCAGGTTATGGTGCTTTCTAAGGGTAGGAAATCTGAACAGCCAAGAAGGGTGATAGAAATATATAAAGAAGGAAACATAAACACTGATACCATTTACTGCAACAAAGTGAAAAGCCATGTCAAAAGCAATTTTAAAATATTTCAACACACACTGTCATGCTTCACATTTGCTTTGAAGGACACCATACACATTAGATAGATAGATAGATAGATAGATAGATAGATAGATAGATAGATAGATAGATAGATAGATAGATAGATAGATAGATAGATAGATGGACTGGATAAATAGATAGAGAGAGAGAGAGAGATAGATGGATGGATAGATAGATAGATAGATAGATAGATAGATAAACATTCCCTGATATAAATAGTTTTCATTTTCAACTTTCCAGTTGAATAACAAAGTTGGAAAGGACTTTGGAGGTCTTCGAGTCCAATCCCCTACTCCAGCAGGAAATCCAAACCATCTCAGACAAATGGCTGTCCAGTCTCTTCTTAAAAACTTCCAATGTTAGAGCATCTATAACTTCTGGAGGCAAGTCAAGCCACCAATTAATTGTTCTAGCTGTCAGGAAAATTCTCTTTAGTTCTAGGTTGCCTCTCTCCATGTAGTCTATAACAATGTTTCTCAACTTGAGCTACTTTAAGATTTGTAGACTGGCTGGCTTGGAAATTCTGGGAGTTGACATTCACATATCATAAATTGTTGAGGAGGGAAAAAAACCCTAGTCTGTACATCAGAATTTATGGGTGATCCTTTATCCCAGGGGTCCCCAACCTTTTTTGCACCAGGGACCGGTTTCATTTTAAAGAAAATTCTGAGGACCGGCTGGCCTAGAGGAGGAGGGGGGAGGGGGAATGCGCATGCGGGGAGGAGGGGGGAGAGTCGGCTCACTTGGCCCTCTAGGGCAGTGGTGGGCAAACTTATTAGTCAATAGAGCCAAATATCAACAGTACCACTACTGAAATTTCTTTAGAGAGCCAAAAGGTGTGGCCTGTTTTGTGGGAGTGGCTCAGCGGTCATGTGACCGGCCAACTTGGAAAATGTGGTGAAACTCACTTAACGGTCTTGCTTAGCAACCAAAATTTTGGGCTCAATAGTGGTCATAAGTTCTTTCTTTCTTTCTTTCTTTCTTTCTTTCTTTCTTTCTTTCTTTCTTTCTTTCTTTCTTTCTTTCTTTCTTTCTTCTTTCTTCCTTCCTTCCTTCCTTCCTTCCTTCCTTCCCTCCTTCCTTCCTTCCTTCCTTCCATTTCTGGCTGGTCTTTGGTCTTCTGAAGATGGTAAAAATGGATTTATGGGCACTCGTTATATATAAAGGTAACCCATGACTCTTTGGGATACTGGTTTGAATCCAGGAAATGACTCAGAGGATGTGATTCCTTTGAAATGACCACTGGGAGAAAAATAGATCTTTAACCTGGTTAACCAAAAAGGTAGCTTGAGGTGGAAGGAAATAGGAAAATAGATTTCTTCCTTTCCTTTCCTTCCTTCCATTGCCTCCCTCCCCCTTCCTCCCTTCTTTCCTTCCCTCCCTCCTACCCTCCATCTTTCTTTTTCTTTCCTTCCTTCCTTCTTTCACCCCTCCCTTCCTCCTCCCTCCCCCTTCTTTCCTTCACTCCCTCCCTCCCACCCTCCATTCATCTTTCTTTTTCTATTTTTCTTTCTCTTTCTCTGTTTCTCTCTCTCTCTCTGTATCTGTATCTGTCTCTCTCTCCTCCCTCCGCCCACCTCTGTCACTTTGTGTGTGTGTGTGTGTGTGTGTGTGTGTCTGATTCCCTCCCTCCCTCCCTCTCTCTATTTCTGTCTCTCTAAGTCTGTCTCTCTGTGTGTCTGTCATTATCTCCCCCCCCCCCGGGAAGCAGCAGAGGGGCCAGCATGTCGGCTGGAGAGGAGGAGGAGGGAGCAGAGGATGGCCGAGCGCGCCTCCAGCAGCTCCTTCCGACGGCCACCGCTGCGCACTTTCCGGGGCTTCCCAGAGGGGCCGGCATGTCAGCTGAGGAGGTAACGTGCCTCATCCCACAGCGAGCGAACGAGCGAACAGCCGGAGGACTCGAGCCTGCGGCTACCTTAAGCACTGCCGAAACCGTCCGGGCACCACATGGGGCTGGAAGGGAGGTGGGTGTGTGGCGCCCAGATGGCCTCGGCGTTGCTTAAGGTAACCGCAGGCTCGAGTCCTCCGCCCGCCCGCTCGTTCGCTCGCTGTGGGATGAGGCACGTTACCTCCTCAGCTGACATGCCAGCCCCTCTGGGAAGCCCCGGAAAGTGCACGGCGGCGGTGGCCTTCGGAAGGAGCTGCTGGAGGCGCGCTCGGCCATCCTCTGCTCCCTCCTCCTCCTCTCCAGCCCTGCGGCCCGGTTCCTATCAGGCCGCGGACCGGCACCGGGCCGCGGACCGGGGGTTGGGGACCCCTGCTTTATCCAAGATACTAATAAAAGACAACTCTGCTTAGCTTATTTGAAATCCACCATGTTTTATCTTTGGAAATTCTCAGCCATCCAGGTCATGGTTGCCCCAAGTGTTAGATTGGCATGCAACAGACGGAGTCTGTCCATGGCTGGGTGAAGGAAGAGCCGCACTCGAGGGGCCAAAGAGCCTCTTGTAGCTCGCGAGCCGACCACTGTCTTAGGTGTTGCCACAAAGAAGAGGGAGTCAAAATATTCTCTAAAGCACCTGAGGGCAGGACAAGAAGCAATGGGTGGAAACTAATCGAGGAGACCTACAACTTAGAACTGAGGAAAAGTTTCCTGACAGTGAGAACAATTAATCAGTGGAACAACTTGCCTCCAGAAGTTGTGAATACTCTAACACTGGAAGTTTTTAAGAAGATTATAGATAACCATTTGTCTGAAGTGGTGTACTGTTTCCTGTCATGGCAGGGGGTTGGACTGGAAGACCTCCAATGTTCCTTCCAACGCTGTTATTCTAGTCTATTCTAAATTGACAAAAGGATCATATGCTACTTTCAGAGAAGGTGTCATCCCATACCAGGAATCATTCTGTGGTTACGGAAGTAAAGAGTCATTGAACTATAGGTAGTCCTTGATTTATGACCACTATTGAGCTCAAAATTTCCATTGCTAAGCAACAAGTGCGTTTCCCCCCATTTTGCAACCTTTTTTTGCCATAGTTGTTAAGCAAATAATTACAGTTGTTAAATTAATAATGCAGTCATTAAGCCAAAGCCAGTTGGGAAGGTTATAAATGGTGATCATGTGACCCTGGAACAGTGCAACTGCCATAAATACATCCCAGTAGCCAAGGGCCTGAATTTTGATAACATGACTCTAGGGATGCTTTAATGGTCAGAAGTTTGAAAACCAGTCATAAGTCACTTTTTTCTGTGCCACTGTAACTTCAAAGATCACTAAACGAATGGTTCTAAATCTAGGACTACCCACAATTAATGTTTGCATTTATTTGCTGCTGAATTTTGTTTTTTAATTCAGAATAGATCTACTGTGCATACTTACAATATAGAAAAAAACCCTTAATATTGCTGATATGGGCCCTGAACTAGGTTCCGTTTTCATTGCAATAAAACATGGTATGCGGCATACTTTTTTTATTGAAGGATATTTTGTTTGTGGCTAAAGTAATATTATGTAATTGTTTTAAATTATTTAAATATTAACATGGAAGTGGGACCAAAGATTTTAAAATTTTACTTTTTGAAGTATTTCAGTACCAATGGCTATCTATTTCCATTAGGCCTTGCATTTTAGTTGTGGTACCAGAGGCTAACATTTATTTATTTATTTTATTTATTCGAATTTATACCCCGCCCTTCTCCTTGTTAGGACCCAGCTCAGCTCTCCTCCACCCAATATAGAATTTGCTGTTAGCATCATTTCCCTTTTGTATTGTTGGAAGTTAAATACTGTCTGTGTCTTATTGCAAGCTGGGAGAGAGATGCAGGTAAAGAATAAATACGTTTGAGGCAGGCTGCAGTTGAAAAGGAGGTTTCTGTTTATTGTCCCAGTACCAACAATGGCATCATGCATTCTTGGGGGCAGTTAGCAAATTGGGGTTGTGAACTAGTGAGTTTTTACATTTCTGAGTTCTTTGTTAACTGGAGTGTTGGTATTTGTATGAAATTAGAAAAGAATAGAATAGAATAGAATAGAATAGAATAGAATAGAATAGAATTCTTTATTGATCAAATGTGGTTGGACACATAAGAACATAAGAATAGCCTTGCTGGAACAGGCCACAGCCCATCTGGTCCAGCATTCTGTCTCACACAGTGGCTCACCATTTGCTTCAGGGTATTCCCAAGCAGATGTCTTCACCTGTTTATGATTCCCTGCAAATGGCATTGAGAAATATCCTGCCTATCTCTCCATCCCGGTGGATGTCCTTAGGCATCCATCATGATAGCCATTGATACCCTTGTTCTCCATGAACTCCTCTAATCCTTTCTTAAAGGTGTCGAGGCTGACAGCTGTCACCACTTCTTCTGGCAGGGAGTTCCAAGGAATTTGTCTTTGGTGCATATGCTCTCGGTGTACATAAAACTAAATATATATTTGTCATGAATCATAAGGTGCGACACTTAATGATAGTCGTAGGGTAGAAACAAGCAATCAAATAATACTAGGAAACAATCAATATAAATATAAATAAAAGCCTCTACATGGAGCTCCCCTTGAGGTGCACCCGGAGACTTCAGCTTGTCCAGAATGCAGCCGCGCAGGCAGTTATGGGAACCTCTAGGTTTTCCCATGTAACAACGCTCCTGCGCGAGCTGCATTGGCTGCCTGTCGTCTTTCGGGTGCGCTTCAAGGTGTTGGTTATCATCTTCAAAGTGCTCCATGGCACGGGACTTAGCTATTTGCGGGATCGCATTCTGCCCCATACATCCCTGCGGCTGATTCGCTCCCACAGAGAGGGACTTTTCCGGGTGCCGTCCACTAGGTTATGCCAGCGGGCAACGCCCAGGGGAAGGGCCTTCTCTGTGGCAGGCCCGACCCTCTGGAACGACCTTCCCCCCGAAATCAGAACAACCACGGACCTCCGCTCCTTCCGTCAAAAATTAAAAACACACTTCTTCTGCTTGGCCGGCCTAGGGTAATTAAGCTATTTTTAGGGGTTAGTTTTAGTTTTTTTACTTGGGATTTTAGCGCAGGGTTAATTTAATTACATTTTAACATTGTATTTGTTTGTGGTTGTATTACTATTTTTAATTCCCTGTGCCCCGCCTCGAGTCCCTTCGGGGAGAGAGAGATTATTATAAATTAAATAATATAATAATAATAATAATTATTATTATTATTATTAATTGTAATGATACAAGCAACAAGTTATAGTCATACGGTCATAACTGGGAAGAGATGATGATAGGAACAGTGAGGAGATTAATAGTAATATTAATGTAGACTTAGTAAATAGTTTGACAGTGTTGAGATAATTATTTGTTTAGCGGAGTGATGGTGTTCAGGGAAAAAGCTGTTCTTGTGTCTAGTTGTTCTGGTGTGCAGTGCTCTATAGCATCGTTTTGAGGGTAGGAGTTGAAACATTTTATGTCCAGGGTCTGAAGGGTCTGTATGTGTTCCTTCTATGTTCTGTAGATGGGCTATAGTATTTTAATTATCTTTGCAAGATTTTCTTTTGTGGCATGTGGGGTCATAAGTGGCCCTAAAGGCAAAGAAGAAATATAAATCCTAAGTGTTTTGTTTTCCTGATTTGACTCCTGCCTGCATAATCAATTTCAGTCTTTGATCTATTCTGCTGTCTAGGTTGGATTGGTTAATTTTTCTACAAAATAAGTTTGTATTTAAGAGGTCCCTTCCAGCTCTATTCTGATTCTGAAAATGGGAGCAAAATGGATGTGTAAGGTTTGGTTGCATTTTTAATACTGTGTGATAGGAAATATTGTGCAGAGACAAGCATATTAAGGATAAAAATCATAAAAAGCTTAATTTATGGGTAGTATATTGAGGAAGGATACACAAGAAATTTGTACAAATGTAGCTTTGGAGGCCGTTCATTGTAATTTTGTTGTATGTGTATATACGTACAATATATGTACAATGACAAAGCCAATAGTAAGAAAATGCCTCGAAATAACTAGAAATACATTTGATGCAGATCTGGTTTATAATAAGCCAGAGATCCTAACTTTTTTTCAGAAGTGACCTTTTGGAACTTGATAAACCAAATAACCTAAAAAGGAATAATAGTGGATCCAAGAATCTATAAACCAATCAACTTCACATCAATACCAAGGCAGCTAGGAAAGATAATTTAGACGGAAACAAGACGATTACCAGAAATTAGCATGGATTTGTTAAAAAGTGATCATGCCGAACAAATATGATGGCTTTTAAAAAAAATGTGTGACTAGATCATGGTCTAGATCAGAGGTGGTATTCAGACAGTTTAGACCAGGGGTAGTCAACCTTTTTATACCTACCGCCCACTTTTGTATCTCTGTTAGTAGTAAAATTTTCTAATCACCCACCAGTTCCAACATAATGGTGATTTATAAAGTAGGGAAGTCAATTAAATTAAAAAAAGGAAAGTGCTTCAGTATCGGACCAAAACTCCTACCACCCACCATGAAAGCTGGAATGCTCATTAGTGGGTGGTAAGGATCAGGTTGACTACCACTGGTTTAGACCATTTCACCCAAACCAGTAGTGGAAATCATAGGTGGGCCTGCCCACCCACTCAACTTGGCTCCATCCCATCATATTTACAAATGTTTTCAAGCTGCACGCATGTGTACAAGCTGTGCGTGCTAGCAAAGCACATGTGCGGATGGCCATCTGCATGCACTGATGGGGCACATGCGAGTGAAGTGCGTGAGTGCGCATGTGCGCTCACATTTGTGAATTCGTGGGGAAAGTAAGTGAATACCATCCGTGGACTAGATTAGAAAATTATCTTTTCATTTTTGAATGCTGAAATTTTGCTTGGCAGTTGTCTGATGAAAATTTTAAAAATGTACAAATGTGGAACAACTGTCTCCAAAATAAAGCTAAATAAGGAGATTTTAAAAATGAAGCTGTCCCCTCCCACTTTGGCAGAAAAGCACTAGGACAGTGATGGCTAACCTTGCTGACTGTTTGATCTGGGAGCGGCCAGGTGTGAGGTGTGAAATCTTTGCTGCCGCCGCTTTTACCTTATCAACTATTTTACTTTATCAACTATTTTACCTCATCAATTAATATAAATTATGGACTATCTCTAAACTCAAACTTATAAATTATGGACTATTTTCAACCCAAATTTACAAACTATGGACTAATTGCAAATTCAAATTTACAAACTATGGATTATTTTCAAACTCAAATTCACAAACTATGGATTATCTTCAAACTCAAATTCACAAACTATGGACAAATTATGGACCATTTTCAAACTCAAATAAATAAAATATGGACTATTTTCAAACTCAAATTTATGAACTATGGATTATCTTTAGATCCAAATTTACCAATCAATTTATGTTCAGTCTGATTTTGCTTTGGACTATATTTCTGTTGACGGACTGTGTTACTATGTATTGTTGTCACTGTTTACACCTTGCTGCTTGTCTTGATTTTCCTCCTCATCGCCAGTCCTCTCCCCTCAATACCATCAATACCATCATGACTTTTGCCTCCCTGTTGTAACCATCTGATATGCCTTGGTCCATCGGGCTTTGCAACGCACACAAGCACTTAAAAAAAAAAAAAACTATAGTGACTGGCTAGTGGCTTACGAACAGTGCCACTGTACCTAAATATGACTATGGGCTGTGGCTATTTTCTTATGGCAGCTCTCCTCTCCGGAATTAATTATGAACTTGCTATGTATTCGGCAGCTGACCTCCGCGCCCTGCGAGAGTCCCCCCTCTCGCAGGTTTGGCCCTCTGCTCTAACGAGGGCCCACCTTGATGATGGATTTCTTAATCTTGAGAGGTGGCGGAAAAGGAAACTGAGGGGTTTTTTAGGGGGCTTTTTAACTCGGTTTTTAAGGGGTTCTGGGGTGGGTTTTTTAGGGGGTACCAGGGAGGTGGGTGGGCACAGACAGGGAGAGACAGAGGGAAAAAAGGAAAGAAAGGGCCGGACCAGCAGTTGGCGGAGGGAAGCGGAAGGATCCGGCAAGAGGGGGGAAACACAAGTCATTCCGGTGGAGGGCTTCCCCATCCAGAGGGTCGTGGGGAGGGGCAGGTCCGAGGGGAGACAAGTTCCATCCTCCCGGTTGGAGGCACGTAGCCGTTGGTTACAAACGGTCAGTTGCCACAACCCCCGCAGGCTAGGTGGTCAGGGAGTACAGAGCGCGGCTGATGTTTTGCAACGCCAGGTCCGTTGTCAACAAAGCCCCCCTCATTAATGACCTGGTGTCAGAGGGGGAGCCGGACCTGGCTGGAATTGTGGAGACCTGGTTGGGCCACGAGGGAGGACTCCCCCTCGTTGAAATGTGCCCACCAGGCTACCGCGCTTTTCATCAGCCCCGGGCCCTAGGCAGGGATGGTGGGGTAGCGGTCATTGTTAAGGAAGGTCTTGAGCCGAGAGAGACCGTTGTGCCACAGACCACCGGTTGTGAGTCCCTCTGCGTGAAGTGGGGCCTAGGGAGGCAGTTGGGCTTGCTGGTTGTATACCTGGCTCCCCGCTATGTAGCAGCAGCCCTGCCCGAACTCCTAGAGGTGATCGCTACGGTGGCAGTTGAGACCCCCAGACTTTTAGTCATGGTGGACTTTAACCTGCCATCGGTGGGCGAATCATCCGGGGTAGCTCGGGAGTTCATGGCTTCCATGACGGCCATGGACCTGACCCAAGTAATTCAGGGCCCCACGCACGAGGGTGGACATACACCGGATCTCATCTTTGTCTCAGGCCAATGGAAGAGTGATCTGGGTATAGGGGATATAGTCATCACACCCTTGTCATGGACAGACCACTCACTTCTCCGGCTTGACTTTCCGACCGCTATTCCCCTCCGCGGGGAGGTGGAACCTGAGTTACCAATCTGGTTCCGCCCCAGGCGCCTGATGGACCCAGATGGGTTCCAAGCAGTGCTTGGGCCACTTCCTGTACCCCTGACCCGCGCCCCGATGGAGGACCTCGTGGCCGCATGGAATACTGCGACCACGGGAGCCTTGGATCAGGTCGCGCCCTTGCGGCCTCTCTTGCGGCGGCGAGCCACCCTGGCTCCTTGGTTTACCGAGGAGCTGAGGGTGATGAAACGCCACAAGAGATGCCTAGAGAGAAGATGGAGGTCTACCCGCTCTGAATCTGACCGGACACAGGTAAGAGCCCATTTACGGACTTACATTGTGGCACTGAGAGTGGCCAAACGCCATCATTGCGCCACTCTCATAGCATCCGCAGATAACCGCCCTGCCGCCCTGTTTAGGGTGACCCGTACCCTCCTTCAACAGAGGGTGCGGGAAGCCCCCTTACAGGGTAGAGCAGAGGAATTTGTGTCTTATCTGCAGGAGAAAATCGCTCAGATACAGAATGAGTTAGCCCCCATTGCTGGTCCAGTGGATTGCCACGAGGGGGATCTTGTTTGGGAGGAGTTTGACTCCGTTACTTCCGAGGATATGGACAGGTTACGTGGGCGACTGAGAGCCACCACATGTTTATTGGACCCGTGTCCCTCCTGGCTTGTACTGGCATCCTGGGAGGTGACACGAGGCTGGCTCCAAGAGGTTATCAACGCATCCTTGAGTGAGGGTTCCTTGCCTGCCTCCCTAAAAGAGGCTATGGTGAGGCCCCTCCTTAAGAAGCCCTCTTTGGATCCAGCTCTTTTAAACAACTATCGTCCAGTCTCCAACCTTCCCTTTCTGGCGAAGGTTGTCGAGAGTGTGGTGGCACAACAGTTTCCCCGTCACCTGGAGGAAGTTGATTATCTGGACCCGCGCCAGTCCGACTTTCGGCCCGGGCATAGCACTGAGACGGCATTGGTCGCGTTGGTGGATGATCTCTGGAGGGCCAGAGATGGGGGTTGCTCCTCCATCCTGGTCCTATTAGACCTCTCGGCGGCTTTCGATTCCATCGACCATGGTATCCTATTGCATCGGCTGGGGGGGTTGGGGGTGGGAGGCACCGTTTTACGGTGGTTCTCCTCCTACCTCTCTGGCCGATCGCAATTTGTGTTGGCAGGAGAGCAGAGGTCGACCCCGAGACCCCTCACATGTGGGGTGCCTCAGGGGTCGGTCTTCTCGCCTCTCCTGTTCAACACATACATGAAGCCGCTGGGCGAGATCATCCGTGGTTTTGGGGTAGAGTATCATCTCTACGCTGATGATACTCAGCTGTATATATCTACCCCAAACCACCCCAACGATGCCATAGCGGTGATGTGCCAGTGCCTGGAAGCCGTGCGGATCTGGATGGGAAGTAACGGACTCAGGCTCAACCCGACCAAGACCGAGTGGCTGTGGTTTCCGGCTGCCCGATTCAACCAGCTGACTCCATCGCTGGCCATAGGGGGCAAACATCTTGCCCCTGTGGATGGGGCGCGCAACTTGGGTGTCCTCCTGGATTCCCGGCTGTCCATGGAAGATCAAGTGACAGCCGTGGCCAGGAGGGCGTTTTACCAGGTTCGCTTGGTACGCCAGTTGCGCCCCCTATTGGATCGGGACGCCCTTCGCACAGTCACTCATGCTGTCGTGACATCCCGACTGGACTATTGCAACTCTCTCTACATGGGGCTCCCCTTGAGGTGCACCCGGAGACTTCAGTTGGTCCAGAACGCAGCTGTGCGAGCAATAATGGGAGCCTCTAGGTTCACCCACGTAACACCGCTCTTGCGCGAGCTGCACTGGCTACCTGTCGTCTTCCGGGTGCGCTTCAAGGTGTTAGTCATCATCTTCAAAGCGCTCCATGGCTCGGGACCTAGCTATCTGCGGGATCGGATCCTGCCCCATACATCCTCACGGACGATTTGCTGCCACAGAGAGGGACTTCTCCGGGTGCCGTCCACTAGACTTTGTCAGTGGGTGACGCCCAGGGGAAGGGCCTTCTCTGTGGTGGGCCCAGCCCTCTGGAACGACCTTCCCCCCGATATCAGGACAACCACGGACCTCCGCTCCTTCCGCCTAAAATTAAAGACACATCTGTTTCGCTTGGCCGGCCTAGGGTAGTCTCTTTTTAGATTGGGGTTAGTTTTAATATGGGATTTTAGCGCAGGGTTAGTTTAATTTCATTTTATTATTGTATACTGTTTGTATTTTATATGTATTTTAAATTCTCTGTGCCCCGCCTCGAGTCCCTTCTGGGAGAGAGAGCGGGTTATAAATTAAATTATTATTATTATTATTATTATTATTTGGCTCGCATGCCAACAGCAGGGGGAGCGCAGGAGGGGTCATGCATAGGCATGCAACACCCATGATGCTATGTGCGTGACCCCCTGCTTTTAGCACACTTTTTTCGGCCTCCAGAGGTTTTCTAGGAGCTTGGGGAGGGTGAAAACAGCCTTTGCTCCCCACCTCCAGAGGCTTCAGGAGCTTCCCTGAAGCCTCCAGAGGGTGAAAAACAGTCTCAAAAGAAGGCCCAAATCAGCTGGCCAGCACACACATTTGTGCTAGTGCTGACAGGGCAACACCTCATGTGCCCTAAGAAATGGTTCCGCGTGCCACCTGTGGCACCCGTGCCATAGGTTCACCATCTCTGCACTAGGAAGTGTGAGCGTTTTCCCTTCCATTGTATCATAGTTTTTCTTGCAGTTACAGCATTCTCATACAGCTGAAATGGAAAAAAAAATAGTAGGAAGAGGTCTTTGATTAATTTAACTGACTTTAATTGAAACATGAGAAGCCCCATGGGAAAGGTGGCCCTATACAATTAATTAGGATTAACAGAAGTATTGGAATTCAGGAAAATTGGGAAGATGAATGCGGAATGAAGACAGGACATGCAATACTTTTTTTCTATTCCTTGACTATCTCATCCTTAAATAAGCACAAGAACATTTGATTTCATCTATGAGCTTCTAAACAAAATTAACCTCTGTTTCAAAATCAATGAGAAGCAGGTTGAGCAAATGGAATGAAATATGTTAGTAAAACGTGCAAGATAACTTCTCTGCTTGCCTCTAGGTTCACAGGCAATTTGTAAAAAGACTTTTAACTAGTAATTAGCCCCAAACTCCACATTTAATCTCAGTCATGCAATAAAAAACAACGATGCACCCCTTATATACATGTGGACATATTCAGAGGATAATGTCCTATTATGTAATACATTTTAACAGACAAAAGTGATATATTGGCAAAATAACTTTGTAAACGAAACAAGCATAGGAAATGAATTTCTATATTGTTAGAGGAAAAAGGATCACACAGAAAGGAAACAAGGACTAAAACTATTCTTGTATTTTATTTTTTTATAGTACGCAGTAGAAAATATTGGTTTTGTATTCATTTGATCATTAGATTTTTTTTTTAACTGAATGTTTCTTCTGGTGCTCTCTCTTAATTGTTGCTATCTAGAAGTGTGAAATATTGATGGCATTGGCTGAAAAGATTGGCAGTTTCAGGAATTGCTGTTAACCAGCCTGCTGGTTGTAGCTTAAAGTTCAATAAATACTAAGATGAATCCTAAGCCCTTCAGAAGCTTACCTTTCTTATCTTTCTTCTTTTCCTCAAAGAGAGAGGAATTAACTATTTAATGACTTTATAAACAGCCTATCTCTTATCTTAAATTTGTCCCCAAACTGTCTGCCTGGCTACATCCACACAATATATTTGCACCACTCCCAGACTTAAACTCAACACCTTTATAATCCTATATTATAGAAGTTAAGCCATTCATTTCAATTTAATTGTGGAATGAGGAACGGCTATCCCTTTTTAGCAGGAAACACCAGTTTAGAAGCTGGTCATTTCATACTCTAGATGAAGAGAACAGATGTCAAACTGACAAAATTCTGGTACTTTCTGCTTGCTCTTGTGTTGGGGTGAGTTCCACACAAAGTGCTAATCCTTCCTTCCTTCCTTCCTTCCTTCCTTCCTTCCTTCCTTCCTTCCTTTCTTTCTTTCTTTCTTTCTTTCTTTCTTTCTTTCTTTCTTAATGGAGGATAGAAGAGATAGCTGTTGCAAGATCTGTGGCAACTAGTAATAGGAAAGTAATATGGAGTCAAGAATCATGGAGAAGATCCAGATGCTTGAAAGAAATGAAGTCAATCAAGAATGAGGCTGACCAGAGACCAAGTGACTAGACAATATTTGTTAATATCAGGCATGAAGTTAGAAGATCTAAACAAACAGTCACTGGCAGTCATTCTTGGGAAAATTATTTCCCTCATATCATGAAGACTTGCTTGTGACTGAACCCAACACCAACAATTTGCACACCACTTAGAGAGTAGTTTACAGGTGGCTGTTCAACTTGCAATTTTGAGCATGACTTAAAGAGGATCTGGAATTTATAGTATGGAAAAAGAGGTAAGTTCACAATGCTGCTGCTTCAGAAGAATGCACAATATTGGTATGCAGCTTTAACTGTTCATCCTTATGAAGTTCCCCTCTTCTTTTACACAGCTATGGAATTTTAAAAACCAAACAATTAAAACAATGCAGGATGCCAACAATAAATCTGGAATGGCACCTAAGGTGTTGATTTGATGAGAAAGATTACTTGGATTCCAGATCACATAATGAATGAGTAAATAGATTGGGTCCTGGGACTGAAAAATATAATAATGTGTTAGCACATAGATCTTGCAAAGTAGTTGGACCTGAGTAAGTTCAAATGCAATTAAAGAATAGTCATACGCCCTGCAACATGTTAAATGTGGTCCCCTTTCCCATCAGTTCATTCCATATTTAAATTATTTAGAGTCCCTTCTTTGGTTAAAGGAAGGAACATAATCCTGTGCTAAAGAGAATTGGAAAATAACTTGTTCAAACAATGGCAACAATCTTTCTGCCTTTGTTCATTGTGTCTACGGTAATTGCACCTACTGCATTTTGGTGCTGACATTTAATCAATGCATGTAAATCACCTCAGAGGCTTATTATTCTTGTATTCATTAATCCAGTCATGCAGAATGCACATAAGGTGGAGAGTTTTTTCTTCTTTTTTGTAGCTAAGGTCAAAAAACTACAGCATGCAAAGACCACAATTCTTAAGGCCACGCTCTTTAGCAGTCTCAATCTAATAATATTCAAAATCATCATTAGAATTTTAATTAGAGTTGAATTTTCATTCTTGGTAGTACCACCTTGCAGTGAGATGGGTGGCAAATAAATTTAATAAATAAATATAAATAAATAAATAAATATCAGTGGTAGAAAATTTTGATTCTCTAAATTAGGGGTCTCCAACCTTGGTAACTTTACGACGTGTAGACTTCAACTTCCAGAATTCCTCAGCCAGCTCTAAATCATGGGTGACAAACTTGTGATGTCATGTTGTCATCATGTGATGTATCGTGACTTTTCCCCCTTCGCTAAACTGGGGTGGACATAGCCAGTGCATGAAGCGTCTGGCCTTCAGGTCATGAGTTTGACACCCCTGCTCTAAATGCTGCTGGAACTCAACAATACCTAGTGGTAGTTTAGTTTTAGTTTAGTTTATTTTCAATTTATATACCACCCTTTTCACCAAAAAGGGACTCAGGGCGGTACACAGAAAGATAAAACCCCACAATATACAAAATTTAAAAAACAATTAAACCCATACAGCTGTGCTAAAATTGGATAAATAGTTAAACCCATAAATAACGAATTAAAATAGTCCCTAATCTATGTCAGGCCGGCAAGACGAAAGAAATGAGCTTTTACCATCCGACGGAAGAGTCGTAGGTCCGTGATGGTACGGATATCAGGGGGGAGGTCGTTCCAGAGTGTCAGACCCACCACAGAGAAGGCTCTTCCCCTGGGGGTAGCCAGTTGGCATTGACCGGCTGACGGCACCCTGAGAAGGCCAACTCTGTGAGAGCGGACAGGTCGAAGGGAGGAATGTGGTAGGAGGCGGTCTCTCAAGTAACCAGGACCCGAGCCATGGAGCGCTTTGAAGATGGTAACTACGACCTTGAAGCGCACCCGGAAGACCACAGGCAGCCAGTGCAGCTCGCGCAGGAGAGGTGTTACATGGGAGTAACAAGAGACTCCCAGAATCCCCCGCGCGGCTGCATTCTGCACTAGCTGGAGCCTCCAGGTGCACCTCAGGGGGAGCCCCATGTAGAGGGCGTTGCAGTAGTCTAGGCGGGAAATAACGAGGGCTTGAGTGACTGTGCGTAGGGCATCTCGATCTAGAAAGGGGTACAACTGGCATATCAGGTAAACCTGATAGAAGGCCCCCCTGGCCACGGCCATCACATGGTCATCTAAGGACAGCCGTGAATCCAGGAGGACACCCAAGTTGTGGGCCCTTTCCGCGGGAGCCAATGACTCGCCCCCGATAGCCAACGATGGAGTTAGTTGGCTATATCGAGATGCCGGAAACCACAGCCACTCGGTCTTGGATGGGTTGAGTTTGAGTTTGTTCCTCCCCATCCAGAGCCGCACGGCCTCCAGACACTGAGACAGCACTTCCACGGCATCGTTGGGGTGGCCAGGGGTAGAAATGTACAGCTGCGTGTCGTCAGCATACTGATGGTATTCTACCCCAAAGCCACGGATGATCTCACCCAACGGCTTCATATAGATGTTAAACAGGAGGGGTGAGAGAACCGAACCCTGAGGTATCCCACATAAAAGGGGCCTCGAGGTTGATCTCTGCCCTCCTGTCAGTACACACTGCAACCGGCCAGAGAGGTAGGAAGAGAACCACTGCAATACAGTGCCTCTCAATCCCAGCCCCTCCAGCCGGTGCAGGAGGATACCATGGTCAATGGTATCAAAAGCCGCTGAGAGATCTAATAGGGCCAGGACAGAGGAACAACCTCTGTCTCAGGCCCTCCAGAGATCATCAACCAACGCGACCAATGTCGTCTCCGTGCTCTGCCTGGAACGGAAGCCGGACTGGCGCGGGTCTAAATAGACCGTTTCCTCCAGGTGTCGGGAGAACTGTTGAGCTACCACACTCTTTACAACCTTAGCCAGAAAGCTAAGTTTGGAGACTGGACGGTAGTTGGCCAATAATTCTGGGTCCAGGGAGGGCTTCTTGAGGAGGGGTCTCACCACCGCCTCTTTCAAGGTGGTCGGAAGAGACCCCTCACTCAGAGATGTATTCACTATCTCCTGGAACCAGCCTCGTGTAACCTCCCGGGAGGCCAGTACTAGCCAGGAGGGACACGGGTCCAATAAACATGTGGTAGCATTTAGTCGACCCAACAACCTGTCCATGTCATCAGGAGTCACAAAGTCAAAGTCTTCCCATAAAACGGTCTCAAGACCTGCCCCCGATTGCCCACCCGGATCTATCTCATTGGAGATCAGCTCGCCCCGGATCTGAGCGACTTTGTCCAGCAGATATTGACCGAACTCCTCTGCTCGACCCTGTAAAGGAGCTTCCCGCGGCTCCTGTTGCAGAAGGGAGTGGGTTACTCTAAACAGGGCGGCAGGGCGGTTATCTGCGGATGCGATAAGGTAGCCTTTCACTATAGACGTTAGTCAAGGAGAATATTTTCCTTTGAATTTTGAGTTAAACTTTAATAAATTTATTTATTTACTTATTTAAAAGATTTATAAGGCTGCCCACTGATTCCGAGCAGTTTACAAAGAATAAAAACTCAATATAAAACAATAACCCTCACCCTCATGTCAACAATACACAATTAAACAAGCCACTTGTTGGGCTCCATCCCACTGTGAGTTGCCCAGGCTTTCTGGCAAAACTAGGAAACCATTGACTCCACCTTCAGCCCCTGTAACCATTCCAGATGTATATCATGGCCAATGGTATCAATGGTATCAAAGGCCACTTAGAGGTCATGTAGAGCAAGGGTGGATGCACTATTCCCATTCCACTCATGTGAAGATTATTGTTTTATCAGTGGCTGGCAAACCACGCTGAGGAAGCAAAAGTCCACATAGTGACCCTTAATGGTTAATCCTTCAAAGAGGGTGAAATTTAAGAATTGGCACGTAAGCACATAACATTGCTTGGAGTAGTATTGAACTGTCCACATGGACAAGCATTAACCAGGAACTTTGTATTAACCCAGAGCTTTATATTAACTAACCAGTACAAGTGTACTTTGAGCAATGAATCAGTTTCTGCCACATAAACAGTTTATGACAATAAAAAGGGAGCTGGCACAGCTATCTGGGTGTGCCTTCCCGCAAATCCAATATCTGACTCCAGACTCTTATTCATCAGACATCGCAACACACTCTTACCAGAGATCATCAAAAAGCATGGTCAATGCTGTTTCTGTCCCATATCCAGGCCTGAGACCTGGCTGGTAAGGGTCTAGATAATCAATTTCATCCAGCAACCTCTGGAGCTGCTATACTACCATCTTTTTAATAACCTTCCCCATAAAGGGAAAGATCAGAAATGATCCAAACAGGGTAGAATCCAGTGATGGCTTCTTAAGAAAGGGGCAGACCACAGTTCCTTAAAATACTTTGGCACCATGTCCTCCTTCAAGGAAGCATTAACCACTGCCAGAATTCAACCACATGTCACTTCCCAGAAAGCTTTCACAAGCCAAGAGCGACATGGGACTAAAACACAACTATTTGCACTCATACGACCTAGGATTCTGTCAACTTTTAAAATATGTTTGACAAAGGTAGATTGTTTGTTTTATATATTCATCTATGTCAGATGGATATATCTAGCTTTACAAGAGCCAATATAAGTCAATCACCAGGTCCAAAAGTTTAGTCTTCTGAACTTTTGGACTTGTGCTGGAGCCCATCATCAGGAAACGCCTCCTTACTAGAATATGGTGAGAGAAAAGTTCCCTGTGAATGAGCTCCAGCATGAATCCAAAAGCTCAGAAGACTAAGACTTCTGGTCTCTTGACTGATTCAGATTGGATCCTGTAACATTATCTTGGGATGCATACAGTATATTTGCTTTCATTCATGACAACTAACTTTTCTCTCACATTGTTCCCCCTCCATCTCAAGAACTTCCCACTTGCACTTATTTCTCATTCATAAAACCTCAGACAAGTGAGATCTGCTTTCTTCCCGACTCTCTATTCTTACTCATGATTCAAAGGATTTGTCCCCTAATCTCATTGCAGGTGGTCAGTAATTAGATGCATTATGTCAGGGGCAGTGATTGGGTTCAATTTTTTTTTTACTACAGGTTCTGTAGAGGTGGCCTGATGGGTGTGGCAGGTGAAGGATACTGTAAAATCTCCATTCTTACCCTACCTCAGGGGAAGGCTACTACAAAATTCCCATTTCCTCCTCATCAGCTGGGACTTGGGAGGCAGATAATAGATGGGGGAGGAGCCAGTCAGCAGTAGTATTTACCAGTTCTCCAAAGTACTCATCATTTCTGCTACCAGTTCTCCAGAACTGGTCAGAACCTGCTGAATACCACCACTGGTTAGGAGTGTCAAACTTGATTACATTGAGGGCTGCCTCAGGGTTGTGTTTGACCTTGATGTGACATTGAGTGGGCATGGCTGGGGTGGGTGTGGCCCTCTGCCAGTGAAAATGAAGCCTGAGAGGCCTCTGCATGGCCCTGCCAAGCTCCATTTTCACTGGCAGAGGCACTTTGGGTTGGCCCTTTGTTATTTACAGGGTGGCTACATGGGCTACCCTGTAAACACCCAGATATAAGCACCCTCCGGGCTGGATCAGGCTCGCAGACCTTGAGTTTGACACACCTGCATCAGGTGTGGGTTCTTGCTGGCATTACTTCCAGCTTGCTCATGGGTGCACTTTGCATGCTTTGTGCTGTATGTGAGCTGCGTGCACACGTGCAGTTCAATAGAAATTGTTCTGCGCATGCACAGAACTCAAAAACAAGATGGTGGTAGTGACTATGGTGACTGGGGAACCGGTTCAGAGGCATGGCTAGCCTGAGTCGCTGCCGGTTCTGTTACCCAGGCCCATATACCACTACCAGTTTGGCCAAACCAGTAGGAACCCATCTCTGCCCAGCATTATATGATCCAATTTCACCCCTTTGTTTCTAGTTCTTGATCTGGGAGAGTTTCCTTAAACAGCTCCCCTCCCGTTGCTGAAGAGAGAGCAAAGTTACAACAAGTTTATCTTAGTTATTGTGATCCCCAGCTATAAAATTCTGGCAGATTGCTTGGATGGCTTTTGATGTTTTAATTGAATGAGTTGAAAAGCCATGCAAGGGCTTTTGGGTCAAAATTCACAGTAGGGAATCTCTCTTTTTCATCCTTAGTCTATGAAGTGCCATCTAGTGATGAGGCTACATAAATAAATGTATGGCTAATGAAGACTATATGTATAAATACATGGCTAATGAAGAGTTGCGAGTAGTCTCTGTTTTCTAAATCAGACCTTTTCATATCTGAATTCGGTTCGGAAACAAGCAGAATATTAGCAAATTTAATGCTACATTTCTCTTCTCCTATTCATGCTAAGCACTTCCTTGTCTCCCATTTAAATGTAAAAAACCCACAAGTGACTTAACAGAATAATCAAAGCACATTTCTTATGTATGTCTGTGTGAACCATTCCAGTCTTTAAATAGAGAAAATGTTCAAATAAAGTGACCTGGATAATAACTTCGTCCCTGCTGAATGGTATCCAGCTACCTGTCTCCCTGTACACACCGTCAGTCTGGGTTTTCCCAGGTATCAGCATTGGAAGCTGATGAAGGGGTTGATTGAATGTTAATGTGCCTTAGAGGCATTCTTCCCAGTGACCTTCATTTCTAGGGGGTCAGATTACTTTCCTGCCCTAGAGGCACTGCATTATTGATTCATCTGCCTCTAAACAGATGCACCATGAGATATCAGCTTCCCATTATCAGACCTTGGAAACAGAGAGATATTTAATGTACTTGGGAGGTACTAAGCTATGGAAGTTGACTGGCTTCCAAGCACTAAGAACAGATGAGCCTCTCTGGAAACAAACAAACAAAAAAATGTAGCAATAACTACGTCTCCAAGGAAAACTCAAGGCAATTATCTGAGGTTAAAAAAAATGTCATTTTCCCAACACACCAGAAAGGTCTGCCTATAAACATGCCCAGTGGGATCCTGGATATGTTTTGTTACAGGGCTGAAGTTGCCACCACAGTACATTTCATTGCATTTCCATGGATATTTATGTATACAAATATAAAATCAATCTAAGTTGATTTTACAAACTACAAAGTGTAGTAGAGTAGAAAAAGTGAAAGAGTGAAAGAAAAGCATTGTTTCTGCCCGGTTATAAAATAATTATTAGTCTATATGCAGTGGTGGGATTCAAATAATTTAACAACTGGTTCTCTGCCCTAATGACCAACTGGGTAGGTGGGGCTCCATGGTCACGTGACTCGGTGGGCATGGCCAACACAATGTCACTTATGTTGATGGGCGCTTCACCTTGGCTGCTATAATGTAATAAGGGTTAACTAGAGAGGCAGTTTCTGTAAGTAGGGCAATAAAGATTAGGCTAGAAACAACACCAGAATGTTTCCTTCCTGCCTTCCTTACAGGATTAGCCCTAAATGTGGGGAAAAAAACAAAATAGGATTTCTTCTAATAACTGGCTCTCTGAACTGTTTAGAATGTTAACAACTGGTTCACCTGAATAGGTGAGAATTGGCTGAATCCCACCACTGTCTATATGATGTATTCCACAGGAGAACTTGTAGGAAATTTATAAATAAATTCATGACCCAGAACTAATTAGGTTGCACCAATTGGCTGAATTTTGTTCTAACCTTAAAAAGGTAAAGGTAAATGCTAGCCATTCCCAATTCTAGGGGCCGGTGCTCATCATCGTTTCAAAGTTGAAGAGCCAGCGCTATCCGAAGATGTCTCTGTGGTCATGTGGCCAGCATAACTAAGCACTGAAGATGCACTGAGAACTGTTAGGTCTAACCTTACAAAAGGTCAAAATGAAAAAAAAACCAAGCACCATATATAAATGTCATAATCAGAAATTACTGAATGTGTTGGACAGAGCACTTAATATTTATTTTTGTTCCTTCATTCCCCTGCAATATGTTTCAGACTCTAAATGGAAAGAATCAATTTTAAAAAAGACATTTTTAACTGGCTAAAATAGTCTTTGAACAGTCTTCCCTAAACTTATACCAAAAATAGTGAGTGCTAACTGCCTACCAGGCCAACTACAAAGTGTAGTAGAGTAGAAAAAGTGAAAGACTGAAAGAAAAGTATTGTTTTTCCCCGGTTATAAATCACCCACAGCGATTGAAGAAACAATCATTCAGATTTTTGTTTTTCCTCGAAGGCCTTTCACTATTTGAAAAGCAAATGAAGTCCAGTTGCTTCTTGCCTCTCGCAATGCCCATAAGCCCCCCATTCAATTTTGGAGCTGACTAGAAGTCTAGTTCCCCCACCACAGAATCTCCACCTAGTGCACCATTCTTTTTCCTCTGCTGACTGGAAATCTGGTTCTTCCACCATAGAGTCTTCTCCTAGCATGGCATCCTTTTCCCTCTACCTGTCCTAACTGAAATCCCTATCAATTGTGGAGCCGACCAGTGACAGGGAGCCACAGAAGAGGGATGAAAGAGCCACATGTGGCTCCAGAGTTCATGGGTTGCTGACCCCTGAGCAATGGTGATCTGAAGATGACTACATTTCATGGAGTTGATGACCACAGTGAAAAGAGGAGCTGGTAAATGGATCAGGATCAAGAAGAAAGCTTTCTCACAATTTGTTCTGTGATTGAATTTCATATATGGCTCCTCACATCATGAATATGGAACATTAAAAGAGCATCCAAATATGCAATAGGATGTGAGGTTCCTTTTCTGGATTGCTTTTATAAATCCTCTGGGTCTTGCAGAAAATGAGGAGTCAAATATCATTTTTAAGATGGTTTTATTTAGATTTCTGTTTGGACATAATTGAACAATAAGATTTTTAAAATATTATATTGTTATGGGCTTGATTTCAACTTTGAAGCAAACTTTAGAAACAAAGGATTATTTGGGCATGTAATATCCTTGACCTGGGGATTCAAAAGTTTTGGAAAATAAAATACTGTTCCAGAGAAGAAGAGCCTTTGAGGAGGCCATTCAAGAAGCTTTTGACAATAAAATGTTGAATTCTAAATATAAGGAAGGGAATTAATTTCACTCCTCTATAGCCAGATGCCCAGTCTACACTTTGTGGCTGGCACTCCTATTACTGCATTTTTCGAAGTATAAGATGCACCTTTTCCCCTCAGAAAAAAGGCTGAAAATCTGGGTATGTCTTATACACTGAATACAGCATTTTATGCCTCCTGAAACCCCACCCTCTTCACAAAAAAGGCCGTGCACAGCCTTTAGGAGGATTCCAGAGTGCTCCAGGGGGCTGGGGAGGGCAGAAATGAATGAAAAACAGGTTGGTTTTTTTGCTCAATTTTGCCCCCCCCCCCAGCCCCCAGGAGCACTCTATAAGTCTCCTAAAGGCTATGCACGCTCTTTTTTTAAACAAAAAATGGGCCTATTTTTGTCACAAATGGGCCATTTGTTGCTTGTTTTTGAGGGGCCCCACCCCCCAGGAGCACTCTACAAGCCTCCTGAAGGTGATTCATGCCCTTTTTCTTAAAAAAAAAAATAAAAATAAACGGGCTCGTTTTCACAAAAAATGGGCCATTTTTGGGAGGTCTGCAGAGTGCAAAAACTGTTTTTTGTTAATTTGCCTTTTCAAAATTGTTAGATTTGCGGACAGAGGGAGTCCAACACAGGTAGGCTCAAGAACAAGCAGTTTATTGGCAAACAAAGAACAGTACTCAAAAGTGCGGTAGATAGGATACTCCCTGCTTGACAGCTCTTTATACAGGAGCTGTCAAGCAGGGAGCCAATCAGGCAGCCTAGTAACCCAGGCTCAGCCAGTTGCGTCTTAGCCAATCAGACGCGACTGGCTGTTGCCTGGCTTTTTCAAAGGTTGGGATCGAAGACTTGCGGCCGGTCGCAAGTCGAGGACCGGTCGCAAGTCGAGGACCCCAACAAAAATCTTGGTGCATCTTATGCTCCGGTGCATCTTATACGGTATATATCTTTCTGTTTTCCACATTTCCCTTTATAACCTACATCTCTGGATAGATAATCTTTTCACATGTATTAACAGAGACTGTTGGTTATCCTATTTTTGGGATGATCTCACTATTTTCCAAAAATATAAGTGGAAAAGAAACTTCTGAGATATTATGGAGAAGAGTTGTTATCGTAAATGCTGGAATTGGAGACATTCCTGATTGTTTCTGCAGTATGGCCACATAAAATTATGACTACCACATCCAAACAGGTCATCTAAGTATATTTCCATCCATACAAAAAGAGGCATTTTTTTTCTGCAGAAGAGAGAGAGAGGAGGATTGTGCTTGAGGCAGCTGGAATAGTGACCCCCCCCCCAAGCTGGTACCCTTAAACATAGACATAACCTTTCTAGCTTTATTTATATGGTAGCTATAAACTTTGCCCTTGTTAAGGATTACAAATATTGCTGAAACATTGCTTCAAGAGATGGTGAAAGAAGGTAATGGGAAAACACATGTGGAAGTAAGATAAAACCTTATATGAAAGTAGCTTATGGCACAGATGATATAGCCTTATGAACATATGAAACATATGAAAATGTATTAACTTCTGTTTCTGTACTATTCCAGTATTAACTTCTGCATTTTTGATTGACATAAGGGAAGTATAAAACTAACAGCCTGGGCGTTGCCCAGGCAGTTTAGTCTCTAGTGTGAGAGCACTCTGAACTCTGATGCATCAATAAAGCCTGTTTCTCTTTTACCTTCGTGGTCTCATGTCTCCTCTCCATAAGCGTTTAGGTAGTGGGCTAAGTTTGCTGCTACATGCTCACTGATTTCTCTCTAACATTTATATTTCTAGAGTCCCTGTTCCCAACATCTGTGTGAGAAAAGGTGCACCTCTGTCTCTATAACTGAATGGAAATATATTCTTTGTGTTTGATTTTCACCCATACACCAAGTGTATGAAAATTGGAACAATGTTCAATAAATGTAATTCTCTTGTTCTCCATGTCTTCAATGTGTAGGTGGGAAGGAATGTCCACATAAGGTTAATACTTTGCAAATATTCTTCTTTCAACAAAGAAAATTAAGCCTCTTTTTATGAAACTCTAACTGATGAGATGTAACTCATAACTCTCTGTTATGCTGCTACAAACAATAGATTCAGAGAAATAGTTATGCTAATAGGTATAGCACCGCAAGTTCAGAGGGTTTGTGCTGTGGCAGTATGGTGAAATTGTATTTCTCCAAAAACATTGAATCGGTAGAGCAGAATGATCAAACTCTAACTTGTAGCATTCCTCACCCAGCATGGGGAATGCTGGGTGTTGAAATGTATCCATCTTTAAGTAGTCAAGATGAGAAACAATGCTGTAGACTAATAATCAACTGAGTGCTTTTTAGGGGCATGACCTATTTGTATTATAGATTCAAGAGTCATAAGAATGTAATATTTTTAGCTGGATCAGACACCTAGTTCATCTTCTCTAGCAGTCAACCAAATGCATAAGAAAGACCACTAGTCTTTCAACAGAGTAGAGGTGGGTTCCTACCAGTTCAGACCGATTATCCCGAACCAGTAGTGCTGGCTTGAAACTGAGAGTGAACCAATTCTCTGTTTTTTTAAAAGTAGCCCCACCTGCCTGCTCCTGAGTTATACTTACATTTATTCCAGCTTCTGAAGCCCTTTATCTGCTACCATTCCCATGGGATCTATCTCCATCTTCACTGATATTATACGCTGTCCCGGGTCAGCTCAGTGTTGGGAATCAGCATCCCTCCCAGCACCCACTGCAGGGGTAGCTGCTGAAGTATTTTAAGGCAGATTCAGATTAATGTCAGGGTTCCAAATAACATCCAAAGTTAAATCAGAGTCTAAGGCAAAGGATTGCTCCAATTTATTAAGAGATTCATGTTGGTACATCTGGGAAATCCTGAATCTGAAAGCTTCCTGGTTTTTCCCATCCAGTTGAAAGTTCAAGATCTTGCCCCCACACTCACAAGTCCATCACATGGTCCAATCTTCCACTCCATGCTGGCAGTTTCACCCATCCAGTTCCGGTCAGGTGCAGAAGTGCAGAGACAAAGGATGACCTTGGATTCTAAAAAGGAATTTTATTTTGGCAACATCACATTCTACTCCTTACTATTCCCCCTCCCAATTCCCCTCTAATGACACAGCATAGTAGAATAATAATAATAATAATAATAATAATAATAATAATAATAATAATAATAATAATAATAATAATAATAATAATAATAATAATAATTTAATACTTATAGACCGCACCCTCTCCCCACAGGGACTTGGGGCGGTGCACAGGAAGAATAAAAACAATGACTATATACAACATTTCATATTAAAAATAGATTAAACAGTACCTGTGCTAAAATACCCGTTAAAACTAACTAGACTAAAAATTCCCCAATAAACCCAAAAACAGAGGAATAACTATCCCAGGCCGGTAAGGCAGAAGAAGTGTGTTTTTAGTTTAAGACGGAAGGAGCGGAGGTCCGTGGTGGTCCTAATGTCGGGGGGGAGGTCGTTCCAGAGGGCTGGGCCTGCCACAGAGAGAGCCCTTCCCCTGGGTGTCGCCCGCTGACAGAGTCTAGTGGACGGCACCCGGAGAAGTCCCTCTCTGTAGGAGCGAATCGGCCGTGAGGATGTATGAGGCAGGATCCGATCCCGCAGATAGCTAGGTCCCGAGCCATGGAGCGCTTTAAAAATGATAATTAATACCTTGAAGCGCACCCTGAAGACAACAGGCAGCCAGTGCAGCTCGCGCAAGAGCGGTGTTACATGGGTATACCTTGTGGTACCCATAATTGCTTGCGCGGCTACGTTCTGGACTAGCTGAAGTGCACCTCAAGGGAAGCCCCATGTAGAGAGAGTTACAATAGTCCAGTCGGGATGTCACGAGCGCGTGAGTGACTGTGCGAAGGGCGTCCCGATCCAATAGGGGGCGCAATTGGCGAACCAGGCGAATCTGGTAAAACGCCCTCCTGGCCACGGCTGTCACTTGATCTTCCATGGACAGCCGGGTATCCAGGAGGACACCCAAATTGCGCGCCCCATCCACAGGGGCAAGATGTTCGCCCCCTATGGCCAGTGTTGGAGTGAGCTGGTTGAAACGGGCAGCCGGAAACCACAGCCACTCGGTCTTGGTCGGGTTGAGCCTGAGTCCATTACTTCCCATCCAGATCCGCACGGCTTCCAGGCACTGGCACACTGAATAGAAGTGTGGTAGGCCAAAGATCCCAAAAGAAACCACCTGCAGGCCCGACACACACCAGATGCTGCTTTAGGACCTCTTTCCGTAGCACGATGCCATAGTCTTTGAGACTGAAGGATGCCAATTGAAGATCTTGGAGACTAGCTGGGACATTTTAGATTGCACCCTGCAGGAAAAAAACCCAAAGTACTCATTTGTATTGGGTCACTGAAAAAATCATCTACATTTGAAATGGTTAAGGAAGTCTTTAATTTATCCTGATGTGATTTCAGAGAAAATGGGAAGAGAAAAATTGAGGACTTGTCTTTAAAACTCTAGTTATTGCACTGGACATCAAAGTAACTTGTGCTTTCAACATAAACTTAATTATTAATAGCATTATATTATTTATTTGTTTCTTCATTCATTCATTCATTACATTTTTTTATGAGGAACATGTGAGTTTTCCTCTCATTTTCTCCCAGTTATTATCTTATGAAATATCTTAGGTTGAGAGGAAACAGTTGACCTAAGTCCAGCCAGCAAATTGTGTGGTCAAGCAGAGTCTCAAATTAAGCCTCATTAGACTAGGTTCAATATGCTAACCGCTTCACTACTGGTTCCTATCACATTTTCATCTTAGCCTCAGTTCCAAAAATCCAAACAAGGAAGTAAATGCATTGCAATTAATTCAACTAACACAAACCTTTTTTTTTCTGTGGATGCAAAGAATTTTCATATTCACACCCAAATGTTCATATCTCAATGATATTTATGACATAAAAATTATATGGAAATATGAATTCCAAGATCTTTATCACAGTTTTGGATATGGAAATATGAATTTACACATCCAAAACTGTGAGAGAGACCTTTGAGCCCTATTGGATAATCACTTAAATATGAGCTTGCCTTGTGCAGGAGCAGCCCCCCCCCAAAAAAAACCCCCCCAAAAGTCCAATCCTAGATTGCATCAACAGAGGGATAGAATCATGTGAAATATTAGTACCACTTTATAAAGTCTTAATAAGACCACACTTAGAATACTGCATCTTTTGGTCACCCCATTACAGAAAAGATGTAGAGAAAAAGCACAGAAAAGAGCAACAAAGATGATTGGAGACTGGAGGCTAAAATATATGAAGAATACTTGCAGGAATTGGGTTTGTCTAGACCAGGGGTCTCCAACCTTTGCAATTTTAAGTCTGAAGGACTTCAGCTCCCAGAATTCTCCAGCCAGCTTTGCTGGAGAATTCTGGGAGCTGAAGTCCTTCAGACTTAAAGTTGCAAAGGTTGGAGACCCCTGGTCTAAACTAGTGAAAAGAAGAACTAGGGATGACATGATAGCAGTGTTACAATATTTAGGGGCTGCCACAAACAAGAGGCAATCAAATTATTCTCCAAAGCACCAGAAGGCAAGACAAGAAACAAGGGACAAAAACTTACCAAAGAGGGAAACAATCTAGAACCAAGGACAAATTTCCCAAGAGTGAGAACAATTAACCAGCCTTCAGAAGTTATGGTTGTTTTTAAGAAGCGATTGGAAATACAGCACCAATTCAGAGTTTGTTCATTCATATCTTTCCCTATGAAAATAGTTGCACAGAAAAAAAAGATTTCAAAAACAACAAACCCTTGGAAAAAGCAGTTCTTTAAATTTACAAGCTGTGTAGGTGTCTTAGAGGTTAAAGACATTAAGTAGATTGGGGTGAAAGCCGATCATTTATAATCAGTTATAATCTCATCCAATATGCAAAAACCAGATAAAAATTGGACAGCGGTGGTTTAGAATTAAACAATCATTATCCTCCTCCTCCTCCACCCCCCCCAACATCCTTTAAATTATAACACTGTTCTGGCAGCTGCGTGTTCCATTAGAAGGGAGGTGTGGGAGGGGGGAGATAATTTGTGAGCAACAGGTACCCCCAGGATTCCCAGTTTGCCAAAATCCAGGCACTTTGAACCTTTCCTGCTGGCCAAGTGCTGTTTTTCTCGTGGTGATTGACTTGTCAGAGAGTGATTGAGAAGACTGGAAAGTGAAAACTGCTTTACTTGTTTTATGGCTCTTGTTGTGAATGTTGGAATATGTACAGGGCTTCCCATTTGGGATGACTTTTGACACTATTGAATGGAGATGGATGAACCTGTCATTCCCTAACTTTTATAAGTGACCAGCCAAATGCCCATTCAGTCCCATTCAGTTTCTTATTGGTTCACTTGACTTTTTTTCTTTTTTATATATGAACAAAAATAGATATACAGATGCGTGTGCAATGTCCTGGCATTGATCTGCAAGAAAATGGAAATGTGTGGGAGCAGATGTAGCAATTTTCCCAAGCAGATTAATTTTTGCAACCCCCTCCTCTGATATGTACTTTTCTTAAGCTTTCCCTAATGTTGTGTAAGCAATAATTCTTAAAATATCCCTTGGACAGATATATCTCTGGCCAAAAGGATTGAATCAGAAAATGTGAAGAAATTGCTGTTATTATTTATTAATATTAACATTGATTATTACTTTTTTTCTTTTTATGATCCTGTAACCCCTTTTTATTGGGGTGGGGTCAGGGTGACTAAACCGATCTGAGCATTTACTGACTGGATGCTCTTCCTGATGCCTACCCAGAGTTCGCAGCATTTATTTTCGCATTGTACCCTGATAGAGAAACATCTGCTGCTGCCTAGGATTGAACTCTCAAACTTCCAAGTGGGAGACAAGTATCTTTACCCCCAGGCTACCATGCTGCTCAATTGATTATTACTATAACATATATTCATTCAGGAAGTGCAAGTAAAGAACATATTAAAATGTTAACCACCATAATGTTTAGTTTAGTTTAGTTTAGTTTAGTTTAGTTTAGTTTAGTTTAGTTTAGTTTAGTTTAGTTTAGTTTAGTTTAGTTTAGTTTAGTTTAGTTTAGTTTAGTTTAGTTTAGTTTAGTTTAGTTTATTGTCATTGCACCTTGTACAACAAAATTAAATAATGCATTCTTCATTCTCATTTAGGGCCAGATTTGGGAAGGAGGCATATTTGCTCTATCCTCCTACACCACAGGTGTCAAACTCTCAATGTCATGTTGCTATCATGTGATGTAATGTGACTTTTTTTTTCCTTTCAGGGAGCTGAGGTAAGCGTGAGTTATGTGTGACACATCTGCCCATGGGCCGCCAGATGTCCTACAGTGTCAAACCCATATTCTTGCAGTAGCCAACTAAAAATTAAGTAACAAAGCATTAGCTATAAAGAAAAAGGACTCCTGGAAATAAAAGCAGCAAGCAGTCAAACCAATCAAATGCTCTGTTTTCTATGCATAGCCAATGAGCTTTTCCATCTGACAGAAACTCTCATTAATTGTATGCTCCCAAAAGTCAAAATTCATTGGTTTGATTGCGTACCTCACACATTCCTCTTTTAGACTACCTGTTGCACTGAGCAACAGTAACAACAGAGGGACACTGTTGCTACCGCTGAAAGATAAAACAAGTGAAAAGTTTGGAAGTTTGGGGTAAACAAGTGGAACAGGATGATATAGGGAGGCAAGTGGGTGAATCAGAAGTGGGAGAATTGCCATGGGGAAGAACCCATAGCTGACACATGGAAAACATATTTGGTTGACAGATGGGCAAGCCTTGAGAGAATAACCTCATGAGAGAATAAATAGCAGTAGTCCGATATCTAATGGGTTGTCATAAAAAAGAGGGGAGGACCAACCTATTTTCCAAAGCACCTGATGAAGCAATGGATGGAAACTAATCAAGGAGAGAAGCAACTTAGAAATAAGGAAAGATTTCCTGGCAGTTAGAACAATTCATCAGTGGAACAATTTGCTTCCAGAACTTGTGACTGCTCCAACACTGGAAGTTTTTAAAAAGAGATTGAACAACCAATCGTCTGAAATGGAACTGAATTTCCTTCTTGGAGCAGGGGGTTAGACTAGTTCTTCTAAGATCCCTTCCAGCTGTGTTATATTGTTAGCCATGGATAGGTGATAACTGAAGTCCAGTCAATATATCTGGATTCAGCTTCTTCAAGTCAAACAAAAGGATGCCATTGCTTACTGAGGAAAAAAAACACAACATGACCTGGATCCTTTGATGCAGTACTGCTCA
Source organism: Rhabdophis nuchalis (assembly GCA_039707465.1). Classification (NCBI taxonomy): domain Eukaryota; kingdom Metazoa; phylum Chordata; class Lepidosauria; order Squamata; family Natricidae; genus Rhabdophis; species Rhabdophis nuchalis. The sequence continues at coordinate 18,822,163 of CM077647.1, forward strand.
TTTTTTTGTTTTGTTTTCACATTTCCTTACCTGACAAATACTAAAGCTATTGCTTGAGGTGACTTGGATGATTGATGTGGTTGCTTGTTGGATTTATAACCTGCCTTTCATACAGGAACTCAGATTGGCATACACAGCATTTCTTCTTATTTTTCTTACAACAAGCCTCTATGATAGGCTGCATTGTGACAGAGTGATTGGTCCAAAGTTATGCAATGAGCATAGACTAGAAATTGGGTTTCTCCAATACTTGCCCAAAATTACATCACATTTAGGTCTTGTGGTGGAAAGTGTCACAATATGGGTTCGGATATTACAAACAAAGCCCTTGGTTTTCAGAGTTAAATAAAATATTGTATAATTTCAGCTTAGGTTTTGGTGATTTCAATCATTTTCTTTAGCAACAGTATGGAAGAGTTAGCGACGCCATGGCTCATTGGCTAAGACGCTGAACTTGTTGATCAGAAAGGTTGGCAGTTCAGCGGTTCAAATTCCTAGTGCTGCATAATTGAGTGAGCTCCCGTTACTGGTCCCAGCTTTCGCCAACCTAGCAGTTCAAAAGAATGTAAAAATACAAGTAGAAAAATAGGAACCACCTTTGGTGGGAAATTTACATGTTCTGTGCACCTTCAGCATTTAGTCATGCCAGCCACAGGACCACGGAGATGTCTTCAGATGGTGCTGGCTCTTCAGCTTTGAAACGGAGATGAGCACTGACCCCTAGAATCGGGAACAAACAGCACATATGTGCAAAGGGAACCTTTACCTTTACCTTTACCTTGTGGAAGAGTTAATAGACTATACGTTCTCATGGCTACAGTTTATTAGTGAAATTCTGTGAATGACAAAAAAAAAATCTGATGATTCCTAATATTTGCTTGCTTATTTTGACTTTGCTTGCTTATTCTGGGATTTTTTTAAAAAAAAAATGCCAATCTAGTTAATAATCTTGATATTTTCTGCTGGTCTCTCATCCAGATATTAAACAGCTGTGTCTCTGCTTAACTTTTTAAGATCAACCAAAGTCAGCCAGATGCTCTTTTTTAGCTGGTTTAATTATATTAAAATGGTAGTGAGACCAAATTAGACCATCAGACTAGTTCATTTATTCATTTTTATCCTACAACTCCTTTATTCTATATTATTCTTGCAACAATTAGATATTTGTTTTTACCCTCTCCCCTACTTTCTTCCTTCTGCAAATATGTGAGTTGGCAAGGTTGGTTGAGGTGGTGGCTGTGGAACTCCTGACTGAATAGGGATTTGAACCCAGGTGTTTAATTTCAAAAGCTGAAACTTTGGTTGCTCTACCACTTAAAGGAAAGCAGGCAACGAAATATCCAGTAGAGAATGTAGAGGACTGCACAAAACAAATTCTCCAGCTCTTTTGAGAATGACTCTGCCTTTACCTGCCATGTTGAATGAGTTACTTTGAGAAGTGAATGTGAATGATATGTCAGCATTGTATCCAATGTCTCTAGCACAAATCCTTTAAAAAGTAAATTGGTAGTAACTTAGCTTCTTCCTAAATCCATTCAGAATATTTATCCTGTCTCAGGCTCAATTTCTAAATAGCTCTGCCTGGCAAAACTACCTTGGCAGATTTAGCTCATCCCCAGGTCTATCCAGATGGCCTGCATTTTTTTTTTAAATCACAAGTTTGCAATGATTTATCTCATGCACAACCTTTGGTGCGCACATAGAGGGTATTTCTACATCCATTGTGGAACGTAAGAAGCCAGTAATTGGAATGAAAAGGTAATGTTTTGCATGGAATAATTATTGGGAGAAATTATGTTCAATAATAGATCTGGCAATAAACCAAACCCCTTGCAGTCTGCATTGGATCCATATTTTCTCCCTCACAGGCCTGGAAGCAATTTGTGAATAAAATATGTGGTAAGATGATTGATCATTTTTTACATCTCATCCCTTCTGAGTTGTTAACCTAAGTTTGTGGTCTCACAAGACCACCTCCAATTCCCCATAGTCCCTAGCTGCTCAGAGTTCAAATGTGGCTGTGATTTTTAAAGTGGATGCTATTTTGAGCATCAACTGAAGTTGAGAGCTATTTTGTGGCTTTTAAACTGAGCTGTTTTACAATCTGTATTCATATAAATAGACATTAATTTATGCTGGAGGGCAAGGGCAGAACTTGTAACTGTAATTAATTACATGCTGTAGAGAACTTATCAGATATGTGCCCCCCTCATTCACGATCTGGTTTTGGAGGGGGGTGCGGACCTGGTGGGTATTACGGAGACCTGGTTGGGCCAAGAGGGGGGGGTGCCCCTCATTGAAATGTGCCCACCGGGTTACCGTGCATTTCACCAGCCACGAGCCCAGGGTTGGGGTGGAGGGGTGGCAATTGTTATAAAGGGGGGTCTCGATCCGAGGGAGACCACTGTGCCGCAGACAGCCAGCTGTGAGTCTCTATGTGTGAAATGGGGTCATGGGAGGCAGTTGGGCCTGCTGATTGTCTACCTGGCTCCCCGCTACATATCAACAGCCCTACCCAAGCTTCTCAATGTGATAGCCGAGATGGCGGTTGACACCCCCAGGCTGTTAGTCATGCGGGATTTCAACCTGCCATTGATAGGTGAGACATCTGAGATGGCACGGGAGTTCATGGCCTCCAGTTAGTTCATGGCCCCACCCACACTGGAGGACACACGCTGGACTTAATTTTTGTCTCCGGCCAGTGGTTGAGTGATCTTGGTTTAGGGGAAATAGCTGTCGAACCCCTGTCATGGTCAGATCACTCTCTCCTTCGGCTTGGCTTTCCAACCGCTGCACCCCACCGCGGGGAGGCGGAACGGGAAGCAGTGAGATGGTTCTGCCCCAGGCGCCTGATGGACCCTGAGAGGTTCCAGATGGAGCTTGGGCCAATACCTGAGACCCTGACCCGCAACTCGACTGAGGACCTAGTGGCCGCTTGGAATAGTGTGGCCACAGGGGCCCTGGACCGGGTCGTGCCTTTGCAGCCTCTCACCCGGCGCCGAACCACCTTGGCTCCTTGGTTTTCCAAGGAGCTGGGGGTGATGAAGCGTCGGAATTGATGCCTAGAGAGCCGTTGGAGGGCCACCCACTCTGAGTCTGACAGGACACTGGTAAGGTCGTATTTAAAGACCTACCTAGTGGCGATAAGAGCGGCGAAACGTAACTATTTCTCCGCTCTTATCACGTCTGCAGATAACCTAGACTACTGTAACGCTCTCTACATGGGGCTCCCCTTGAGGTGCACCCGAAGACTACAGCTAATCCAGAATGCGGCCGCGCGGGCAATTATGGGAGCTTCTAGGTACTCCCATGTAACACCGCTCCTGCGCGAGCTGCACTGGCTGCCTGTGGCCTTTTGGGTGCGCTTCAAGGTGTTGATTATCATCTTTAAAGTGCTCCATGGCACAGGACCTAGTTATCTACAGGATTGCATCCTACCCCATACATCCCTTTGGCCGATTCGCTCCCACAGAGAGGGACTTCTCCGGGTGCTGTCCACTAGGCAATGCCAGTGGGCGACGCCCAGGGGAAGGGCCTTCTCTGTGGCGGGCCCAACCCTCTGGAACAACCTACCCCCCCAAACTCAGAACGACCACGGACCTCCGCTCCTTCTGCCAGAAACTAAAGACCTACTTTTTCCAACAGGCTGGCCTGGCCTAATTTACCTCACCTGGCCTATAGTCTGAAGCTAAATTGTTTTAAATTGGTTTTAAGGGGAATAGTTTTAATGATTTTACAAATTTTAGCACAGGGATAATTATTTAATCCGGTTTTAAATATTTATAAATTGTTATGTTTATATGTTTTAATTTCCTGTGCACCACCCCGAGTCCCTTCGGGGAAAGGGAGCTGTTTATATATCTAATCAATCAATCAAATCAATATCAATCAACTGGCCTGCTGCCCTGTTTAGAGTGACCCGCTCCCTTCTTCACCTGAGAGCGCAGGATGTCCCCTTGCAAGGTCGTGTGAAGGAATTTGGGTGTTGTCTGCATGATAAAATCGATCAGATTTGGGATGGGTTGGCCTCTGATAGGACTAGTTCAGATGAGCTGACTGAGGCAGGTCTTGAGAATGCTATCTGGAAAGAGTTTGATCCTGTGACTCCTAAGGACATAGACAGGATGCTGGGGCAACTGAATGCCACCACATGTTTATTGGACCCGTGTCCCTCCTGGTTGCTACTGGCCTCCCGGGAGGTTACACGAGGCTGGCTCCAGGGAATTGTCAACGCTTCTTTGAGTGAGGGGTTCCTGCCAGCCGCCTTGAAAGAGGCGGTGGTGAAGCCCCTCCTCAAGAAGCCTTCCCTGGAGCCGGCTGTGTTGACCAACTACCGTCCTGTCTCCAACCTTCGATTTCTTGCGAAAGGTTGTTGAGAGTGTGGTGGCATGGCAGCTCCCTCAGCACCTGGATGAAGCTGTCTATCTGGACTCATGCCAGTCCAGCTTCCGGCCTGGATACAGCACAGAGACGGCATTGGTCGTGTTGGTGAATTATCTCTGGAGGGCCCGGGATAGGGGTTGTTCCTCTATCCTGGTCCTGTTAGATCTCTCAGCAGCTTTTGATACCATCGACCATGGTATCATGCTGCACTGGCTGGAGGGGCTGGGGGTGGGGGGCACCGTCTTACGGTGGTTCTCCTCCTACCTCTTCGACCGGTCGCAATTTGTGTTGACAGGAGGGCAGAGGTCGACGGCGAGGTACCTCACTTGTGGGGTCCCAAAGGGGTCGGTCCTCTCACCCCTCCTGTTCAACATCTACATGAAGCCGTTGGGCGAGATTATCCATAGTTTTGGGGTAGAGTTCCATCAGTACGCTGACGACACTCAGTTGTACATCTCTATCCTGGACCACCCCAACGATGCCATGGAAGTGATGTCCCAGTGTTTGGAGGCCGTGCGAGTCTGGATGGGGAGAAACAGGCTCCGACTCAACTCATCCAACCCATCCGGCATCACGGTATAGCCAGTTGGTGCCATCTCTGGCTATTGGGGGCGAGTTATTGGCCCCTACAGAGAGGGCTCGCAACCTGGGCATCCTCCTGGACTCTCGGCTATCTCTGGAAGATCATATGATGGCCGTGGCCAGGGGGGCTTTTTATCAGGTTCGCCTGATATGCCAGTTGAGCTCCTTTCTGGATCGTGATGCTTTACGCATGGTCACTCAAGCCCTCGTCATCCCCGCCTGGACTATTGCAACACGCTCTACATGGGGCTTCCCTTGAGGTGCACCCGGAGGCTCCAGTTTGTTCAGAATGCAGCCACGCATGGGATTCTGGGAGCATCTAGGCGCTCCCATGTGACACCTCTCCTGCGTGAGCTGCACTGGCTGCCTGTGGCTTTCTGGGTCCGCTTCAAGATATTAGTGACCATCTTCAAAGCGCTCCATGGCAAGGGACCTGGCTATTTGCAAGATGCCTCCTGCTGCCAAACACCTCTCACCGACCAGTGCGCTCCCACAGAGAGGGCCTCCTCAGGGTGCCGTCGGCCAGGCAATGACGGCTGGCAACCCCCAGGGTAAGAGCCTTCTCTGTGGAAGCCCCTGCCCTCTGGAATGACCTACCCCCTGACCTATGGATGACCATGGACCTATGCCTCTTCCGTTGGGCCTTGAAGACCTATTTATTTCATGCGGCCGGCTTGTCGTAGTTTTAAACTGTTTTAGTAGGGGTTTTTAGTTTTAGTATTAGTATTAGTATTTATTAGATTTGTATACCACACCTTCTCCCTTTCGGGACTCAGGGTGGTGTACAGGCAGCAATAAAAATCAATAATACAAAACATAAAATATATTAAAATATATTATATAATTAGCCTGTCATTAAAACTCCTGTTAAAAACCCCTACTAAACATACAGTTTAAAACTACGACAGGAGTTATATGCAACTGGCGTATCTGGCGAACCTGATAAAAAGCCCCCCTGGCCACAGCCATCATATAATCTTCCAGAGACAGCCGAGAGTCCAGGAGGACTCCCAAGTTGCGCACCCTCTCTGTAGGGGCCAATGACTCACCCCCAATAGCCAGAGATGGCACCAACTGGCTATACTGTGACGCCAGAAGCCACAGCCACTCGGTCTTGGACGGGTTGAGTCAGAGTCTGTTTCTCCCCATCAAGACTCACACAGCCTCCAGACACCGGGACATCACTTACATGGCATCGTTGAGATGGTCCGGGGTAGAGATGTACAAGGGGTTTTAGAGATGTGGTCTAGGGTAGAGATGTACAAGGGGTTTTAAGGACAGCCTAATTTTGTAATATATTTTTTTTGTTTTATTTATTTTTATCGCTGTCTGTACACCACCCTGAGTCCCGAAAGGGAGAAGGTGAGGTATACAAATCTAATAAATACTAAATGTGAATGCAACAGGTCTTTAGAAAAGTATTTTTTGCTTAAGAAAAGATGTAGATTGAAGAATAGTACAGCTAAGACAATAGGATCGTAAGTGGATAGCTCTTAGGAAAATGTATGCTTTACAGCAGTGGTCACCAACCAGTGGCCCATGGACCACTGATGGTCCCCGAGAAAATTTTGGTGGTCCACAGAAAAATTATTTGCATTTTTTATATTGCAGTAAGTACTATTTATATTTTTAAAAAATCTTAACTGGTCTACAGGATTTAAAATTATGAATTTAGTGGTCCCTGAGGTCCAAAAGTTTGGTGACCCCTGCTTTACAGTACTGTATTAAAATTTGTGAAAAAAATATGGTGTAAAAATAATTCCTGAATTTCAGGAAAGTTCCCTCCCCCCCCATTTATAAAAAAAACTTTTGTTGATTTTTGAATAGAACTTATGAAAATGATTGTCCTTTTGTTGCAACTACTCTTTTTTAACATTAATTTTTTTTTGCTTTTATCCCATGAAATCTGGTTATTTTCTAATTCTCTTTGATTTGGAGCTGTTTGGGATCATCGGCTTGCTTTGTTATAAATGAATGTATTAGAGGCAAGATTAAGGTAACCAGATTTCAACTTCACTAAAGCGGGACACCATTGACGGGGGGGGGCAGCAGCCTTTCCCAGCTCCGCAGCCGCTGCAGAGGCCGTTTCGCCACCCACTTCCCTCGCTGGCCAGAGCCCATGCGGCTCTGAAGTTCTTTGCGCCACGCTGCGATGCGCTGAGAGCAGCCGGACGGAAGCCCCACCGCTGCCTGCCCGTTCCGCCATGGGCGCCTGGGACGAGCTGGGCAAGGAGGTGGTGGCGGTGGGGCTTCCGTCCGGCTGCTCTCAGCACATCACGGCGCAGCGCAAAGAAGTTCAGAGCCGCGTGGGCTCTAGCAGGCTGTCCTCCTCTTCCACTGCCTGCTGCCTGCCTGGGCCTGGCTCCTCCCCCGCCGGCCCTCCCCTTCCACCTGCCCGCCAGCCCGCCGCTTCCTGCCCATGCCCTGCGCCTCTGAGCGCATGCAGAGCACCCGCGGCCAAAAACTGGGATATTTTTAAGAGGCCACGGGATGCGAGGCAGATGCTTGAAATGCGGTCCCACCAAAAGCGGGACGTCTGGTCACCTTAGGCAAGATGGATCTCGAAAAGGCATTTTGCTTTACCAAGAACTGAAAGTGGATGTATTGCAAAAACTGTTTGTGCAAAACTGTTTATTTGTGCTCTAGGTTCCTTCCTGTAGAACAGATGGAAGCTGTAACAATGTGGTTTGCAGGTAATGTATGCATTGGACATGAATTAAGAAGTCTAAATTTAGAAAACTCAATCTGCTACCTCTACATGATCATCATACTAGAATATGACTCCAGTGATGCCAGCATGTTGCCACTGAAATAAAAACTAATCAAGGAGAGAAGCGACTTAGAACTAAGGAGAAATTTCCTGAGAGTTAGAACAATTAATCAGTGGAACAACTTGCCTCCAAAAGTTGTAAATACTCCAACACTGGAAGTTTTTAAGAAGATTTTGGATAAACATTTGTCTGAAGTGGTGTAGGGTTTCCTGCCTAGGCAGAGGGTTGGGCTAGAAGACCTCCAAGGTCCCTTCCAACTCTGTTATTCTATTCTATTCTATTCTATTCTTAAAAATCTTATCTTTCTCAAATCAGAAAAACAAGGTTTATGGAGTCATTTGGTTTGGATAGTCAATCAGTGTGCGAACTTATTTGAATACATTCTCAAACCATTCTTTAGGAGAGATTTACCCCCATTGTGAATGAGTGAAAAGAGTAACAATGGTGATAACTGTCACACTGTTTGATGCTGACAGATGAATTGCTGTAGAAACGTATATAATTGTGATAATTGGTGTTGAACTAGAACATCTTGTCTTCTCTTCCATACATTCTGCAAATGCCAGCAATAGCTCTCATATCTTTATTATTTTCCATTGATGAGTCCTATTTCTTTTGATCTGTTATGCAGTATTTTAATGAGGTTTAGTTGAAAAATTACATATGAATAAAAATTCAATAAATGCATCTGTGGTTGGAGGCAAAATGGTGAGTGTGAAACTTGTTCCAAATAGTCAGATCTCAAGTGAAGCATGAAGTTTGGTGTCCAACAGCTCACTGATATTCTGAATAGATGTAGCAACACTTCAACTTCCAAATAAATAAATAAAAATTCTAATTACTTTAAATAAAGCAGGGAGCTGAAAACATCTTTACTGCCTATTTGTCACCTATGGAATACAGGTAGACTTAAAACTAACAACCATTCATTTAGTGACTGTTCAAGTTGCAACAGTAAAGGAAAAAGTTACTTCTGATCGTATTTTTCACACTTATGACTATTGCAGCATCCCCATCTATATAAATAAAAATTTAAAATAGCTTCTGCAAAATCGCTAATCTCAGAAAGTACTGCACCAATCGGCACCAAATTTTCACACAATGTTGCTAAGAAAGGGAGTTACAACCATATATACATTTTGTGTGGCTGCTACACCTGTGTCATGTGCAAGCAGCACAAACGTAAAAGGTACCCACTTCTCAGTTATTTTTCTCCCTTAAGCTCCTCCCACCCGGCTGCTTCTTATGATGTGTTACGCACAGGCCCCTCACATTTCCAACGGTCATTTCCTCAGCAACCAAATAAGCCTCCAACGTTCCCTCACACACACACACAGAGAGGGAAAAATACAGTAGGTAGGTAGGTAGGTAGGTAGAGGGAGAGAGGAAGAAATACAGTAGGTAAGTAGGTTGGGGGTTATACGGTGATTGTGTGTATGTGTTTATGTGTGCAGGTGTAGATCTACACACATATTGGTTGGGCATTTAACCAGACTGGGCCACAGCAACGCGTGGCCGGGAACGGCTAGTGATCATATAATCAAAATTCAGGCACTTGCCAAGTAGCATAAATTGAGCTGCGGTGGTGCAGTGGTTAGAATGCAGTACTGCAGGCTACTTCTGCTGCCTGCCGGCTGCCTGCAATTTGGCAGTTTTTGAATCTGACCAGGTTGATTTGGCCTTCCATCCTTCCGAGGTGGAATCCAGATTTTGGGGAAAATATGCTGACTCTGTAAACTGCTTACAGAGGGCTATAAAGCACTGTGAAGCAATATATAAGTGCTATTGCTATTTATGATAACTGCTCTGTGTTGGTATCATCTGTAATCTTCCCAGCCAGCTTCCAACAAGCAAAGTCAATGGGGGAAGCCAAATTTGCTTAATGATCACATGAATCACTTAAATGAAATGATCTGCTTGACAACTATGGCAAAAAGGGTCATAAAATGAGGCGTAGCTCACTTAACAATTGCCTTGCTCAACAACAGAAATTTTGGGCCCAATTGTGAGAGTAAGTGAAGGACTATCAGTAAGTGAATCTTAAAAAACATTCCTCTATCCTGGGGGAAGATCCAGGGGGGACGGAGGGGGCCACAGCCCCACCTACTGGGGGCCTGGAAGGAGAAAAAGAAGATACAATTGCCAAGAGACTTAGATCAAAAAAATAACTTTGCCTTGACTTTTCTTTTGAACAATTTTGCATAATATCTGTATTTGGATTTTTTGTAAAGGACTGACAGTATAGAAATGAGAATTTAGGTATATGTACACGCTTTCACTTTGTAGTGTGATGAAAAATGTTTTTTTTTTAAATTGTTATCAATGTATTTTGAGGTCCCGGAAGAGCCGACGACTTCGACGTGAATGCTCTCAAAATTTCTTTGTATCCCTTACCCTATCCTATAGAAAAAATGTAAAACCAATAAAACTTTTTCAATATAGTAAGTGAGAATGATTTTTTTATTTTTTAAAACAACACCTGTTTTCAACTGTATGTGAAAGGTAAATAAGACTTTGTTCTTTAAAAATGACCCAGTAGCATTTATTGACATAATAACACTATAATAACCTATAGAAGAAAATATGAAGGAAATCTGATTTGTCTAGTGGGTTAAGCAAAATATCTTACTGGAAATTTATGATATCAAACTCCTGTAAACTTGAAAATGATTTTGCAATTCTTTGGATTTTCAGATAACAGGATCTATTATCACAAAATCCAGATCCTGAATCCAAATTTTTGTTTTAAAATTTTGCTCCAAGTTTGATTTGAAAAAGAGAAAGTAATACCCCCCCCCCTTTTTTTTATTTAAGAGCAAGGGAAACAGATTGCTTCAATCCAAAGGTTACTGGATGAGCAGCCTATTTTTACATTGTGTAAGATAGGATTTTGTACATGCAAATGGAATTTGTTTTAATTGAAGCTAAAATAATTCACATTATTAACAAAAAGTTGGCAAATCCAGAGTTGCCTCCAACAAAATAGAAGTTGGGTATCTCAATGACAAATTCTATATTTCCTCTCTTAACTTGATGAAGCATTGCAAAAGGAGGGCTAGAAGCATAGTTCGACTTAGTAATTTCTAAATAGATAATTTGAAGATATAATTGTTTTTGGGGTTAAAATATGCTACCCATAACCTATAGAATTAAATTAATTTCTCATCTATTTTTTAATTCAATGCTTGAGGTCAAAATGGTAGGGTTATATAATACTTTCTCCTTCCACTCTTTCCATTGTTGGGAAAATAAGGAAAACATCAAATACAAATTGCTTTTTTGGGGAGGGGGGCAGCTGGCCCTTTAAATCACAAGCCTCTTTTCCATGCCCAGAGAGAGTCATCTGACACCTGGCCACCAATCAAGGGAAAGGCGAAGATTTAGTCAGGTTTGTGTGGGAAGAGTTTAGGCGGCTTTTATGAAGGAGTTTGGCTAGACCCCTCAAGTGGGAGGAGGCTCAGACAAAGTAGAGGCTATGTTCCTTAATTGTAATTACCATATTTTTTGGAGTATAAGACGCACCGGAGTATGAGATGCACCCAGGTTTTGAAGAGGCAAATTTTAAAAAAGGTAGGTAGGTAGATAGAGGGATAGAGAGAGAAAGAAAGAGAGAGAAATACAGTAGGTAGGTAAGTAGGGAGAGAGAGTGTGTGTAGATAGATAAGTAGGTAGAGGGATAGAGAGAGAAATAGAGAGAAATACAGTAGTTAGGTAGGTAGAGAGAGAGTAGGTAGGTAGGTAAATGTTTCCAGGTGTATTTACTCATATGCTGAAGAAGGAAATCACTGGCCACCTTTGGAACAAATCTTTATTTCTGCAGGTACAGTACTTGACCAACGTAATTCTCATCAATCACTCTACCTAGCCTTTAGCCTGACATCAAATTGTTTTAATTGGTTTTTTTAAGGGTAATAGCTTAATTTATTGTAAATTTTAGCACAGGGTGAATTATTTTATTTTATTTTAAATTTTGTATATTGTCATGTTTTTATATGCTTTTTTAATTTCCTGTGCACCGCCCCAAGTCCCTTTTTGGGAAAGGGAGCGGTATATAAATTAAATAAATCTAATCTAATCTAATCTAACTAAATAGCTCTTCAAAAATGCCCTTTTTACACTTTGCAAGCCTCCCCCAAATGGCCCGTTTTTTGCCAAAATGGGCCCGTTTTTTTTCAAATAAAAGGCATGAACAGCCTTGGGGGGGGGGCTTGCAGAGTGCTCCTGGGGGGGTGGGGGGGCCCAAACCGAGGAAAAATGGCCTGGTTTTTTGTGTGAAAACAGGCCATTTTTTGGTTAAAAAATAGCATGCATAGCCTTATGGAGGCTTATATAGTGCTGCTGGGGGGGAGCAAAACTGCCCTATTTTTTGCTCATTTCTGCCCTCCCCAGCCCCCAGGAGGTCTCTGGAAGCCTTTATAAGGGTATGCGCGTGGCCATTTTGGTGAAGGGGTGGGTTTTCAGGAGGCAAAAAATGCTGTATTTGATGTATAAGACGCACCCAGATTTTCAGCCTCTTTTTAGAAGAAAAAAGGTGCATCTTATACTCCGAAAAATACGGTAGAACTGTATTGGGTTTTTTCTTTTTCTTTTTAACATCTTTTTAAGTGTGTGTTGTACCTGTGGACACTTTTCTTTAGCTACTTTTCATGAAGATGATTTTTGTTTAAATTGGGGGTTTCCAAACTTGGCAACTTGAAGACTTGTGGACTTCAATTCCCAGAATTCCTCAGCCAGCCATTTTGGCTGGGGAATTCTAGGAGCTGTATTCACAAGTCTTCAAGTTGTTAAGTCTGGAGACCCCAGGTTTAAATCCTGGAGTTAATCAGTGACTTTCTGCACACCCTCCATTTGGTTCAAACTATAAACTTCCTCAGTCTTTATTTTTTATTTTTTATTATTTTTACACATGCCCAGAAAAGGTTGAGGATTTCCCTGTCAATATTCTCCTGGTTCCTGAGAAGGCTGGTGGGGAGAGGAGAAACTAGATTATAACTTGAGGGGACAGGAAATGGCTTACTGTTCCCATCGCTGCTCTCTTCTAGTTGGGGAGGTTACCTCAGAATCAAAGCTTGGTTTATCTCTGAAATTCTTTTTTTCTATGACACTGACTTATGCATAAAAAACTGCATTGGGAAAGAGCATAAAATTATTTTTATGAAGGAGAGCTGTGCACAAAACCTCTGAGGTTTACTCCAAATTTGAACTATGCAGGCATTTTAAATTAAAAATAAAATGTTTAAGGTCTAGAATCAAGATACTGCCTCAAGAACTCCCCAATTTTTAGATTTATATAGTTGTTTTTATAAGCTGTCATTTTTCAAATTGGGTGGCCATATAAAGTGTGTATGGTCAATGTTACGGTTTTCCCAGTTGTAATGTATGACTGTAAAAGTTGGACCATAAGAAAGGCTGAGCGCTAAAGAATTGAGGCCTTTGGACTCTGGTGCTGGAGAAGACTCCTGCGAGTCCCTTGGACTGCAAGGCCATCAAACTGGTCAGTCCTAGAGGAGATCAACTCTGAGTGCTCTTTAGAAGGCCAGATCCTGAAGATGAAACTCAAATACTTTGGCCACCTAATGAGAAGGAAGGACTCACTGGAGAAGAGCCCAATGCTGGGAACAATTTGAGGGCAAGAGAAGAAGGGCCGACAGGGAATGAGGTCGCTGGTTGGAGTCATCGAAGCAGTAGACGTGAGCTTAAATGGACTCCAGAGGATGGTAGATGACTAGAAGGCCTGGAGGAATGTTGTCCATGGGGTCACACATGACTTTGCAACTAATAACAATAAATTTTAAAATATTTTTTAAAAAAAATCTGCTGTACTTCTGAATCTGCAATACTCTATCTGGGAAGAAAAATCCCTGAATTCCTTGAGGCTTCTAACATGCTAGTTTTCCCTCCTTCCTTTGTAAATGTTGCAAAAGCTGACCACAGTGTGAGGCTGTTACAAAAGTTCTTTTTCCATTACAGAGGATTCATAGAGCTTTCGATTTTATACCAGGGAAATATCAAAGCGTGCCATACAAATTGCACTTGATATATGTACTCTGTCACAGTGTAAACTGCTAAAGCAATGAGGCCATCATGATTCATGTGGAGAATATGCTTGAGTTACCCTCTGCAGAGAAAGGGGCTGGGGTGAGGAGAAGATCAAAGTTAGGTCTACAGCTGAATGAACACAGCAGGAGCTTGTATTCCATGAGTCATGTGGGCCACATCGAGGTAAAAATGAAATAAAGGGCCCTTGCATTCAATTGCAAGCTAACGCTGTCATTTCCATCAAGGGATATGTTGGATCAATTTCCCTTTGCATCCATAGGGCAATTTCTCTAAAACACGTCCAGTTAAAAAAAAAGTCAGTATGAATATAATCAAAGTGGGGGATTTCCTGGATCAGATCCTGGCTCATTCAGTTCAGCAATTTGTTCTCCTAATGGCCAAGCAACTGCACAAGGAAGGTTTAGTCTTCTAGCAGATGGCATTCAGAAGCATTTCTGCTGCTATCATAAGTAACGCCCATTGATTCCTCATGATTTCCAATAATTGATCTTCACCTCATGGTAGCAATTTTCAAAGTTTAATGATTTAATTCCTGGAGGATTCACTTGGAACATAATTCATCCTACATGTTGCTTAGATTAGTCAGAGTTCTTTGAAATCTACTATAACAGGGATGTCAAACTCAAGGCCCAGGGGCTGGATCTGGCCCACAGGTTGCTTAGATCTGGCCCATGGGGCTGGTCTGGAAATAGTGAAGGATCGGCCTGTGATGCCTCTGCCAGTGAAAAAGGAGCTCAGGAGGGCTGCAAGTGGCCCTCCAGAACTCCATTTTTCACTGTCAGACAGTTGAAGGAGGCCATCACAGCCAAAAATGGAGTTCAGGAGCCCATTTTCACTGGCAGAGCACTCAAGCCACTACAGGTGCCTCAACATGAGTAATTTCGACAGTAGTGGGTTTCAAGTAATTTAACAATCAGTTCTCTGCCCTAATGATTTCTTCCAACAAATTGCTCAGAAAGTTAACAACTATTTCTCCCAAAGTGGTGCAAACTGGCCAATCTCACCACTGGCCATGCCCACCCTATTCTCCTAAGGTCAAACACAATCCTGATGCAGCCCTAAATGAAATTGAATTTGACACCCTTGTACTTGTAAGCTCCAGGAAAACCCTTTCCCCCAGTGAAACTAACTTCGGAGTCATCTTTGCATCCTCCTAATCATCCCATGAATTTGATCCGCTATCATTGTTGAAACACTACCATACATCATCACAGTATCACTTTCAGGTGGACCTATTCTTGGAATTATTTCCTAACTGAGATATGGTTGCCCGTGACGTCATTGGCTTTGAGAAACGCAGTAAAGGTTGAAAAGATTGAAGATTCCATCTACGGTAGGTTTCTGGGGTGGCTTATTAATCTTTTGAATTTTGATTGTAATTACCTTGCACAGAGGTTTATTGTATACTACCTGGAGTCACAATGATTGAATTGGGTGGCCATATAAATTCTTTAAATAAATAAATCTCATTTTCAGTCTTCTGCAGATAGCCTAAATAAATCTTATCCATTGGACTGATTCCTATCCATCCCCCTTCAAAATTAATGTTGTTATATGAATGACAATCTTTTCTTGATTATCTTGATGATGATCTTGATAATGTCATGACCAGAATCTGGAATATGCCCAAATTCTTTTGACCATTTTCAGTTATTGTTCCTATCTCATCAGCAATTATTGCCCTTGATCACCCTTTTGGCGCGGGCTGTTGAAGAGAATGAAAATTCCTTCAGAAATAGCTGCCAATGTAATGCCTGAACAATGCCTTGGAAATACTTGTGAGGCATTATGCAGCTTCCTTTGATACATGTAAAAGATTAAAAAGAGCTCTTAAGGATGCAGTGCATATGAGCTTCTCCATGCTAGCTTCCATTCTCTGCTTTTCACCTGTGACTTCTCATGCTATCTTTTCCACACTGGTAAATCTTTCTGGAATTAAGGAGCTACAAGACAGCTTCTGGTAACTATCTGATTACTAATTTAGATAACCTCTCTGCTTACATTAGCTGGAAAAATCATGCGGATCAATGATGTGCACTTCTAATTAGCTGTGCTGGAACTGGGAACTGTATTAAAGGAATAGCTGTATTCAAGCTTTGATTCAATAGCCTATGTACTGTGTATTACTGTCTTTGCTCAAATAAAGATCCTGAAAGAAGACAAAGTAAGGTCTCTATCTCTCCTCCCCAGCCAAGAATTAGACCTATAATTTAACTCAGATTTAATAATGTTATGAAAGAGTGCTAGACAAGCCTTAGTTGACTGAAACTGTAAGAGAACACTGGGTTCTACCAATTGCTTGTTGATGGCGTCTGTCTCAAATGGGTTCATTGCAGGTTTCATGGTCAGCAAAGATTTTTATTATTATTATTATTTTGATTACTTTGGAGGAAGGGATTTGTCAGTTTCCTTATTTTATGGGTTTTCTGGGAGCTGTTGGCTGTAGCCATTTGCTGCTAACACTATTGTTTAAGGAGACTCAGTCATCCGGGTCATGGTTGTCCCAAAGGTGCTTTTTCAAGAGGCGATGGGACATTCTTTGTTTTTCCCTGAAGACATTTTGCTTCTCATCCAAGAAGGTTCTTCAGCTCTGACTCAATGGTGGAGACTGGAAAGGTTTATATTCCTTGCAGTCTTCTGGTCATTAGCACTCTCTCTGAGAGAGTAAATTGCAATTACTTGGAGGTTTATCTTTGACCTCAGGTACACCTGAAAGAGTGCTAACCACCAGGTGACTGCAAGGAATCTAAGTCCTTCCATTCTCTACCACTCAGTCAGAAATGAAGTAGCCTCTTGGATGAGAAGAGAAACATCTTCAAGGAAAAACAAAGAAAGTACAGTTGCCTTTTGGGAAAGCAAATTTGAGTTAGTGCTAGCACTGCTGTGTCTCTTACAGCAGATAATTCTTTCTTGCTTCACACTGTACCTATGGCTGAGAGATATGAATGAGCGAATGAAAAGGACGGAGTTCTCTCGATACACCAGCTCTATCCTTCTTTACCATGTACGTATCCATTGCCAGGCAATTGGGTAATTCCAGGATACAGGTTTAATGCTTTTCCAGAAGAACATTAGATATGTGTTTAATGTTCTAGTGCTTTTTCAGAAGAACATTAGGTGTTTAAAAATAGCCCAGCTAACAAGTCTTGGTGTATAACAATTTTATGCTAATGAATTACACCTAAAAAGTGGCTGAATTCTCCATTCCACCTATATTAGCTCAATCCGGGGGTGGGATTCAGAAGAGGGTTCCGACCTGTTCTGACCGGTTAGTAACTCGGCCAGCCACACCCCTGAATCGGTTCTATTGATGGGCCTTTCTTTGTTTTTCCCTGAAGACATTTTGCTTCTCATCCAAGAAGGTTCTTCAGATCTTTTTTTTTTAACCCACTGCGCATGTGCACCCAAAGCGCATCCTTGAGCAAACCGGCAGTAGAAGAAGCCAGAGCCCACCCCTGGTAGGATTCCACTGGTTCAGACCAGTTTGGGCAAACCAGTAGCTCCAATGATCAGCTGGGAGCGAACCAGTTTACCCTGATAAACAATTACTTGGAGGTTTATCTTTGACCTCAGGTACACCTGAATTACCTGAGGGTAAAAACAAACCTTCTCAACTCTCTGAAAGAGTGCTAACCATCAGATGGACCCACCCACCCTTCCGTGATATTTTCCTACCTTTACCTTCTCAGCTGATTCAAGCGGCAGAGCAGCTGTGTTACTCCTCCATAGAAACATGTAAGTGGATGTTTCTTCATACTGTGCATGCATGCACAGCACACAACAAGCAAGGGGGCACAAGAAGCCCACATGCATGCACAAATTGCGCAATCACCAAACCAGTTGTTAAATTGGGAGGATCCCACCACTGGCCCAATCCCATCACATCTCATGTTAAGAAGAGTGATTGATGGTTGTTTTAATTGCCAATAGGCAATGCTTGGTTGTGAAGAAATAATTATTGCAAAAATAATTGCTATAGGAATATAGTATATGTTGGATGAGGAGGCCCAGGTCCAAGTCTATCCTAATGATCAAAGCATACTAGTTTATTTTGAATTGCTTACCAGCTTTCTTGCCCATTGTATCATAAAGCTCTTGTTGAGGAAAAATGAGGACAGAGACTACCTTGAACTCCTGGAGGACAGGTGGGGTATAAATGTAATAAATTAATAAAAGCTGTAAGGATACATCATTCATAGCCTGTGTTATTGAAGCATATTGGACCTTGACAATTGGGAAAACGTAATTTATAATGGCCTAAGAGCTGTTTTAGTTTAAGCAATTGTTGAAGAATAAAAAAATTATCCTGTGTGGGAAACTCCACTAAATATCTTCAAAGGATACAATACTAATATGTTATTTACCCGAGAAAGGGAGAGAGATGGTAAGAAGCAATTGATAAATATATAGAATGGAAAATTCTATATGGAAATGAAAAATTCAGTCTTTTATACCTAGGTTGGGAAATAGCATATTTATGTACCAGGTTCTAAGACATACACACTTACCTGGTTCTTAAGGAGATGAAAGCTTCTTGTAAGGATCTAGTTAGTATGGGAAAAGACTAGAACCTTTAGTGTGATGCTAACCATGATGCTTCCATTGCCCAACTACCTGTTTAGGTCGATATAGCAAAGATTGAGTGCACATATATGTGTATCCTAATTAGGTGGCAACAATATTTTCTCCAAGGATTGGAAGAAGACATTAAAGCTCAAGAAAAGACACAAATCCTGCATCTATTGTCTGTCTGTCTGTCTGTCTGTCTGTCTGTCTGTCTGTCTGTCTCTATCTATCTATCTATCTATCTATCTATCTATCTATCTATCTATCTATCCATCTATCATCTATCTGTCTGTCTGTCTGTCTGTCTGTCTGTCTGTTTACAGTATCTGTCTACAGTATCTATCTATCTATCTATCTATCTATCTATCTATCTATCTATCTATCTATCTATCTATCTATCTATCATCTATCTATCTATGTCTGTCACCCATCTATCATCTATCATCTATCTATCATCAACCTATTGATTTCACGATCAAGTGGTTTTCATATGTAAATCTCCCTCATCCCAATCCAGCACTCCACTATACTAATGAAGACAAGTACATAAAATAAACTAGATAGTTTCAAATGGCAGTGACATTCCCATCCTTGTTTTATTGCAATTGCATCTCAATTATAGCCAATCCACATTAACGTAATTTTTGTATCATGCAAGCAAATTTATCTCTCTGCTTGCAAAACAGCAAAAGTGGTGCCCTATTTGCCTGCCAACTCATTCTGTACTGGCTCTTGATGTGATGATAGCTACTATCTCTTTTGGTAAAGGAGCTTTTTTCTTGAATAAAGAGCAGTTACTGATCCCAAGGAAGCAATGAAAGGACAACCTAGATGTCTACTAATATCCCTGGAGCTGGAATGAAATCTAATTCTACCAGCTGCGGCACTATTAACCAAACCTTTAAGTTCATTAGTTTGACTTTTCAATTCCTTGCCTAGTAGTAAATGTTCTGTAGACTTAATCAATGAAGCAATAACCTTTGGAGCAGGAATCTTAAAAACGATCGCATCTTTCATCTATTTCTTCCCCTCTTGTGATGGGTTTATTTATTTATTTTCAGTTTAGAATAACAGGCATGATGATTTTAGGCAACTGGGAGAATTTGCCCATCTTTTCTCAGCATTTCTCATTTATTGACAGATGCTTGATTACAGCCGCCATCACTGATGGGAAGAGGTTGTGTCAAGATAACTTATCCTAGGGGGCTATTAGTCTCTGATCTGAGATATGTTGTGAGGAAGGAGGGGAAAAATGAAAGCAGTCGTAAGTGCTGGCAGTGGAACTATTTATCACCTACTGCTGTGTGTGGAATAAAAGGATTCCCTTTGAAGACACTCTATTATCGGCTTCTCGCCAGCTTCATGCTGTCATCTATGTTTTTCCTCCTTTTTTCTTTTCGTTTCCTTTCAGAAGTCAATAAATTTAGGAAGGCCACATTTGGAGTGTAAATACCGTTATACTTCTACTTTATATATTGCTCTTTTATGTACAGCAGCTTTGGCCATTTTTCAAGAACAAAATAATTCATTCAGTTAGGTGTTTAGAGGTACTTTCTCACGTTGTCTTTCTCTCCCCTCCCCAAAGAGTCCTTGAATTTTTGTGCTGTTGGAAAATGAATTCTCAAACCTCAATATTCTATATGAATTTGGGGGTACAGAAGAAAAATTGAAATACTGAATTTGTTGCCTAGTACTGATGTGGTTCAGTGACTAAGACGCTGAGCTTGTCGATCAGAAAGGTCAGCAGTTCAGCAGTTTGAATCCCTAGTGCTGCATAACAGAATGAGCTCCCATTCGTTGTTGCTCCTTGTCCCAGCTTCTGCCAAGCTAGCAGTTCGAAAGCATGTAAAAATACAAGTAGAAAATAGGAACCAACTTTGGTGGGAAAGTTACAATGTTCTGTGCACCTTCAGCATTTAGTCATGCCAGCCACGTGACCACAGAGATGTCTTCGGTCAGTGCTGGCTCTTCGGGTTTGAAATGGAGATGAGTACCGCCCCCTAGAGTCAGGAATGACTAGCACATACGTGCAAGGGAACCTTTATCTTATTGATGCTAGAGATTTGTTTGTTTGTATTTTATATTTCCAAACCTCCCATATCCCTCAAAGAGGTTCTCTCAGCTTTATACAATATAATTGAATAAAGAATAAAAATTAACAGTAAAATTAAAATTAAGTTTTGATTAAAAAATAAAATTATAGAATAATGGCATTATAAATTTATAATATAAATATAAAGTCAGTATGGCTCGCACATAGTTCCCAGATATTTTTCACGGGCCTAATGTAGAAGCTATTGTAATAATCCAATCAGAGGATGGTCAAGGCATGAGTAACTAAGTGAAGAGCCTCTCTTTATAGAAAGAGGCAGATGTGGGCAGGATCCCTCCAGGCCACAGCTACAATTTGCTCTTTGAGCAGGAGCCATGTGTCCAAGAAGGTCCCCAAGTTACACATCAGGTCTGTCTAGGGTAGTACATCCAAGACAAAATATGGTCTTGAATCAGCACAAATTGTGATGCCCAACCTCAATTCTTCAAGTTGGCCCAAACAGATACCATGGTTGATGATATCAAAAGTGATAAGAGGTCAAAGACAGGAAAGATGGGTGACCACCTGTATCTCAGTCTTGCCAGAAGCCATCCATGAGCGCGATTAATGCAGTTTAATTAATTAACACAGATTAATGTCCATACCTGGGGTTTCAGATTTTCCTCCAGGATCCTCCAGAGTTACAATGCCATCACTATCTTGACCATCTTTCCTAAAAAGTATTGGAGGAAGACTGGATAAAGAATTGTTCAACAGGAGGGTCTACAATGGTTTCTTGAATAGAACACACACCTGGGCTCTTTAAAAGGAGCCAAGAATACCCCTTTTGACAAGGATGAATCCAGCAATATGTGGACCAACATATGGACCTACCACATGATGCGTTCCAGGTGGCCTTAAGCAGGTAGGGGACAGATTTAATACCCAGTATTAGCATTTTACAGGAACCTATCCACTTCTTCAGATCCAACAGAATTGAACTATTCCAAAAACTGAATAAGAATTGTAGTACTGCAGGCTACTTCTGCTGACTACAATTTGGCAGTTTGAATCTCACCAGGTTCAAGGTTGACTCTGCCTTCCATTCTTCTGAGGTGGGTAAAATGATGATCCAGATTCTTGGGGCCATATGCTGACTCTGAAAACCGCTAAGAGAGGGCTGTAAAACACTGTGAAGGGGTGTATAATTCTAAATGCTAAATAATCTTTCCATAGGACTTGCATCATGCTTGAATCCAATTGTGAATTATTCTGAGCAATTTTATTCTTTAAATGCGTCAAAAATTTCTCTATGTGGCCCTGGAGATGGAGAGCAACCTTCCCTAAGAGGGTTTGGTAGCACCTAAACAGGGCTGCTGGGCCGCAATGAGGATGCAATAAGAGCAGAGAGGAATCGATGTTTTGCAGCTTTAGCTCATGTTCAGTTGAGTTCGTTTTCTTCCAGCAGTGCCCCTTTTCAGCTCCCTCAACTCCTACGGTGAACCGTGGAGAGTAATAAGCGCGATCTGCATCGGGCTGCCTATTCCAATCAGCCACATTGAACATTCCACATTGTATATTTCAGAGTTAGATTTTGTACGAGAACAATAGCAATAGCATTTAGACTTATATACCGCTTTACAGTGCTGTACAGCTAGAGGTGGGGTGCTGGGAGTTCACAGGGATTCAGGAGAACCTCTGAGATTCTGTGAAGTTCAGAGGACCCCCAAATCCCATTCCTGGTTGGTTCTGCCCACCCCACCTTACCAGGAGTCTCCATGCAGCCAGTTTTGGATGCCGATCATTGCAGGGTGCAGACGGAGGCTTGGGGAGGGTGAAAAATGGGCCTATCGGAAGCTTGGGGCTGCCATTTTTGCCCATCGGGAGGCTCAAAAAAAGCCTCTGGAGCCCAAGGAGGGCAAAAAGGCTCCCCATCACTGTGGTGCAGGAGGCTGACTAGGCCATGCCCACCATGACCATGCCCACCCAGCAACCGGGCAGAGAACCCCTTGCTAAAACTTTTGAAGCCCATCCCTTTTTACAGCATCTTTAAGCAGTTTACAGAGTCAGCATATTGCCCCCCAACAATCTGGGTCCTCATTTTACCCAGCTCGGAAGGATGGAAGGCTGAGTCAACCTTGAGCCTGGTGAGATTCGATCTGCCAAACTGCAGGCAGCTACCAGGCAGCAGAAGCAGCCTGCGGTACTGCACTCCACTGTGCCATTCATATGATGCTTTGCCCTTTTCCACCAAAACAATTGTCCACACTGACTTATGTTTCACACTCCTGCTTGTGGTCAATATTTTCCAACTTACTATCTTATGAACTTTAGTTTTAACCTTGAAGAGGCTTCTTTGTTCCATCTAACCAAAAATCATGCAATAAAAATATATAAATAATAGCTCTACTCTTTATCCTTGTTTCTTTCTCTCTTCCCTTTCCCTATTCCAATTGTCTCACTAAATGCCCTACTGTTCTCTCTTTTTGCTCATGTTTATGATGTGAAAATTATATAAAAATATAATAGGGATACTGTAATTAGGATTTGATTGGAAATGCCCTACTAAAACAGTAAGCAGTACTAAATCAATATGATGAATTAAAAATAATCCTTTAAGTCTAGATCCTGTCCATCTTAGTAAAAAGCAGTGCTTATTTAAATAAGTTTATTGCACCACTCAGGTATAGTTCTGATTCAGGGCTGTTTCAGAGCAAGATTTCAAAAATATTTCTAATTTGTTTCCTATCCCCTTGTTCAGCTTGACACTTTATCTTAAATTAAAGAAATCCAATAATTGTCTTTTCAGTGACAGAGGATTGCACAGATGGACTTGAGTTCTAGAATTAGCTGGGTGCCAGGTAATTTAAGGATTCAGCAAACCATAAATTTCCCAGTGAGAATGCTGGAGGCATTTATACCTTTGTTTTTGTTGGATGCAAGAATATATTGCATTAATTCAGGCAGGTTATTAAGTTCAAATGTAGCTTTTGTTTCCATCCATTTCCATCCATTTCTAAGATCAGGCATCGTTGGTATGGCTTTGCCTCTCTCATTTTTTTTTCTTATTTTAACAACAACAGAGTTACCTTTTTGTTTTCATTTGACCAGGTGAAAGACATAGTGCAAAAGTATGAGATGAATACATGATAAACATCTGTATATTTATCGCAACCTTGGCCAGCAAATTCTACTTTTTAGAAGCCAAATTGAGAAAATCAAGCTTCATCTTTAGTGCTTGAATTGTTTTGTAACAAAAAATGGTAGTTGAATGAAGCTGTGGGATAAAGTGTGCTATATACTAGGCATATAATATTGTTGAAACTTTTGTTTTCAGTAAAATTATATCACAGAAGAATGATGATTTAAAAATTTTTTTAAAGAAATTTCTTTAGGTGGTTGAGAGAGAGAACAGAAACAGTACATGTATAATCATTTTGATTTTTATTAACAAATAAGCTTATATTCAATTGGCTGAAAATTATTAAATTAAGGTGTGAATGATATGCCAATTATGAATTTAAGACAGAAAAGCAACATTTTTAGTGATGGCTAATGGATTAATGATGCTTAGTAAAATTAATCTGGATTTTGCTTAGAATGAGAATATTTTCTTCTACCATTTCAGATTCATTTAGAGAAAACAGAATTTATTTTTGAAAATTATTATTAACATTATTAATTATTATTAGTTTTCTTTTTGAAATTATCCTAACAGTGACAACAATTAGCCAGCTTGCTTTCAGAAATCATGGGCGCACCATTACTGGAAGTTTTTAAGAAGAGACTGGACAGCCACTTTCTGAAATGGACTAGGGATTCCCAAACTTGGCAACTTTAAGACTTGTGGACTTCAACTCCCAGAATTCTCCAGCCAGCAGAGCTGGCTGGAGAATTCTGGGAGTTGAAGTCCACAAGTCTTAAAGTTGCCAAGTTTGGGAATCCCTGATAGAAGACCTCCAAGGTTCTGTTCTGTTCTATTCTATTCTATTCTATTCTATTCTATTCTATTCTATTTCCAAGGAGAAGGGGGTAGTTCAAGGGCTGTGTAGCAAGCTTTTGCAGGTATTTTATACATGCTTATATCTTTTAAAAAGATAAGCAAGATCTGTGAAAATTCCATATTTCCATATGTATTAATTACATTCTACCTGTTTTATTTGCAAACTTTTTTGGCAGTTAGTTGATAATTAGCTAACATATGTAGATTTAATTAAATAATCAATTCTCCAAAAGTAAGCAGCTATGAAGGTTGGTGGAGAGAGAGAGAGAGTGATGGACTACACTGAAGACACAGGAAAGAGAGAACACGTTCCAAGGATGTAGTACAAGAAAAAGGGCAACCCAACCCAAATCTGATTAGAGACCAATGAAGAGATTTAGGATAGCCACTACCTAGAATATCACAATATTGTAGTAAAGATTTAGTTTGGCAAGATTCTGTCTAACGGATGTAAGCAAATAAAATACAATACAATACAATAACAGAGTTGGAAGAGACCTTGGAGGTCTTCTAGTCCAACCCCCTGCCCAGGCAGTAAACCCTATACCATTTCAGACAAATGGATATCCACAATCTTTTTAAAGACTTCCAGTGTTGGGACATTCACAACTTCTGGAGGCAAGCTGTTCCACTGGTTAATTGTTCTAACTGTCAGGAAATTTCACCTCAGTTCTAAGTTGCTTCTCTCTTTGATTAGTTTCCACCCATTGCTTCTTTTTCTGCCCTCAGGTGCTTTGGAGAATAGTTTAACCCCCTCTTCTTTGTGGCAGCCCCTGAGATATCGGAAGACTGCTATCATGTCTCCACTAGTCCTAGACTTTTCATTAAGCTAGACATACCCAGTTCCTGCAACAGTTCCTCATATGTTTTAGCCTCCACTCCCCTAATCATCTTTGTTGCTCTTCTCTGCACTCTTTCTAGAGCCTCCACATCTTTTCTACATTGTGGTGACCAAAACTGAATGCAGTGTTCCAAGTGGGGCCTTACCAAGGCATTATAAAGTGGTATTAACACTTCATGTGATCTTGATTCTATCCCTCTATTTATGCAGCCTAGAACTGTGTTGGCTTTTTTGGCAGCTGCTGCATACTGCTGGCTCATATTTAAATGGTTGTCCACTAGGATTCCAAGATCCCTCTCACAGTTGCTACTATTGAGCAAGGTACCACCTATACTATACCTGTGCATTTCGTTTTTGTTGCCTAAATGTAGAAACTTACTTTTTTCACAATTGAATTTCATTTTGTTAGATAGTGCCCAATGTTCAAGTTTGTCAAGATCCTTCTGTATCTTAAGCCTATCTTCTGGAGTGTTGCAGCAGCTGTAATTTTGAAACTGGGTAAGTAACTTTTGGGATGGGCATGGTAACTTTATTTCCTAAAGTGACAGGCTGGATGAGCTGCAAGTGGTTAGAGTGCACTACTGCAGCTACTTCTGCTGACTGCAATTTGGCAGTTGAAATCTCCCCAAGCTCAAAATTGCCTCCGCCTCCCATTCTCCCGAATTGTTGAGGACAATATGCTGACTCTGCAAACCTCTTAGAGAAAGCTTTAAAGCACTATAAAGCAGTATATAAGTCTATGTGCTGTTGCTATTTTAAGTTGAGGAGTGCCTATATTTTATCTGATAGACCAATTCCTTGTAATTAGATACAACCTGAATACTTGAATTAAGTATTGCGATAATTCTATTGTTACCTTGGAAGGACACAGAAGCTACATTTGTCCCAGTTTCTTAAACTGACAAAACTGACTGTTCTCAAGGAGATATTTCAGGGTTGTAATGCTATTCAGATTCTAAAAGACTTTTGACTTTGGGTAGATGAATATAAATTGCTGATACAATTGCTCTTTTTTAATCCTTTTCAGTTTCATTAATCTGAATACCCTGATCTTATCAGGACAGTGTATATTTCTTCACCCTGAAAACTATGAGACATTAAGGGAAGCATCAAACACCACTTTATATATGGGGCTGAATGACTGTCCTGCATGAGCTTTTCAGCTTAATATCAACAATCAATAAGGGTGTTAATTGTCAACAAACCAAGTTATTCCTTCTCTTTTCCTGAACTTCCCATCTTAATTACCAAACTTTTTTTCTTCTTTTTCCTTTTTGCCTTCACACTCTGCTTGCTCATTATTCATTCTCAGTTATGATACAGATTTCCCTTAGTCTTTAATTACTTCTTGCACTTTAAAAAAAAGATGAATTGATTTTCTTATTAACCCTCCTGACATCTAATTAAGGTCACAGAGTAGGACAATGACGACTCTTGGATGGTAGATAGGAACCGGGACTGGGGAATCTCTCTGGCTTTCATACTGAGGAACAGACTGACTACAGCTTTCACATTCATGCATCAATGAAGAGATATCATGATTAACTTTTATTCTTGGTTCTTATACTATGCCTCCATTGAGCTCTATTAAGGCTCAGGAATATGAGTGCAAGTAAGTACTTGTGGGAGTTTTTCATTCAAATTACTTATTATATCCCTTTCCCCTACCTATGTTATTTTCATTAGACATTGTTTTTATGATTAACTCATAGACTATATGAGTCATAGACTGATATGAGTCATTTTTCTTTGTTGTCTCACAAATTCCCGGAAATCACAGTCATAACTGTTGGCAATATGCTAGTGCCAAATACAAGCACATCATTGCCTGATGATTTGGTGGAAACATTTAAATTATTCCAGAGGTTTAATGAAGTGGTAAAAATAAAAGAAGGGGATGATTGCCTAGGAAGAGTATGTGACTCTTTGGAAAATACAGGTAATCT
The DNA here is from genome assembly GCA_039707465.1 of Rhabdophis nuchalis. Lineage (NCBI taxonomy): Eukaryota > Metazoa > Chordata > Lepidosauria > Squamata > Natricidae > Rhabdophis > Rhabdophis nuchalis. Next base: position 18,849,347 of record CM077647.1, read on the forward strand.
ACAATTTATAGCTACAAACAAGTCCCACATTTTCATTGCTAAGCAACACAATCGTTAAGTGTGTTTTATGACCTTTCTTGTCTCAGTTGTTAAGTGAACCACTGCAGTTGTTAAGCACCCACAGGTCAGATTCAGTCCCTGGGCCTTGAGTTTGACACCATTTTTGGGTATCTCTTGGAGAAAGACGGATTTTTAATTCTGGTTTAAAATGCATAATCCTAGAGGAAGGTTGTTTCAGAAGGCAGATGCAGCAACAGAGAAGGCCAGTTTTACTTTGTTCCATTCTGAAGGGGTATTCACTAGTTTATTAACAAGGCATTTAATGCATTGAATAGAACCAGCCTCCTCTTAGGAAGTTGCTTCTCAAGATGGATACTGACTGATATAGAGGAGATGCATGAATTTCCTCATTCAGCTGGAGCAAAAAATTATTTTCAGATAGCTTGCCCTTCATTGCTTGACTTAAACAGCTGCTTTCCAGGGAGCTGAAGGACCTTTTTCTGTTAGCTATATTGAAATACTGTATGATTCAGCTATCAATCCAGTTGACTTCAGTACATGGAACTAGAAGTGGGTTAGTTTTATTTTTGCCTCTTGCAGCAAATGTCTTGGGCTTAACTCTGGTTATACAACTTGGAAATTAATAAACTTAACGTTTGTAAAATTGATTAACTATAGTGGCTAGTTCAATATATTCAATTTGCAATTTCAAACTATAACTTTTTAAAAAAGAAAATGGTTATCTTCCAATTCAGCAATTCAATGGAAAATGGATCTCTTCCAATTCAGTTTGGAAAATCAAGAATAAAATGACTCAAATCGAACAACTGAATATCATCAGAACTGAATCAGTCTGGAAAATGTGCTATTAGTGCATAGAAACATGTGAATTATCTGAATTTAGAGATATTAAATTCAGTAAATCCATTTACTTTCCTATTTCAATTCAGAAGTCAGTTTGGAAATTTGATTGAAATATCTTTGTATTGAATCTCTGGATCTAATTCATATCTACCTGGGAATTAATGCTATTTTCCATTTTGCATCCTAATCATGTTTTATTCTGTTATAACACAATATTAAGGTAAAAATATTATAGCAGGGCATTAATATATACAACATAGTTCTTTTGTTTAGCACATAAAAGATGTATTATATAGAAGTCTTTTTTATTTATTTCATTTTTTGTTATTTTTGAAGAAATGAAGGGGGATCAAATTGCAAGAGCATGAAGGGATTCATGAAGAAAAGAAAGATACAAAACTGGACTTGGATAGTGCTATTTATTTATTTTTTGAAAAAGATAAAAGCAAGTAAGAATGCATTACTGTGTGGGCATGATGGAGGATGATAAGGATGGTTTGCAAGATAGAAAGTTTGAGAAAGAAAAATGGTATTGCTGTATTTATATTTAGCCTTATTTTCTTTCCTTTTCTTATATCATGCCTTTGTGTTTTTTTTTGTAGGTTGCTATTTATTGCTTCTTTTCTGTACTTCACATGTCTAGAGTACCCCAAAAGAAAAACTGAATGATAAACATATATGCGTATACTGTAGGTATGATCCTTATATTTCTGTTTTCCCGGTTTGTAGGTAGTTATGCATTAATTAGCTCCACTGATAAGATATTCTTGCTTCCAATATTTTATTAATATATGTGTCCAAATTCAAGAAATGATCATAAAACGTAGGAAGTGCATTAGGCCCTCCCACAAGTAAGCCATCCCAACTCCATAGATTGAATCAAATCAAAATATAGAGTAGAGTAGAGTAGAGTAGAGTAGAATAGAATAGAATAGAATAGAATAGAATAGAATAGAATAGCAGAGTTGGAAGGGACTTTGGAGGTCTTCTAGTCCAACCCCCTCCACAAGCAGGAAACCCTACATTATTTCAGACAAATGATTATTCAACATCTTCTTAAAAACTTCCAGTGTTGGAGCATTCACAACTTCTGGAGGCAAGTTGTTCCACTGATTAATTGTTCTAACTGTCAGGAAATTTCTCCTTAGTTCTAAGTCGCTTCTCTCCTTGATTAGTTTCCACCTATTGCTTCTTGTCCTGCCTTCAGGTGCTTTGGAGAATAGCTTGACTCCCTCTTCTTTGTGGCAACTGCTGAGATATTGGAACACTGATATTATGTCCCCACTAATACTTATTTTCATTAAACAAGATATGCCCAGTTCCTGCAACCATTCTTCATATGTTTTAGCCTCCAGTCCCCTAATCATCTTTGTTACTTTTCTCTGCATTCTTTCTAGAGTGTCCACCTCTTTTCTATATCATGGTGACCAGAACTGGATGCAGTATTCCAAGTATGGCCTTACCAAGGCATTATAGAGTCATATTAACACTTCACGTGATCTTGACTCTATCCCTCTGTTTATGCAGCCTAGAACTGTGTTGGCTTTTTTTGCAGCTACTGCCAAAAAATATTTCAGATTGGTCTAAGGTTTATATTTGAGGTAAGAGTCCTCTGCTAATGAATCAGGCTTGCATGAGTTGTAGGTGTATGTGTTCAATAAAAGTATTAATCCTAAAGAATGCTTCTCCTCCTCCTCCTCAACACACAAACCTTTTTTGCAGATAAGGTCTTTAAGAGAGTGATAGGGACCTTTTGATTAAGAGGGGAATGAGCATTTCAGGCTGTTTATCATCATCTTCCTTCCAATGTGACATCTTGGCTGATTACACACATTATGGTTAATTTGCAGCTGATAATCATCCCTAGTTTCTTAATAAACTTCTCATTAAGTGACTGGAGCTGTCACTTTGCTTCCATGTTGCTGTTCCTAAGTGTAATCTGTGACCATTATGCAAAAGGAAGGACTGCTGGACGTCACAGGTGCCATCTGCAATCATGTACAAAAGCGTCAGAAGGAGCTTGTTAAATAAATGCCCTTCACAATTAATTAGGACAAAATGGACGAGTATAATTAGTCACCATATTGCCACTTTGCTATTTGGTTTGCTTTCAGTTTCACACATTCACATGTATGAATGTGTACACATAACCATCATACTTTCCTAAATGGCATGAGTAAACCAGTGTAATTTGTAAGCACTTAATCGTGTTTTTCCAACACGTCTCATAGTCTGCTTGCAATAGAAATCATTTTAAAGAAATTATTTCAGAAGACATTCTCATGAGTCAGGTGCAATGATTCTTGCCTGGCCTACATGACAAGCCCAAAATTTTATCTTGCCTTATACCAATCTGTCTCAAGCATTGTGTAACTTCTTTGGTTTATATACTGCAATTCAGTCCTTTTTGTTTTAATAATGTTTTAAACTATAAAATTATTAAGTTTAATATAAATGTTAATAGTTTATGAGATAAAACCTATACAAACTATAAAAGTACAAAGAAAAAAGATTTTTAAAAAGAGGGAAATAACTTCTTCTTTCCAGCTTGTAACTTTAGCAACTTATCTCGAAGCCAAAATTCTAAAATTACTCTTCCAGCTATTTGCAGGAGATATAAAAACCACTATTTGATATTTGGTAACTTTCCATTCTACTTTTTCCTGGAATTTATGCATACCTAAATATCTTGGATGTTTGTTTTAATGTGCTCAAATTAAATTAAACTTAGCTTCGTACTATCTAACCTAAATCGCTTATCCCTTCAACATTTTGGCTATTGCTTTTTCAGAGATAAAAAAATTATGTGGTATTTTATTGAACATTGTAATATTTATTAAAATTTTATTAAATGGGAAAAAAGCAAGTAAGATTAGAAATGAATTACAGGAGATGCTGTATCTTGAAACTTTAGGTGACATGAATTTTTTTTATGCGTGTGTACTTGTATTTTTGTGTGTGTGTTTCAGAGGTATGAGCATATCAGATGGCAGATTTATGGCCCACATTTCCATATCAGTTTGGAAATAAGTAAATACTTATTTGATTTTCATTCAGATACAGATTTAATTCACACTTCCCAAACTAGTATTGAATTACATTTGGGATATTCAAAATTATTTTAATTTTGCAGTGTGTATTTTGTGTGTATGTATTTTTGTTTAGTAATTTAGAAAAAGCACATATAGATTACTATGAGGTTCACCATTTCAGTCCAATATATATATATTATAGCTGTTCATCTTTATCTGGGATTAAAGTCCGTTTGGATCCAGGGGGATTTGGTGTTGAATAAATGTGTTTACAGTGGTACGACAAATGGATATTTGAGTAAAAGAAGCATCTCCTGAAAGCAGAGTTGACTTGCAATTTCAGCAACCCTTGGGGAATCTTAGCTATCAGCAAGCAAAGGTAGGAGCTGTCATTTCAATTCATCATGATGCCAGAAAACAGCAATCTGTTGGGAATGTTCAGGTGAAAAAAAATGGTGAATCCAAGCTAACTGGCTGGATGACGGAGACAATGCAGGGAATGCAATAAAAGCACTGTTGTTATTTGTGTGTCCTGTTCATTTGGCCTAACTTACAAATTGTCACCAAAGTACTTTGGTAGAAAAGAGAGATGCTTGTGTTCCAGAATATTCATGAATATTTGTCAAGGGTACCTAGGTTTTTAGTTGTTGTGAGATAGAAAGTAGCTATTAGTCAACTCGGTTTTCTTTAGAAAAGCATTTCAAGAGTAAATTTAACCAGAAAATGTAGGAAACCTTTTGCTGCAATTATTATATAACTACAGAATTAGATCATATTACAACACTTATTTAATAATTGCACAAAATGTTTCCTGCATTTTCTGGTTAAATTTACTCTTGAAATGCCTTTCAAAAAACAACCAAAAGTATAGATGTGAACTTCCTATATTTTATGTACAAAAATTAACCCAGAGGCTTACGATCTCCTTGGCTTTCCATTGCCTTGTTGTGCAAGACTTAATTTTTTTAAACCAGAATCTCTGCATTTTCTTAGGAGGAATTAACGTGTATCATGATGTTGTGATGCAAGTTTATTCATTTGCATGCAACCTTGCAACCCCCATATAAAAGAAGCAGAGTTGCACTGAAAGGCATGTTTCCTTATTGATTCCTCATTGAGCCCTTTGCAGATGCCTGTGTTTCCAAATGATAAATCTTCAGATTACCTTAAAAATTTATTTATTTTATTTTTATTTCATTTTATTTATTGTATTTCTATACCGCCCTCTCTCCCAGATGGGACTCAGGGCGGTGCACATGTATATCATGTATAATGCAATGAAAGCATTCATGGGCTCTTCACGGAAGCATCTGCTACAACCATCAGTTGAATATTGTGAGGAGAAGGCAGAGGAGAAGCAATCCATATTTATTTACTTCGTGGGTTTGTATGTTGCACCAATCCCTCAGAACTCTTGTCAGTGCTAACGTAATTTGATAACATTTATATTCTATAGCAGGGGTGTCAAACTCAAGGCCCGAGGGCTGGATACAGCCTACAGGGTTCTTAGATCTGGCCTGCAGGGCTGCCTCAGAAACAGCAAAGGACTGGCCCATGGTGCCTCTGCCAGTGAAAATAGAGCTTGGGAGGCTATGAGTAGACCTCTGGAGCTGCATTTTCCATTTCCACTGTCAGATGGTTTCAGGATGCCATCACAGCTGAAATTGGAGCTCTGGGTGAGTACTTGGGCCATCACAGGCATCCCTGACATGAGGGATGTCAAGCTGGCCACATCCACCCTGGTCACATCCACCCTTGCCACCACCCACCCACTCCCAAGGTCAAACACAACCTGATGTGGTCCTCAATGAAATCGAGTTTGACACCCCTGTTCTATAGAGTATTTTCTAATTTTCAATGAATCAAGTCATTAACCTTCCTTCCTTCCTTCCTTCCTTCCTTCCTTCCTTCCTTCCTTCCTTCCTTCCTTCCTTCCTTCCTTCCTTCCTTCCTTCCTTCCACTTTCACTCTCCAGGGCAGAAACGGCTTTTCAAACATCCTGATCAAAATTCTGGAGAGAGGGAAATGGAATAGAAACTTGCTTTGCACTCCTTCAGAGGAAAAAGGAGGGAGGAGAAATTGTTCCAGAAGATAGGATGGACACACCACACACACACACTCACACACACACACACACAGGGAGAGGGAGAAGGAGAGGGAGGGGGAGGGAGGGAAAGAGTCCTTTACCTCCTCTCTCATCCCTTCATCCTTTTACCTTTTGTGGTGGAAGAAATGCAGAAATATTTATCTGTTTCACATAAATGGAAATGTGTGTGTATGGATATGAGTGGTGGTGTAGTGGTGAGATTGCAGTACTGGCTACAGGCTACTTCTGCTGACTGCCAGGTGCCGGCAATTTGGCAGTTCAAATCTTACCAGGTTTAAGGTTGACTCAGGTTTCCATCCTTTTGTGATGGGCAAAATGAGGACGCAAATTGTTAGGGGCAATATGTTGACTTTGTACATCACTTAGAGAGGCCTGAAAAGTGGTATATAAGTCTAAGTGCTATTAGCATGGGCGAGCTATTATGGGTTTGCCCAGATTCGGGAGAACCCATAGCTAACATTATGGCTGATTTGGAGAACCTCCAAATTCCACCCCTGACTGGCCCCACCCACTATCCCCCACCCCTGTCACCCCAACATGCCCCTCCCAGGTGTCTCCACCCGTTTTAGATGTGAGGGAAAAACAGGGACCATGTGGAGGCTCAGGGAGAGGTAAAAGGGGGCCTCCTGGAAGGCTTCCAGAGCCCGGGGAGGACATTTTCATCCTTCTAGAAGCTTGAGAAAAGCCTCTGGTGCCTGGGGAAGGTGAAAAGCCTCCCCCCCCCACATGGTGCAGACATCTGACTAGGCCACACCCACCATGGCCACGCTCACCTAGCAACCGAGCACAGAACCCGTTGCTGAAATTTTTGAATCCCACCCCTAGCTATTGGTGTGTGTGTGTGTGTGTGTGTGTGTCTGTGTGGATAGATAGTTTCTCCCAAAATAAGACAGGATCTTATTTTCTTTCGACCCCCGAAATAAACACTTGGCCTTATGTTTGGGGAGATCTTATTATTTTTGAGATGCAGGAGGAGGTGAGCGTGGTCACCTCATGGTTGCTGCTGTGTTGCAATATTTTCAGGGAGGGCTTATTTTAGCACATGCACTCAAAATCCTGATTGGGCTTATTATCCAGGGAGGGCTTATTTTTGGGGAAACAAGGATGGATGGATAAACTGGATAGTGTGCTTTAGGCATTTCTGTTTGGCAGAAGATGGAAGCTGAAGAACAATGAATATCTTGGTTTAGGGTTGAGGTAAACATCATACATTTATATCTTCCCTCAGTACCCTCCCCACCACATGAGTCAAACACCAAAAGATAAAATTGAACCTTCTGCCAGTCCAGAAGCTTTAGGTGTGCTTAAGAGTCCCCACGAGGCTTTTAATGAATTGTGACTACTCTGGAATTATAGCTGCATTCTATATCCATTGTTTTCATATAGTTTTGAACTGCAATTATTACACCCCAAGGACCTATTACTTCTTGTTATGAAACAAGCTGAAACAGTGAATTGGGGAACAATGCTCCTGCCAGGCTGTATAATTTCTTGGATTGTTAGTAATCCAAGAAACAAGTCATCCTTTTTTTAAGAAATCAATTGTTTTCTTTTATTAAGGAACAACAGCAAAGATTCAATTGCCTTGCACATTTTGCAAACACATTTTCACTGTATTAATTTTTATTATTTTCTTATTATTATTCTTTGCCTTCCATGCCATCATGAACTTGCTGTCACATTTAAGCATCGCTGATTGGGGGCAGAAGGTTTTTTTCTGTCACTTATTCTGCATATTGTATAATTATTCCCTTCTTTTCATTTGTACTTTTCCTATTTATTTTAAACATCATTACTTGCTTCGCTGGTTTTTTAGTTTAACAAATGCCATGATAAATATTTCTATCAATTGGCTTTTTTTTCTTTTAACAAAAATAACTAAAGCTCTACCACTGCAGTTTAATATAATATCAGAGAACCGAGAACAGGTAGAAATAATTTAGAAACTTTATGTGTCTAATTAACAGGCTTTAAAATGTATGCTGCTGGAACCAGCCTTTTGTAAATAATTCTAATCTGTCTGTCTACCCTACCCTACCCTACCTAACCTAATCTAACCTAACCTAACCTAACCTAATATCTACTATTTACTTATCTACCTACCTATTTACTATCAATTTATCTACCTACATTTCTACCTACATTTCTACCTACCTACCTACCTACCTACCTACCTACTGCCTGCCTGCCTGCCTGCCTGCCTGCCTGCCTGCCTGCCTGCCTGCCTGCCTGCCTGCCTGCCTGCCTGCCTGCCTGCCTGCCTGCCTACCTACCTACCTACCTACCTACCTACCTACCTACCTACCTACCTACCTATCTATCTATCTATCTATCTATCTATCTATCTATCTATCTATCTATCTATCTATCTATCTATCTATCTATCTATCATCTTACAGCTCTATTCTGATTCTCCAGGAACTGAGCTCAATAGGTTACATGACATGGTCATTTAGAAGGTTTTGGAAGATCATTTGTCTACATATAATTATGGTAACTAGTGTGGAAAATGCTCATTCCCTCCCCACTGCAAAAGAATACTGCAAAATCTTCAGAGGTGGTACTTACTGGTTCTCCAAATTATTCAAATTTTCTGCTACCGGTTCAGAACTTGCTTAATTTCACCCCTGATGAACACCTTTGAATGGTGTGGGAGTAGGAATGCCCAGAGTATTATTTCTTTTTATTCAAAGTTATTTAATGATGGGGTACAGAATGGCAAGATTAAGGAAGACTACCTTTTAATGCATCATTTCACATAATATTGTGCAGAAAGAGCAAGAGAAAAATTCAAAAGAATTTTTGATTTAGTGCCAGCCTGCCTACTGAGATACTGTTGTTTTACCAATCAGATTAATAAAATTGTTCCCATTTCATGGGACTATTTCATTCCTGAGCAGTCTTACATCTTCTTCATTTGGCCCAATTCCATATCTTTTCTGCAGCTTTTATTACCAAATGCAAATAAGCAGGTAAGCCACACACTATTATAGTATGAGTTTCTTGAATAAAGAAGGACATCATATCTGGAATAACCTAACTGGAAACTTTAGTTAGTGAAGTGACAGTTATCATTGTTTCTTTGTCTATAACATTCCCATAGCTGCTACTCTCATCTAATAACTCTAAGTAGCTCATGGTACAAATAGTCCTTGTTGAGAGACTGCTTTGCTTAGCAACCAAAATATTGGTGATGAAAAAGTAATTTTATGGCCAATTGCCACATGTATGACTTTTGCAGATCAGTAAAAGGAAAGCTGAAGTAAATCATAAGCACAATCCTGGTATTACTTAACAACCATCTCACTTAATGACCTGGTGCTGGTCCCAATTGTGTGCTCATTAAATGAGAACTATTTATAAATATGATTTTTCAAAAGAACAATGTTATAACATAATCAAGGTCCTTAGAAACTATTACACAATCATAAGAGGTGCAGTAATAAGAATGCAGTACTGCAGGCTACTTCTGCTGACCGATTACCAGCAGTTTGACAGTTTGAATCTCACCAGACTCAAAGCTGACTCAGCCTTCCATCCTTCCGAAGTCAGTAAAATGAAGATCCAGATTGTTGGGTGCAATATGCTAACTCTGTAAAGCGCTTAGAGAGAACTGTAAAGCACTGTGAAATGGCATATAAATCTAAGAGCTATTGCTGTTGCTATAATCCCATATACGTGGGATTCATTTAATAACCTGGCTCAGTCCCTTTCTGGAAAGCTAACAAAGTTGGAGCCATCTGGATCTCAAGAGGATAGCAATAGCAATAGCACTTAGACTTACAGTATATACTACTTCACAGTGCATTTACAGCCCTCTCTAAGCGGTTTACAAAGTCAACCTATTGCCCCAAACAATCTGGGTCCTCATTTTACCCATCTTGGAAGGATAGAAGACTGAATGAATCTTGAGCCTGGTGAGATTTTAACTGCCAAACTAGAGCTAGCAGTCAGCTGAGGTAGCTTGTAGTACTGCACTCTAACCCAGGAGACCCCAACCTTTGCAACTTTAAGTCTGAAGGACTTCAACTCTCAGACTTCTCCAGCTAGCTTTGCTGGCTGGAGAAGTCTGGGAGTTGAAGTCCTTCAGACTTAAAGTTGCAAAGGTTGGGGACCCCTGCTCTAACCACTGTGCACTTTGGCTCTTTATTGTAATGACTGCTGCAAGAAAGTAAAAGCAAAAGCACTATACTTATATACCACTTCACAGAGTTTTTACATCCCTCTCTAAGCAGTTTACAGAGCCCACAACAATCTGGGTCCTCATTTTACCTACCTCGGAAAGATGGAAGACTGAATCAACTTTGGATACCATTCCCTATGGATCCCTTAGGGCGGACATTGTGACAGGCAAGAAAGCTTCCTAGGTCTCACTAGACAATACTGTTTCACAAAAGGGTCTTGGAGCATGCCCAAACCTTACAGATCTACTGAGACAGATAGAGGCTGTGCTTCTGGAAAACCATGAAAACTCCTTAGCTTGCCGTAGCCACAATTTAAATGCAATGCAAAACGTTGCCATTGCCACCTAATTAAAATCCAACTGTTAAATGATTAGAATTACAGTGTGATAACTCTGACCTTCTGCTTTCCTTTCTCCTAAAGGAAATAAATGACTAGGAAAGAGAGTGTCGCTCCACGTATTGGCTGAATTTTCCCTTCCTCCTCCCCTCTCTCTCTCTCAACTTCCTATTGCACATTTTAATGCAATCAGAAGAGTTCACATCTGCACAGCAATCAAATTATGAAGTCAACATAATTCAATGAAACTCTGAAGAGCCAAATAATCACATGCAGGTTAATATTAATTGCAATGGGTTTTTTTTTCTGCACCTGGATTTATTCTCACCCTTTAGAAAAACCCAGCAATAAAAGGATCAGTTTGCCCAATTATGTGGTGTATTAATGATCTAAATCTTTTTTCCTTTCCTTTCAGCACATTTTTACCTTCCCAGTTATGCTTTCTGATTTGTTTTCTAAAGTTTAAACAACTCTCCCTAAAAAAAAAAACACTCAGGAAAGTATTATCTAAAATGTGTACTGTGTGCTACGGTCATGGACATTTATTTACTTTTAGTAGAATCCCACAACAGTCTAAGACACCACAGGCTTGAATTATCTATATTCAATGCTCTATTTCAAGGGTGTCAAACTGGGCCAGATGCATCATTCGCAAACCATGCACACCCCAGCTCTGGGAATGGGGAAAACATCATGGAACATCACATGATGGCAATGTGACGCTGTGAATTTGGCATCCGTGTACTATATCCACTGGTGGTTATTCAATTGCAGTTTTATACATGTTTGTTCCACTCTCATACTCATCATAGATATTGAAAGCATCTAATCTTCTGTTAAAAAGATGTCACCTACTGTTGAATCACAATTTTGGTCCCAGTAAAGATTTGCTTTTCCGTTGTTCTTTATTCCCCATTCTTAAATTTTGTTTATCCTAATAATAATAATAATATTTTATTTTTATATACCATGTCCTCTCCCCAAGGGGACTCGGAGCGGTGTACAGGGAAAAATTAAAACACATAAAAATATACAAAAATAGATACAATAAATAAAAACAAAGTATCATAAGTAATTTTTTTTTTAATCCATCTGAATGGACAAGACACAAAAGTGGCTGGAGGATTGATTCCAGGAAAGCTTTTAAGATTTTTCTTTTTCCTAGGAAGGGATAATACAATAATACAATAATACAATAGCAGAGTTGGAAGGGACCTTGTAGGTCTTCTAGTCCAAACCCCTGCTTGGGCAGGAACCTTATACCATTTCAGACAAATGGCTATCTAACATCTTTTTAAAGACTTCCAGGGTTGGGGCATTCACAACTTCTTGAGGCAAACTGTTCCAGAGGTTAATTGTTCTAACTGTCAGGAAATTTCTCCTTAGTTCTAAGTTGCTTCTCTCCTTGATTAGTTTCCACCCATTACTTCTTGTCCTGCCCCCAGGTGCCTTGGAGAATAGTTTGGCTCCCTCTTCTTTGTGGCACCCTCTGAGATATCGGAACACTGCTATCATGTCTCCCCTGGTCCTTCTCTTCATCAAACTAGACATACCCAGCTCCTGCAACCATTCTTCATATGTTGACATCATCCACAACAGTGGTGGGTGGCTCACAGTTCAGCTGAACTGGTAGTAGTAGTAGGGGAGGCCCCGCCCATCCATTCGGATGCTTCTGTGCATGCACAGAAGCGTTGCATATGAGTGTGAGCACACCTAAACTGATAGTAAAAATATTTGCACACCCAAACTGGTAATAAAAATATTTGCAGTGTACCACTGATCCACAACTGATAAAAAACATGGGGGGTGGGGAGAGGGGGAACTTGTTCAATCTGCAGCATGAAAGTATATCCATTTTTTTCTGAGACAGGGTAGTGGTTGAGGATTGAGAGGCTTACTGTATCCCTGGAACCCACACAACAGCTGTCTCTATCTTGTCTTAGGTGAGTTTGTTTAAAATGCTGTTTAGGAAGCACATGCCTAACAATGTTGGTACCACTGTTAGGATGCCAGAAGGTCTGAAGCTCTGTAAAACTCTGTAAAAGCTCTGTAAAAGCTCTGTCCACCTGTTGAGTATTTCCCAATTATCTGGAATAGGTGCTTGCTGCTGTTTGATGGTGTTAAAGATATTGTCACAGGATTAAGCTGCCTTTTGTAATCTACCGAAGTGGTAGTGGTAGGGCAGTGTGGGTCGCTGGAACCAGAAGTGACCCAGGCCTGCCACACACCTGAACTGGTTCTGCGGTCAGCACCATTGGCACCGCCATCTTGTTTTTAAGTTCTGTGCATGTTCAGAACAATTTTAATTGAACTGCACATGCACGCACAACATACATCTGGCGTGTGCGTCTCTTCCCCTAATGAAGCCTCCAGTAATGAAGCACCCACAATTTCTGAAGGCAAGGCATGCCACTGGTTAAATTTTCTCACCATTAGGAAATTTCTCCTTATTTCTACATTGTTTCTCTCCTTGATTATTTTCTGTTAGTTGCTTATCTTGCCTTTAGATGCTTTGGAGAATATATTGATCCCCTTCTTCTTTGTGATGGCCTCTCAAATATTGGATCACTGGCAGCCTCTGATCTGTTACGTCTGCTTTTGGATGTTTTTGTTCCAGAACTAGTGCATTCTCTCTTCAGATATCCACTTCTTCCTTGATTTATAATAGCAGATATTTCTTTGTATATTTGCAACAGGAAACAACTTTTCTTTCAATACTCATGCAACTTTGGCTGTGGTTGCCAAGCCAACAGTCCTGAGTTCACCAGTCCTAGTAGCAAGGGTGGGCTTCTGTGAGTTTATATGGCCGGCCATTCCAATTAGTGATGGATCACAAGCCGCTGCTTGGCATCATAGCGGGTGACCGGCCAACTCCCCAAATTCTCTCTCCCAGAATGTCTTGTTGGGTTGAATTCTTAAAGCCTACTCGTACTCCCTGGTCTATCGACCTGGGAAGCATATTGGGCATGCTGATGCTTTAGGTTGCTGCCCGCTGCCAATCTTAGTACAAGACCCAACCCCTTCTACGCCTGTCTTCTTGGTAGATGATTTAAACTTGCCAATTTCTGCCACGGATGTGGCACATCACTCAGGTAAGGACCCCGTACTTGCTCAGGTGCTGGACTTTGTAAGAAGAGGGTGGCCAACGCAGCCGCCGACACCTGAGTTCACCCCGTATTTTCGAAGGCGGACCGAACTTTCCATTTTGCAAGGATGTTTGTTATGGGGTTGCAGAGTAGTACTTCCACCAGACCTCCGTCATTCCGTACTTGCCCGACTCCATGACGGCCATCCAGGCATTGTGCAGATGAAGTCATTGGGCTGCAGTTACATCTGGTGGCTGGGCATGGATGCAGACATAGCAACTTGGGTGCAGCGGTGCGTGCCCTGCCAACAATTGCGGCCCACTCCTGCCGCTGCACCTGTCATGGAATGGGACCTCCCTCCCGCTCCATGGAGCTGCATCCATATAGATTTTATGGGCCCTATAGCAGGTCAAATGATTTTATTAGTAGTTGATGCCTTGTCTAAGTGGGTAGAACTTATCCCTGTTAACAGTTCAACATCTGAAGCCACTATAGTGGTTCTGCAACGATTATTTTCTACCCATGGGTTGCCCGACACTATAGTGTCCGATAACGGGCTGCAGTTTACCTCTGTAACATTCCAGACGTTTTTAGCAGGTTTAGGGATTCGACACACTTTAGTGGCTCCTTATCACCTGGCGGGGAATGGATTGGCCGAACGCGCTGTTCGGTCAGCGAAGGAAGCCCTAAGCCATATGGGAACACTCTCCCGGCTGAATAAAATTGCTTCATATCTTATGGCCCAACATTCTACTCCCTGCTCTCTTATGGGGAAAAGTCCAGCTGAAGTCCTTATGGGCCACCGCATATGCACGATGTTAGATAGATTACACCCTACTTTTAATGCAACCGCTCCGTTCCCTCCCTGATACCCTAGCACATTCTCTGTGGGGGAGGGGGTGTACGCGCGTAATTTTGTGGGGGACCCAAAATGGGTGCTGGGCCGAATAATCCATAAAACCGGGCCCTGTTCCTAGAGGGTCCAACTCTCCGATGGTCGTGAATGGTGGCGCCATGTGAATCAATTGTGCCACCGATCGCTAGAGGAGGCCTCGGGACCGCATTCAAGTTCAGCATCCTCTGAACAAATTACAGCCAACAGCCATCACAATCCACCATGTCCAGACAACATGTTGGCAGGAGTTGCCGAAGCGATCTCGGCGCCTGACTCACCTGAACCTGTTGAACCATTGAAAGTTCCCATTGATGTTCAAATTCCTGTTTGTGGGCCGGGCGAGGAACATACTCCACCTCCTTCGATGGACACGCCCCAACTCCGGCGGTCTCAGGGCACGCGTCATAGACCTGTCTATTTGCAGGACTATGCGTGCGCTGTCCAGGGGGAAGGAGTGCTGTATCCTCGAAGCTCAGACCGGCTAGCATTGGTAGCTGTTGGAAGCGCTCTTATTGGCTGCAACGCGCCTGCCTGCTGGTGGGACAAAAGCAGCCTTCCGATTGGTTCTCTGTCTGGCAAGCAACTGTATAAATAGCTGTCAGATGGAGATTGTTCTAAGTCACATTCTGTGTTAATAAACTAGTGTTGGAACAAATCGGTCTCCAGACTATTCCCTCAGGGCAAACATAAAACATAGCTTAAGTTACAGCCTCAAAATCCCACCCCTGGCTGCCCCCTTCCACCCCACCCCACCCCACCCCTCCCGAGAGTCTCCACATGGCATATTTTGAATGTGAGGTAAGTGCAGGGCCGCACTGCACTTACCTCACATCTAAAGGGCAGAGGGAAAAACGGGCATCTTGGAAGTTCTGGAAGGCTGGAAACAGGCCCGTTTCTGGCCTCCAGAGGGCCTCTGAAGCTCGGGGGTGATAGTTTTCGCCCTCCCAGAGGTTCAAGGAAAGTCTTAGGAGCTTGGGGAAGGCAAAAAGAACTCCCCCCGCCGCCATGGTGCAGGAGGCTGACTAGGCCATGCCCACCAGCCCACGCTCACTCAGCAACTGGGCAGAGAACCTGTTGCTGAATTTTTTTAAGCTAACCCCTGCCTAGTAGCCCATTTGTCACTAGGTGCCCAGGAACTCCATTACCTCTCATGGCTCTTGTGACCTGAGTGATGGGCAATCTGGGTGTCTGTAAATTACATCTCAGCTTCTTCAGAATACACAGTTCTGACAACCACATCAAGGCAGTGCCTTGTTTTCTTACATCTGTGTAATTATTGAACTAGGAAAATGAATGACACTAACACAAAGTGCATGCATGTGTTGAATCAGTTTCTGTCAGCAAAACAAAAACTATCCAGTTTACTTGACCAACCTGCTTGAAATCAGATTAATTAGAGTGCTGTGGAGATGCATTGTTAATTTTTGCCCCACCTGAAAAGCTAGATTAGAAAAGCTAGTGGGTTATCAACTTTCGGCTTTTGTTTCTAAGCAGAGAGAATGGAGAGGAAGCAGGATCAGCACAGGGCGACCGGATGACTTGGGGGAGAGGGTGCCCTGCCCCTCTTTACAAGGCTCACCTGAGGAATGAGATTCAAAGAGATTCTGTTTGGAGGGGCACAAACAAACATTGCCTTTTCTCAGCCTCACGTGCTGCTACAGATGTCAAGATATTTCATTGTGCCTTGCCCTGCTTGCCTTGCCCTGCATGCCTTGCGTTGTCCTGCTTGCCTTGCCTTGCTTGCTTTGTTTGCCCTGCTTGCTTTGTTTGCCCTGCTTGCCCTGCCTTGTCCTGCTAGCCTTACCTTGCGTTGTCCTGCTTGCCTTGCCTTGCCTGCCCTGCTTGCCTTGTCCTGCTTGCCTTGCCTTGCTTGCTTTGTTTGCAGTGCTTGCCTTGCTTTGTCCTGCTTGCCTTGCCTTGCTTGCCCTGCTTGCATTGTCCTGCTTGCCTTGCTTGCCCTGCTTGCCTTGTCCTGCTTGCATTGTCCTGCTTGCCTTGCCTTGCCTTGTCCTGCTTGCCTTGCCTCACCTTGCCCTGCTTGCTTTGTTTGCCCTGCTTGCCTTGCTTTGTCCTGCTTGCGTTGCCTTGCTTGCCCTGCTTGCATTGCCCTGCTTGCATTGCCTAGCCTGCTTTGCTTGTCCTGCATGCCTTGCCCTGCTTGCCTTGCCTTGCCCTGCTTTCCTTGCCTTGCGTGCCCTGCTTGCCTTGCCTTCTCCTGCTTGCCTTGCCTTGCCCTGCTTGCCTTGCCTTGCCCTGCTTGTCTTGCTTGCCCTGCTTCCTTTGCCCTATTTGCCTTGCTTGCTTGGTCTGGCTATGTGCAAGTTTGCAGCAACACATTTCTACTCCAAGTTGTGTTACAGTCCCAGTGAACTCTTCCTGTGATGAGGACTCTCTGAAACCAAACTCCCTAAACTGTGGCTACTCTCAGAACTGTGCTGATAACATCAGCCAGGAACTATTGGAGGTACATGTTCAGAGATTGGCTCTGCACTTGCAGTGATCAGTGAGACCTTTGGGGGAAAATTGGAGCAATAAAGGGGAGTTAAGCCACCTTTCCAGTTGTGTTGCTTCTGTGCCTAGCCTCAGATCATCACAGATGTGTACAGATTATAGTAAAATAAAAAGTCAAAATGGAATGATAAAGGGACACTGACAACCGTAATAATACACAAACGCACAATAGACACAAATTCAAGGTAAACTGCTCCAAACTCAATTACAGGAAATACAACTTCAGCAACAGAGTGGTCAACACCTGGAATGCTCTACCTGACTCTGTTGTTACATCCTCACACCCCCAGAGCTTCAATCTTAAATAAAATAGAATATAATTCTTTATTAGCCAAGTGTGATTGGGCGCACAAGGAGTTTGTCTTTGGTGCATATGATCTCAGTGTACATACAAAGACAAGATACATTCATTAGGAATCATAAATTACAGCACTTAATAAAAGTCATAAGGTACAAATAAGCAATCAGGAAACAATCAATACCAATACAAGCAACAAAGTTACATTCCTGCAGTATAAGTGGGAGGTGATAGGTGATAGGAACAATGAGAAGACTAATAGGAATAGTAATGCATCCTTAGTGAATGGTTTAACAGTCATGAGGGAATTATTTGTTTAGCAGAGTGATGGCATTCGGGGGGACGGGACTGTTCTTGTGTCTAGTTGTCTTGGTGTGCAGTGTCCTATAACATCGTTTTGAGGGTAGGAGTTGAAACAATTTATGTCTGTAAATATTTTCATGGCCCTCTTAGTAAACTGTCTACTGTTGACCTCAACCCATTCTTAAGAGGTCAGTAGGGGCGTGCATAAGTGCACCAGCGTGCATGTCTAACATCCCTATCCTACTGTCCCCATTTATCTGTACCTATTTCCTGTATTCTCATTCATGTTTCTTCCTATTCCTGTTATCTTGTACATGAGTGACAAACTAAATAAATAAAATAAAATAAAAAACTTCTTCGGCGTTAATCAATCTTATTTCAGTCCTGACAAACTGCAGGAAGCCCTTTTCTTCTTTTTTTTCTAGACCACCACGTAAGTACCTCTCCTTCACGAACACAAACCTTGCCATCTGTGATCAGGCAGTCTGGTTAACAAATTGGCCACATATCTCTTAATATAGCCCATGAAGGGGGGAAAAATCTTTCCCTGTTAATTACTGGCACCATAGCAGTTCTCAATCTCCTGCCGATGGGATAAAAACGCTACCTCTGAAAGAGAGCAACATTTTTTTTTCCTGATCACATTAATCAGTACTTTATCCTAATTGGATTTTACTTGATTTTTATTTCATGTAGCCTTGATCTGCCACGGAGTCTCTGCATATTACAGCAGATTTGAAAGCCTGATCTACTGGTTCATAATGATGTTGGGAACATAGAAGTACATGCATTCAGATTAAAGTAAGCATTTCTTTTGGTTAGCCCAGGGCATTGGAAGAGATAAAAGATAAACTACTGTTACCCCTCCCCTCCTCCCTTTATGATGATGAACTGAAAAGTAAGATTCCAAGTGTATTTATAGCACACATTCATCTCCTCTCCTTGTCAAGTCTTAAAAAGGGAGTGTTTGACCTAAATACTTAAAACTAGTGTATAATTTGTAAGGAAGAGGCAGTTTTATGGCAGTGGTCTAGATTGCGGCATGTTCAAACAGCATACTTTTCAAAAACACAGCTTTAAAAAGGCTAACAGCCTTCTCATAAAATTACACACACCCTCTCCATGTAAACAATAAACTTCGCATCTGCTACAAAGAACATCAGGCTACCAATTACAAAATGCAACCAGCCAGCCTACCTAAAGTGTTTCATATCACTTGCAAGCAGGTGGATGGTTACGGGTGGCCCAATCTTTCTTTGGATGCTCTTAATAAATACTAAATTAATGCTAAATTGTATTGAGGGTTCACATAGGTAAAAGGTAATGGTTCCACTTGCACATACAGTATGTGCTACCATGTTTTCCCAAAAATAAGACAGGGTCTTATTTTCTTTTGAAAATACCCCCCCCTGAAATAAGCACTTGGCCTTATTTTTGGGGAGGTCTTATTATTTTTGAGGTTCAGGAGGCGGTGCGTTTATTTATTTATTTATTTTAATCAAATTTATATCCCGCCCTTCTCCACGAAGGACCCAGGGCGGCGCACAGGAATTAAAAAACATACAAAACAATAAAATACAGAATTTAAAAACATATTAAATTACAATCCTATGCTAAAATCCAAATTAAAATCCCCAGTTTAAAACTATCTAAAATAGCCCCGACGGGAGGTTAGGTTAGGCCGGCTTGCTGAAAAAGATGTGTCTTTAGACACTGGCGGAAGAGTCACCTCATGGCTGCTGGTGTTATATTTTTGGGGATGACTTATTTTTGGGGAAGGGCTTGTTTTAGCAAATGCTCTCAAAAGCCTGATTGGGCTTATTATCTTGAGAGGTCTTATTTTTAGGGAAACAGGGTAGTCATTCCCAACTCAGTGCTCATCTCCATTTCAAAGACAAAGAGCCGGCGTTGCCCAAAGACATCTCTGTGGTCATGTGGCCAGCATGACTAAACAGCGAAGATGCACGGAATGCTGTTACCTTCCCACCAAGGTGGTCCCTATTTTTCTACTTGCATTTTTACATGTTTTCGAACTGCTACGTTGGCAGGAGCTGGGACAAGTAATGGGAGCTCACTCCTCCATGTGGCACCAGGGATTCAACCTGCTGAACTGCTGACCTTCTGATCAACAGTCTTAGCCACTGAGCCACTGCGTCCCTTTGAGCCACTTTGTCCCTTAGGTTACATGTATTGAGTGTTAAAAAAAAGAAAAGAAATCTTGCTATGGCTCCTGTTGTGAGAAAATGTGGGTCCATGGCTGAGTAAACTCTCGATTGGACAAAGTTCAATTAACATTCATTCTTTCCTGGAGGAACAAAATTAATGGGGTGGAGAAGGGTTACTGAATAAAATGTACAAGGAGGCCAATAAGGTTCCCCCTGCCTGCATCATTCTGAGCCCTTTTTGATATCATGAGATGTTACATGGTCAGTGGCCATTCATGGTTCCGCCCCCAGGCTCCTGATTCATGGTTCCGCCCCAGGCTCCTGATGGACCCGATAAGGTTCCAAAGGGAGCTTGGGCCAATTCCTGTGGATTTGCCCCACGACTCGACTGAGGACCTAGTGGCCGCATGGTTAAGTGCGGCCACGGGGGCCTTGGACCGAGTCGCGCCCTTGCGGCCTCTCTTGCAGCGACGAACCACCTGGGCTCCTTGGTTTACCAAGGGGCTCAGGGAGATGAAGCGCCACAAGAAACGCCTAGAGAGCAGATGGAGATCTTCTCGCTCCGAAGCCGACTGAACACTAGTGAGAGACCATATTAGGACTTACTTAGTGGCAATAAGAGTGGCCAAACGTGAGTATTGTGCCACTCTTATTGCATCCGCAGATAACCGCCCTGCTGCCCTGTTTGGGGTGACCTGCTCCCTCCTCCAACAGAGGCCGCGGGAAGCCCCTTTACAGGGTCGAGCAGAGGAATTTGGGATTTATCTGCAGGAGAAAATCACTCGGATTCGGAACGAGTTACCCTCCATCGACAGTGGTCCAGTCGAGCGGGCCGAGGCTGTTCTTGTGACACCATCTTGGGAGGAGTTTGATTTTGTTACCACCGAGGATATGGACAAGTTGTCAAAGAGACTTAGGGCTACCACATATTTATTGGACCCGTGTCCCTCCTGGCTTGTACTGGCATCCTGGGAGACGACACGAGGCTGGCTCCAGGGCATTGTCAACGCATCTTTGAGTGAGGGGTCCTTGCCTGCCGTCTTGAAAGAGGCGGTAGTAAGGCCCCTCCTCAAGAAGCCGTCCCTGGATCCAGCATTATTAGAGAACTATCGTCCCGTCTCCAACCTCCACTTTTTAGTGAAGGTTGTAGAGAGTGTGGTGGCCCAACAGTTTCCACGACACCTGGAGGAAATTGATTATCTAGACCCACGCCAGTTCGGCTTCCGACCTGGTCACAGCACCGAGACGGCATTGGTCACATTAGTTGATGATCTCTGGAGGGTATGGGATACAGGATATTCCTCTATCCTAGTCCTATTAGACCTCTCAGCGGCTTTTGATACCATCGACCATGGTATCCTATTGCGCCAACTGGGGGGGTTGGGGCTGGGAGGCACCGTTTTGTGGTGGTTCTCGTCCTACCTCTCTGGTCGGTCGCAATATGTGTTGGCAGGGGGGCAGAGGTCGGCCTCGGGGCCCCTCATATGTGGGGTTCCTCAGGGGTCAGTCCTCTCGCCCCTCCTATTCAACACATATATGAAACCGCTGGGTGAGATCATCTGTGGTTTTGGGGTGGGATATCATCGGTACGCTGATGATGCTCAGTTGTACATATCCACCCCGGCCCACCCCAACGATGCCGTTGAGGTTATGTCCCGGTGCTTGGAAGCCATACGGATCTGGATGGGTGGTAACAAACTCAAGGTCAACCTGTCCAAGACTGAGCTGTGGCTTCCGGTGCCCCGGTTCAGCCAGATTATTCCAACTCTGGCCATTGGGGGCGAAACACCGGCCCCCGTGGAGAGGGCGCGCAATTTGGGTGTCCTCCTGGATTCCCGGCTGTCTTTGGAAGATCATGTGGCAGCCGTGGCCAGGGGGGCGCTTCATCAGGTATGACTGATGCACCAATTGTGCCCCTTACTGGACCGGGGTGCCTTACGCACAGTCACTCAAGCACTCGTTACCTCTCGACTCGACTACTGTAATGCTCTCTACATGGGGCTCCCCTTGAGGTGCACCCGAAAGCTGCAGCTAGTCCAGAATGCAGCCGCGCGGGTGATTATGGGAGTGCCTAGACACTCCCACATAACACCTATCCTGCGCGAGCTGCACTGGCTCCCTGTGGTCTTTCGGGTGCGCTTCAAGGTTTTAACGACCATCTTTAAAGTGCTCCATGGCTCGGGGCCTAGTTATATGCGAGACCGCCTCCTGCCCCATACATCCCTCAGACCGATACGCTCCCACAGAGAAGGCCTCCTCAGGGTGCCATCGGCTGGACAATGCCGTCTGGCGACACCCAGGGGAAGAGCCTTCTCTGTGGCGGGCCCAGCCCTCTAGAACGACTTACCCCCTGAACTCCGCACCATCTCCGACCTCCGCCTCTTCCGCAAGTGTCTGAAGACACATCTATTCCATCTAGCCGGCCTAGCGTAACCTCCATTACTGACTATTAGACAGTTTTAAACTTGGGATTTTAATTCGGTTTTTAGCGCAGGGTTTTATTTATTAGAATAAGTTTTTTAAATTTTATATATTTTGTATGTATTTTAACATCCCTGTGCGCCGCCCTGGGTCCATTTGGAGAAGGACGGGGTATAAATTTAATAAATAAATAAATAAAACGGGAATGATGTAGAAGAAGCATCTACTCTTCTAGTCTTCTAAGAGCTGGGCTTTTCAAAGAAAATAAGGGAGGAATTTGATGAAAAAAATAGAAAGTATCTATGCCAACTTTCATGTGCAATCTGGACAAATGTTCTGTGCTCCAGATATTTAAATAAATATTATGATTTTTTTTTAAATGACCAGAATGTACAACCAAGTGTCCCAAATCCTCTTTGGTCTGCTGTCCCTTGGAACCTCGTTTTCTAAGTGCTTGCGCCAATCATTTTTCCAAAAATGATTTAAGAGCTTTGGTGGCATGGTGGTTAGAGTGCAGCAGAAGTAAAATGCAGGTTACTTCTGCTGCCTGCCGGCTGCCTGCAATTTAGCAGTTCAAATCTCACCAGGTTCACACTTTCCACACTTGTTAAATGAATCACTGCAGTTGTTAAGTTAGTAACATGGTTGTAAATTGAATCCAGCTTCCAAGTTGACTGAATTCGTGAATGCTCCAAAACTGGAAGTTTTTAAGAAGAGACTGGAAAACCATTTGTCTGAAATGGTATAGATCCATGATGGCAAACCATGCGTGCCACGCTTCAGGTGGCATGAAGAGCTGTATTTTCTGGCATGCCAGCAATCAGCTCTGGCGTCCATGCGTACACCAGCCACCTGATTTCTGGGCTTTTGGAGGGCCAGGGGAGGCCACTTTCATTCTCCCCAGGCATCAGGAAAGCCTTCGGAGGCTGGGGAGGATGAAAAATGGCCCTAATGGGCCAACATGAGGTTAAGAAATGATCCGTTTCCAGCTTCCGGAGGGCCTCCAGGGTCTGGGAAGGGGTTGTATGCACATGTGTGGGGGCATTGCGTGCGCATGCGCAGGTGGGTAGGGAGGATTGAATTGGTGTGGGCACACGTGCATGTGCGACAGTGCACGCACACACACAATTTTGGCATGCCATAAGAAAAAGGTTCGCCGTTACTGGTATAGAGTTTCCTGCCTGAGCAGAGGGTTGGACTATAAGACCTCCAAGGTCCCTTGGAACTCTGTTATTCTACCATGTTTCACCGAAAATAAGACAGGGTCTTATTTTCTTTTGACCCCCGAAATAAGCACTTGGCCTTATTTTCAGGGAGGTCTTATTATTTTTGAGGTGCAGGAGGCGGTGAGCGTGGTAATCACATTGCTGATGCTGTGTTGCAATATTTTTAGTGACGGCTTATTTTCAGGGGAGGGCTTATTTTAGCACATGTGTTCAAAAGCCCGATTGGGCTCATTATCCAGGGAGGTCTTATTTTCAGGGAAACAGGGTATTCTATTCTATTCTATTCTATGTCACAAATGGTGATCACCTAACCTTGGGACACTACAACCATTGCCAAGCATCTGATTTTTGATCCTGTGACTAAAGGGATATTGCAGCGCTCATAAGTGGGGGCAAAGGCCACAAGTCTTTCTTTCAGTTCCATTGTACCTTTCCACCAGTGGTGGGTTTTGGATCCTGCTGCAACCGGTACGATGCAACGGGGCCAGGAATCCACCACATGAACATGCGCAGTGCACGCATGCCTCCTTACCTCCTGCAACGCCTCCATGATGCCCCAGCTGATCAGTGGTGCATCGTGCAGGTGCCGTACACTCTGAGTGTGTGCACAGAAGTGCTGAAGAGCTCAAATAAAGGTAAGAAGGGCGGGCAGGTGGGTCCTCCAAAGCACTGTACCGTAATGATACCCGGTGCTCCTGGCAGGCACTGGTATGCCCATACTGGGGTATACCGCCTGCAACCCACCACTGTTTTCCACCATCACTAAATGAATGGTTGTTAAGTCAATGACTGCAAGTACAAAAAACCCCAGCAACCTCTTCCAACCCTGATGACGTTACCAGTGAAATGTCTGTAGGAAAATTATCAACCTCAGGGAATAAAGCACCCCTATGATTGTTTCTCTTTTTCTTTCAGATCCCCATTAAAATGTTTCCCTAAAATTCCCCAGTCTACTTCATTTCTCATTGCTTTAATTTGAGCTGAAAAGATTTGGGTAACTGAGCAATGATGACTTTTGTTAGAGGTGGCAAGGAACACTGCCCCATATAAGTACTGTTGTTGTTGTTTTTAAAGACTAAATCATTTAATTGCCAACCTCAACAATGTGCTTTGCTTCTTGTTCTGCCTTATTGTTCTCTATGGCCTCTCTTGGACTTCTGACAAACAGCATTATTTAAACAGACATTAAAAGTTATTGAAATCCTTGCACATGCTGCACTGCATAATTTATTGACAGGCAGATGTTAAATGATGGCTTTCGGGGCTCTGAAAGCAGGAAGCGGACAAGGGAAACTTCAGACCAGCTAGAATTGGAATAAGCTTGCAAGGTGAGTGCAAAGCATTGTAGAATAAAATAGGAATGCTCACCCTCCTGGTCCTGCCACAACCAGCAAGGAGGAGGAGGGGGGAGCTGCCCAAAAGGAAGCCTCTGCCATGGTGGGCGCTCCTGGCCCATCCCCCTTTCCGATGTCCTTTCCTCCTGGATTCCATTCCCACCCTGCCAGACCTTGTATTATCACAGCTGGGCCAGGCCAGTGTCTCTGGGTGGAGAGCAGGCTGCACATCTTCCCATGCCCAGAACAAGCAAGGACCAGAAGAAGCTCCACAAAAGTGAGGCATGAGATAATCAGCTCTGGCTGCTTTTCCATCCCTACCACCATCCTTACTTTGTCAGGCCAGGAGAAGGAGGGGTGGGATCAGTCAATGATGGGACAGAGACCTGCAGCAGAGGGCCCAAAGAGCCACATGTGGCTCCAGAGCTCCAGAGTGGGTTGTTGACTCCCACTTTAGCCTGTTCTCTTTTCTGTTTTGATTTGGTAGTTCAGGGGTGGGCTGCTGGGGGTTTACAGGGGTTTGAGAGAACCACCTAAGATTCTGTACAGTTTGGAGAACCCTTAAATCACACCCCCTCACCCCGCCTTTTCCAGGAGTCCCCTCACAGCCTGTTTTTGATATAGGTAAGTGGGGGGTTCATGTGGAGGCTCAGGGAGGTGAAAAACTGGCCTACTGGAAGTTTGGGAAGGCCAGAAATGGTCCTTCAGAGGGCCTCCTGAGCTTGGGGAGGCCACCTGGCACCCACACAAGTTGCAATCCGATAGTAGAAGTGGCAGTAACCCACCCCTGGTATAATGGTTCTGAATCTCAGTTGCAGGGAGCAAGGTTCCCAAAATACTCTCTGGGAAAGAGGATATTGGACCAGATTAGGGTGTCAAACTCCTGATGTCACATTGTCAGGTCATGTATTGTGACTTTCCCCCCCCCCTTTGCTAAACCAGGGATGGGTGTCGCCAATATGTGACACATCCAGCCTGTGGGCTGTGAGTTTGACACCCCTGGACTAGATAGCTTTATGGTCTCCGTTGGATTTTTATGATTGTTATTTTCAGAAACCAAGTTAACTTGATTTTGAAAAGCCTTTCAAGTGTTATTTTTCTTTCTGAATAGAGAAACAATCTCTGAAAGAGCAATGTTTGCTACATATAAAAGAAAGAAATGAGGCTGATAAATTCAGAGAAGGATAGTTACAAAAGGAGAAGAAAATATCAAATAACTGCATAATTCATACAATTAGCTAATTTTATCCAGAGTTAAAATTACTAATTGTTATTTATGCAATCAAGCCTTAAGCTTAAAAAAATGGAATTCATTGTTTAGTTGTTATAGTAGGAAAATTAACAATTAAATAATTGCTCAACATTGGAAAATCTCAGATAGCCTAACAAATTATAAAGATCAGCAATGGTAATTATCTAAGTTAAAAGAAACTGCATGAATGAAAAGATTGGCAGAGGAAAGGTATAAAGCATGTCTTCAATTGTGTTTTTGGAAACGTTGTAGAGTTAAAATAATGACATATCAGAGCAAGAGCTACAATTCTACTAAGTTGGATGGGCTTTATATATTATCTTTATTGTAACAATGTCAGCTGTGAACAACCAGATATAGATGAAAAGAGTTCAGTTAGCTGTTTTATTGCTGATAGCTATACTCAGAAATCTTCTCAGACTGACACTTTGCAATTGGGTAAAACTATATAAGGTTCTAGCTAGGGCATGCTGTCAGATTTGGTTCTGTGATACCCATGTAGGGATTCCCGATTAAGACCACATTTGACCCCTCCAGCTAACCTGACGAGTCACTTTCTAACATGTACAATCATGAATACTTAACATATATAGCAAATTTGAAGATGCATTTTTAATTTTAGTTTTTTTTCTTTTTCCATGCATTATAGATTTATGTTATTCAGTTACATGATAATTTTAATTGCAATTCAATACAAAGAAGATACAATTAACTAATTTAAGCAAAAGATTACACTTCTGACTACAGCATGCAGTTGCCTTTAGCCCTAGCAGCTGATCTCAAAAGCTGAAAAAAGTTGGACCTGCTGAGAATTTGGATGGTAGATAGCAGGATATGAAAGAACTTTTTAGTAGACTAGGATTTATATGAAAAACACCTTTAAGGAATAATTAGCTTTTTAAATCACATCTCTAATGATAAAATGTTTATAACTATCCCATGTGAAAAGCACATTTATATGTGTTTTGTAAACACTGAGATGTTCATAACTGGAGATTATTATGTAGTGGTTGGCTAAATTTTCACAGGATCATGAAAGTGATAAACCAGTGAAAAGGGAAAATATTCAGTGGGAGGAAATAACTGAAGAATCAGCTAATTTGCCACTACGGATTGGTATAACAGCAGTGGTGACTTTCACTTACCTTCCCTAACGGTTTGCACATGTGTGCATGCCCGTGTGCTTGCTTCGCTCACATGTGCCCCATCCACGCATGCACCTGGTCTTCCCTGCATGTATTTTCTCGAAAAATGACCCTAAATAGGATGAAATAGAGCCAGGGCGGATAGGCGGGTCCACCCATGATTTTCGCTACTGGTTCAGGCGAACTGGTCCAAACCACTAGGATACCACCTCTGCAAAAGAGAGTACCAAAAGGATTCCTTTCCGGAATAAGAACAGAATCCCCAATGGCTTTGGTCCCAGGCTTTAAACATGCCACGTGATCATAATAGGGCTGATCAATTCAGGCAATTTTCTCTAATAAGACCAATATTGAAAGGTCCTAGATCAGTGCTGGCGAAATGTTTTAGAGCATGTATGTGCATGTGCCAGAAACTGGAAGAACAACTGCCCCTTGGGCATGCATGCGCTGAGTGGCTGCTCTTCTGGGTTTTGGCATGTGCATGTACACTGGCCACCTGCTCTTTGGGTTTCTGGTGCACATGCGTGCATGAAGAGCAGTTGGCTCGTGTTCATGCATACACTAGAAACTGGAAGATCACCTTCCCAGTATGCGCATGCGCACCATGAGACTGCTCTTCTGATTTCTGGTGCTCCCAGATGCATGAAGACTAGCTAGCCACTGTGCTGGAATCTGGTAGAGCAAGGGGAAGCAGCCTGCTTGCCCGGAGAGATGGCTCTGAATGCCACTTCTGGCACGTGTGCCACAGGTTCACCATATTGGTCTTTTTCTTAGACTGGTTCTTCAGCATCCTGCCTTCCGGCTTTCCTTTCCCCAAGATCACTTTAAAAGACTTTTCCATCAGTCATTTTTCACTCCTTTTTCACAACAACCCCACATACAACTGGAATATATAATGAAAGGTAACCAAGGATCACAAAAGACTGTTCGTTGGAAGTGGTAATCAGCTGAAACATAAGAAATGTGCTGTAGGCTAGACAAATCAGCCTGCAGCAGTACAAGATTAATGCTGCTTTGAAAAGTCTCATCGTCATTGCTAAAGCATCCTTGTTATGAGAATAGAAGCTTCAAAATGCCACTGAACCTAGGCACAAAGGAATCTTTGGAGAGGAAAGAACAAAATGCTTATTCTTCAGAGTTGATGGTGTTTCCTACATTATCATTGGATTGTGTGTGCTTGGGAGCCAGATGTTTTACTGAGAGGCCCTCCAGGTGCTGTTTGAATATTCCAGCCATAACAGCTGTCTCCCTCCTTACATATTAGGTCTGCTTTAATGCTCCTCTTTATATAAAGAGACACAGATAGCGTCTCTTTATATAAAGATAGTGTTTATCTTAAATTAGACTCTTAGATGAGATAGATTAGACTCATTATATAAAGATAATGTCTCTTTCTATAGAGAGACATAGATTTAAATGAGTGACGCATGCAAATAGGTCAAAACAGAAGTAGAGCAAGCAAGTTCTTTTTTGCAGTTCCTATGGATTGGAACCTGCTGTATTTTTGTATGAACCTTAAAACACAACAGCAAACTTTTGGGGTATAGCGGCAAACATAGAGAACCAAGAGATAATGAGTTCTAACCTGGCTTTAGTCAAATGGTGAGTCACACCATCACCCTAGGACAGGGATGTCCAAACTTGGGAACTTTAAGACTTGTGGACTTCAACTTCCAGAATTCCCCAGCCAGCATAGCTGGCTGGGGAATTCTGGGAGTTGAAGTCCACAAGTCTTAAAGTTCCCAAGTTTGGACATCCCTGCCCTAGGAAGAAGGCAACAGGAAACAACTTCCCCCACAATGTTGCCAAGACTTCCCCATGTAATTGGTAGAAGACAAACCTTACTATGGAGCAGACTACTAATTTGTGAAGAGGGCAGAATAATTTTGATGATAATTCACATTTGAAAACGAAGTTGGGTAGGTTTGATGGATCGAGCTGAAGCCATCTGAGAAATATAAGAATAGGGTACGTATCAAATTTAAGAGATATGGAACATCTTCTCCTCCCAAGGGAAATGAATTACACAGGAGCTTTTTAATAAAATAAGTACTAACCCATGATTCTTTGTTACTAAATATGTCCTCATTGTGGTACAGGGATTCCTAGCCCCTGAGTCTTGGCCCACTCGGCCCACTTGAGCCATTCGGAACCAGGCCTCAGAACTGGTGGGTGAGCACATGCACCCAGGGGTGGGTTGCTAGGGATTCATCTGGGTTTGGGACAAGCTATAGCTAACGTTATAGCTGGGTCGGAGAACCTCCAAATCCCACCCCTTTATTATTATTATTATTTATTGGACTTCTAGACCGCCCCCTCTCCCCGAAGGGACTCGGGGCGGTGTACAGGTACAAATTAAAACCATACAATCAACATACATATAACTAAAATCGAATTAAATAAACCCCTGTACAAATTTATAAAAATTAAAACTTAACCTTAAAACCAAATCACAAAATTTAAAAATACAGACTGAGGTGGGAAAGCTGGAATTAGGCCAGGCCGGCTAGATGAAACAAGTAGGTTTTGAGTTTCTGGCGGAAGGAGCGGAGATCCGTGGTCGTTCTAATGTCAGGGGGAAGGTCATTCCAGAGGGTCGGGCCCGCCACAGAGAAGACCCTTTCCCTGGGCGTCGCCCGCTGGCACAGCCTAGTGGACGGCACCCAGAGAAGTCCCTCTCTGTGTGAGCGAATCGGCCGAAGGGATGTGTGGGGCAGGATACGATCCCGCAAATAACTAGGTCCTGTGCCATGGAGCGCTTTGAAGGTGATAATCAACACCTTGAAACGCACCCGAAAAGCCACAGGCAGCCAGTGCAGCCCGCGCAGGAGAGGTGTTACGTGGGAGTATCTAGAGACTCCCGAAACTGCCCGCGCGGCCGCATTCTGAACCAACTGCAGCCTTTGGGTGCATCTCAAGGGGAGCCCCATGTAGAGAGCGTTGCAGTAGTCTAGCCGGGACGTCACAAGCGCATGAGTGACTGTGCGAAGGGCGTCCCGGTCCAATAGGGGATGCAATTGGCGCACCAGGCGAACCTGGTGGAACGCCCCCCTTGCCACGGCTGTCACATGGTCATCCATTGACAGCCGGGCATCTAGAAGGACGCCCAAATTGCGTACCCGATCCACGGGGGCCAGATGTTCGCCCCCAATGGCCAGCGATGGAATCAGCTGGTTGAACCGGGGCACCTGACTGGCCCTGCCCACCCCATCCTACCCCACCCCTCTCACCCCACCCAGCCCCTCCCAGGAGTCTCCACATGGTCCATTTTGGATGCGAGATAAGTGCAGGGTCCACACAGAGGCTCAGGGAGGGGGAAAATGCCCCCCCCGAAAGTGGGGAAATGGGCCTGTTTCTGACCTCTGAAGGACCTCCAGAGCCTGGGTAGAACAATTTACATCCACCCAGAGGCTCAATGAAAGCCTCCAGAGCCTGGGGAAGGTGAAAATGCCCCCCCTCCCTGTGCATGAGGCCGACTAGGCCACACCCACCATGGCCACACCCACCCAGCAACTGGGCAGAGAACCCATTGCTGAAATTTTTGAAGCCACTCCTGCATACACCCATCCCCATTTGTGCGATACCACTTGTGTATTGCATATGCAATACACACAAAAAGCAGCTTGTTTTCAATCTCATAATATAGCCACCATCTTCAGTTTTTAAGATAAAAGGTTAAAAGATTTCAATCCTTCTAAATATTTTTTTTTATTTTTTAAATAATACGTTCGTTCATTTTTAAGTCACTTTACATTTGACCACGAATAAAGGTTGGCATTATCAGTATACGAGTTTACATTGTCTGTGTGTGCATTGCAGGATTCATTTTATTTCCATGGAAAGAAAGGGCGACACGGTTAAAAATTAGTTAAACTCTGGAAGGGAAGCTAAAATTAGTCTACAGTGCCATGGGTAGCACTGGGCCAATGAGGATATTTCATTTCCGATAGAAATATTAAATTAGATGAGCTGGAAGACCCCATAAACATGTTGTTAGGCCTGTGTGCTATGAGAAAGATAATGGAAGTAATAACAAATAGAATGGAGAATCACATTTTAATTAGTCATATGAACTGCTCACTGCAGAAAAGCCTGACAAGGCACAAGTTAACATTGTAATGAAGCTGGTTATGAGTGTAAGATAGGAAGCCTTCCTTCCGGCAATATAAATGCATTGCTTAATAAGATTTTTTTTAATTATTCAGAATAACCATTTCACTAAAACACCATAACAAGAAGGCAGCCAAATGAGAGAGATGAAAGGCATAATTCCGTCAGCATTTCTCCAGTCTGTCCTCATTTGTTTATTTATTAAGCCCTTTGTCTTGTGCCAAGCTGAGCACCAGACTTCTCTGGAGTAGAGGTGAATTGACCTTAATGTGTAATTTGTGGATGCAATTTGGGGGAGCTAACTTGCACAGTTTTAGAGTAAAAATGTTTGTATTGTATAGGGGAGGTGGGGTGTATTCCTAAAATAGGAAACCTTTTAATTCTCAGAAAATTGCTTGCAACAGCAATAAAAGAAAAAAGAGGGGGAGGGGGAGAGGGGGGGGGGAGAAAGAAAGAGAAAAAAACAAAGAATGAAAGAAAGAAAGGAAAGAGAAAGAAAGAAAGAAAGAAAGAAAGAGAAAGAAAGAAAGAAAGAAAGAAAGAAAGAGGGAGGAAAGAAGGAAAGAAGGAAGAAAAGAAGGAAACAAAGAAAGAAAGAGAGAGAGAGAGAGAGAAAGAAGAAAAGGAAAAGGAAAGGAAAGAAAGAAAGAAAGAAAGAAAGAAAGAAAGAAAGAAAGAAAGAAAGTGGTAGGGAGGGAGGAAAGAAGGAAGAGAGGAAGGAAAGAAAGAAAGAAAGAAAAAGAAAGGAGAGAAAGAAGAAAAGAGAAAGGAAAAAATAAAGAAAGAAAGAAAGAGGGAGGGAGGGAAGAAGTAAAAAAGGAAGGAAACAAAGACAGAAAGAAAAAAAGAAAGAGATAATGAAGAAAAGAGAAAGGAAAAAAGAAAGGAAGGAAGGAAGGAAGGAAGGAAGGAAGGAAGGAAGGAAGGAAGGAAGGAAGGAAGAGAGGGAGGGAGGGAGGGAGGGAAGAAGGAAAAGAGGAAGGAAACAAAGAAAGAAAGAAAAAGAAAGAAGGAGAGAGAGAAAGAAGAAAAGAGAAAGAAAAAAAAGAAAGAGCTCTGCCATTTGTAAAAAAAAATGTTTACTAAATCACAGCTGGTTGTACTATCTTAATAGAGTTTAATCTCATATTCATTTCATTTCATAAAAAGGAACTTGTGGATAGCAGTACGTGATCCGATTTTGGAAAAGCTAAACAGACATGGACCTTGTTATTCCTTGGATGAGAAACCAGCAGAAAATCATAGGGCTGTAGGCTAGTCTGAGACATTTATTAATTTGTTTGTTTAATTTGTACATCTGCCAATCTCAGCAAGTGATTCTGGATGGAGTGCAAAATTAAAGAGAAAATAAAAACATTTACAATAATACAAAAATTAAAAAGGAAAAATAAGTCACAAAGCATAACCACTAAAGTGATCCAAAAATGGGTCTCTGCACAAACTTGAAACTTCATACTAAACCTAGGAGTTTAAAGATTTATGAAAAGCTATAGAAGTGTCCATCCTGATCAATGGTGGGTTCCTACCGTTTTGGACAGGTTTGGCTAAACTGGTAGTAGCTTCGCAGTCTGGGTCACTGGAACCGACAGTGACCCAGGCCTGCCACGCCCCCAAACTGATACTCCTGGAGGCACTGTAGGTACCGCCATCTTGTTTTTTGCTTCTGCACATGCACAGAGCAATTTTTGTTGTACTGCCATGTGCATGCAGCATGCAGCATGCATCAAGCGTGCATGGCGCATCCCTGAGAAAACTGGTAGTAGCAGCTGCCAGAACCCACTACTGATCCTAATCTAAGGAGGGGAAATGTTCAAAAGACATGCGCTATGGCTAGGGTGACCAGACGTCCCGCTTTTGCCGGGACAATCCCGCTTTTAAAGTATCTGTTCCACATCCCATGGCCTCTTAAAAGTGTCCCGCTTTTTGGCAGTGAGGACCGGGTGGGCGGCAGGCCCTCTGCACGCGCTCAGAGGTGTGGGGCACAGGCAGGAAGCGGCTGGCTGGCGGGCAGGTCAAAGGGGAGGGCCAGCGAGGGAGGAGCCAGGCCCAGGCAGGCAGCAGGTGGTGGAAGAGGAGGAGAGCCAGCCAGAGCCTGCGCAGCCCTGAACTTCTTTGTGCCGCACCGTGATGTGCTGAGAGCAGCTGGCCAGAAGCCCCACCGCCGCCTCCTCCTCACCTGGCTTGTCCCAGGCGCCCATGGTGGGACGGGCGGGTGGCGGTGGGGCTTCCAGCCGGCCACTCTCAGTGCATTGTGGCACGGTACAAAGAAGTTCAGGGCTGCGCGGGCTCCAGCTGGCTCTCCTCCTCTTCCACTGCCTGCTGCCTGCCTGGGCCTGGCTCCTCCCTCGCCGGCCCTCCCCTTCTGCCTGCCCACCAGCCTGTCACTTCCTGCCTGCACCCCGTGCCTCTGACCGCATGCAGAGTGCCTGCCGCCCGCCCGGCACCGCTCCGCCGCCCCACCACAACGCCTACCTGTAGGTGCCCTGCTCGGGGGTGGGGAAGGGAGGGAGGGAGTCAGCCTGCACACACCCCCAGCCAGCGAGGGAAGTGGGTGGCAAGGTAGCTTCTGCGGCAGCTGTGGATCTGGGAAAGGCCGCTATCATGCCCACCAAGCATGGCTTGGTGGGCATGGTGTGGCTTGGTGGGCATGGCAGGGGGGAGGATACTGTAAAATCTCTATTCCCTCCCCACTCCAGGATAAAGATGCTGCAAAATCCCCATTTCCTCCCAATCAGCTGGGACTCTGGAGGCAGAGAATAGATGGGGATGAGGCCAGTCAGAGGTGATATTTACCAGTTCTCCAAACTACTCAAAATTTCCACTGCTGGTTCTACAAACCTGCTGAATGCCACCTCTGCTACCATGTCTATAGATAGCGTCTTCCTTTGAAAACATGAGAAATTATTTCTGTTGTACTTGGGAAGACCTTTAATGAAAATCAACAAAACATTAGACAGACATTTCACAGATTCTTTCTAATTAATTGATCAGAATAGAGCTGGAAGAGACTTTGGAGTCAAACCCCTTGCTCAAGCAGTAGTCCTTATACTATTTCAGACAAGTATCTTCTTAAAGACCTCCATTGATGAAGCACCCACAACTTCTGGGCTGTTCCACTGGTTAATTGTTCTCACTGTCAGAAAGTTTTTCCTTAATACCAGGTTGCTTCACTGCTTGACTGTTCCTTGTCTTGCATTCTGGGGCTTTAGAAAATAGTTGCCTCTTGTCTTCTTTGTGGCAGCCTCTCAAATACTGGATTATTATGAGATTATTAACTGAACATTTTAAGAAGAATGGAGTTTTCTCTTAAATTGTAAAATCTCAATAGTCAAAACTAAAGACTTTTATAGTCATAAAGGATGTTGGCATTGTTGTGGCCCACCAGTGGTTCTGGCAGCAAATTCAGAGAGTGAAGAGGTTGGGGAGAAACATGGGCCAGTCCTGGAGTTTAGGGAAGGCTCTGACAAGTGCTCTGTGACGGAGGCAGAGAAGGGTCCAGGGCCATCTGACAGTTATCAGCTGTCTTCGGAGTTGGACATCAGTAGGGCAGAAGAACAGCTGGAGCCTGTTCCCATGCACAGAGCTACCAAGAGAAGGGAACAGCTAAGAAAGAAAAGTCAACTCGGGAGTAAAGCCACAGGTGAATGGTGAATGGCCCCTCCCATAGGGAATAAAGAGGAGCGAAAGTGGAGGGGAGTTTAGAGGAGACAATTAGTTCAATTCGCTAGAGTGATGATCTGTTTCTGACTTCTTGCCAAGTATTGTCTGCTACAGAGTGGCCTTTGGAAGATATCGGCCTGGCAGCTCTCCAAGGCCTGATAAAGGTATGTATTTGTGAAATCTCTTAAAAGACGGTTGGCCGGGACTTTGCTGGAGAGGAATTCACTTTAAACTAAATAAAAGGGGTTTTATCAGGATGTGGAGTCGGCTTCCTGCTTTTGGGAAGCCTAGGTCAGAACAGGCATTGTTGTTATTGCTGCTGCTGCTGTTGTTGTTGTTGTTGTTGTTGTTGTTGTTGTTATTATGATTATGATTATGATTATGATTATGATTATGTATCTTTCCCCTCATACATGTCAGCCTCAAGCAACCAGATCCACAAATTTAGAGTTTAAGCTAATCACTTTGTTGTACAAATAGTCCTCAACTTATGACCACAATTGAGCCCAGAATTTATGTTACTAAGTGAGAAATTTGTTAAGTGAGTTTTGCCCCATTTTATGGCTTTTCTTGCTATGTTTGTTAAGTGAATCACTTTTTTTTATTTTATTTTATTTTTTCGAATTTATACCCCGCCCTTCTCCATTGTTAGGACCCAGGGTGGTGCACAGGCATTATTAAAATCATACCAAAAAAATATACATTATTAAAAGCATATTAAATTAAATCCCGTGCTAAAAAACCCATTTTAAAACCTGAAGATTAAAATTTATGGATAAAAGTCAGAAACGGGGGGCTATGCAGAATCACTGCAGTGGTTAAATTAGTAACATGGTTGTTAAGTGAATCTGGCTTCCCCATTGACTTTGCTTGTCATACGGTCACAAAAGGGGATCACGTGATCCCGGGACACTGCAATGGTCATAAATATGAATCAGTTGTTAAGCATCTGAATATAAATCATGTGACCGTAGGGAGGCTGCAAAAGCTGAAAATGTGAAAAATATTTTTTTTCAGTGTCATTGTAACTTCAAGCGGTCTCTAAATGAACTGTTGTAAGTCAAGGACTAACTGTATTCTATCTGTAATACAGGAATTTCTTTGGACTTCTTGCTTGCCTTCCCTTAAGAACAAACAATTAAGAGGTAATGGAGCTTGTAGGTCAAGATCCAGGATCTCTTACAGCTGCACAACAATTAAAAGCTAATTCCTGTTTGAGCACTAAGAGAGAATTAGGCTTAGAATAACTTTTTTGTCACTTTGAATCTACAATAATCGGCATACATTAAAATGAAATTTCATTGCATACGTCTCTCAAAGGATAATAACCACTCCAATATACACTATATAAGCATGACAAAATAAATAGATAAATAAATACAAAATTATGCATATACCCACCCATATTATACTAGCCTGGTACTCGTGCTTCGCAATGAAACTATGTGATTGGGCTATGCAGGAAAAATTTGGTTCATAGTCCATTGGCTCAGTGGTGGTTGGTGATTGAAACACATAAGGGAATATCACTTCCTCCACCTTGAGTCCAGAAGTAATTCCATAGGTGGAAGGCGTAAGCATTTTGGTGAGGTACCAATGTTTAGTACTGTAAGGAGCCCCAGACCACACCTGAGTGAAGGAGTGGAATGTCTGCCAGTTTGAACTGAGGTAACAGAATGTGAAGCAACAGGCATTTGGAAAAGAATTATTTTCAGGTGAGGAGGGGGAGTAGTATATCTAACTCCTTAGTATCAGAACATATTAATCTATATATATAAATGCCATATAAAAACACTAATGATCTGATGGTCATTTTGAAAAATCCTTTCTTAGCAAGCACCTAGAAGCCAAGAGGAACATATGTGACAAATTTGAAGTTTGTAGGCTTTACGGTTCTGGAGATTTCATGATGATGCATGAGTGGTATTTCACTTTTGTATATAGATGACACAGAGAAACAACAGTCTAGTTTGGATGTATACATGTACACGGCAAGAAAAATGAATCTTGTGTGTTTACTCCTTCCTCTCTGAGTGTTTCCCAATGTCCATTACTCAAGGTAACTGTCAGATTAATTGTAAAGATAAGGTACTCCATTCCTATAAAATAGTTTTTACATATGCACTTCTTTCCCCTTCTTAATTAATATTTCCCTTAATAATTGCCCTCTTTCCCCACTTAATAAAAATACAGGAATAATAAGGTTTGTAGAAGACTCTTTCATGTATATTGGTAGGTAGAGCACAAAATCAAAAGAACTCATCCTTCTCCAATATATATGCAGAGATCTTCTCTACAAGTAATCTACCTTTGTTTTTCTGGTAATGGTGCCCACAGTTCCATTCAAATAGGACTCAATAACATAGGGAGCCCTTGATGACCAATCAGCTTGATATGACTGTAACCAGTATGCATTGTTTACATATAACTGACAGAAGAGTACTAAATATAAGGCAGTTTTCTTTAAACCCAGCAAGGGATCCCTAGGACACCATTAGAATATGAGGGGCATATAGCACTTTATAAATAATTCAGGAAAAGATATATCTGAAGGTGTGAGATGCAAGCATAAAACTGTCAGTTACTCTTTAAACCAGCAGCCTTTTAATATCAATTGAAGTTTCTTCTGGGCAATAGAAATATTAGCGCTTCAGCAATAAAGCCTTGTACTAATTTTGAGAATGTAAAAGTCCATTATTTAGGACATTTGAAACAGTGGTGGGTTTCTGCAGGCTCGCACCTACTCGCGAGAGCCGGTTGGTGAAATTTAGAGAACCGGTGAGAGGGGGTTCCACCGGCGTACCTGGAAGTAAATCTGGCCCGCCGCTGCCAGTGACCCAACGAGAAGGAAAGGAAAGGAAGAAAGAAAGGAAGGAAGGAAGGAAGAAAGAAAGAAAGAAAGAAAGAAAGAAAGAAAGAAAGAAAGAAAGAAAGAAAGAAAGAAAGAAAGAAAGAAAGAAAGAATTTATCATCACAATTGAGTCCAAAATTTTGGTTGCTAAGCAAGAGCGTTATTAAATGAGTTTCACCACATTTTAAAAGGTGGCCACTCTCACCCTGTCACATGACTGCCAAGCCATGCCCACAAAATAGGCCACACCTACAGAGTAGGTTCTAAAAAAATTTGAAACCCACCACTGATTTGAAAGGAACAATTTCAAAAATGTATAGGTTATTACTGCAATTAGAAATAGGAGATCCACCATACAGATTAAGAGAAAGTTGGGATACTGATTTTGGTAATCCCATATTGGAGACAAATTAGCATCAGATAGATTCACAAAAATGTAGTGGAAAAATTATTTATTTGTTGGCATTTCATTCCTGTTAGGTGTAATCTTCCGAAGGCTTCTGAAATTGTCTAAAAAAGAAATATCATTCTTTCATTTGTGGTAGTCGGGTGATAAAGGAATATACCCTTTTAGCAAAAAGTGTTTGGTGAGATAAGCATCATCACTAAACAAAAAAAACCCCTGAATGCTCTCCAGAGTTAAGCTTATTGCACTTATTTACAGGACAAAACATAATCTTAAAAATAAATAATGTTTATTTTATTATAGCAGCCCAAACAATAATTGTACAACACTGGAAACCTTTAGTTAATGTAGCAACTGAGTTAAAACCCCTTCAATTGTCACAGGAGGGGGGGGGAAAGTCACAAATAATAGTAATGAGATTTCAGAAATAGGAACCACAATTTTATCAAACTTGGTTGGATTTTATTATTTATTTTAACATTAATAGATTAAAATCCCATTTTTTAAATTGTAGTAGATTCTTTTTGTATTTTTCTTTTCCCCCTATGTAGATAACTTGGAATTATGTTAATGGAGCCTACTTGAAATTGTGCAAGAAAAATAAATAAATAAACTACTCCTAAATAAATAAGGGAAAATACTTTTTAAAAAAAAGAAATATAAGAGGTGGGAGGGAAAGGAGATGCACAATTCTATGAAAAGGCATAGATGTTTTACTGGGTTAAAAACAGAAGCTTTGTTCACTTCCATAATGTGACAGAACACCCTTTACAAATTATTTCTGAAGCAGTGTATAGCCTCAATAACCCTTATTCTACCTCACAAGAGGAAACAATATAATAAGACAATACAAAAACAGTGCTTTCAGGAAGGAATGACAAGAGGATGTGGAATCAAACATAAATGATGAGTGTACATCTATTTTTCTCTTTTCCTTGGTTCTCCTGAATGTAAATAATACACTTCTTTGTCACACAAAATTAAGCTGTTTTGAAAATGTACATTTGGGGTTTTGTTAAATTATTCATTTAATCATTATTGATCTCAGATGAATTAGCAAACTAATGTGCTTTAGAAGGGCTCTCTGTTATTCATCTTTGATTTTAATCTTGGAGAAGCCAAGTTACATGCTGCTAATGAAAGGAACAACCTGAATACATTGGCAATATTATTATTATTATTTTTGCAAAATGTCTCACCACAGACATTTCAGATATAGTTATGTTCAAATTAATTCAATCAAGGGTTGGCAAGTAGGTACATATGGCATGTCCGATTGCAGATATGCATTTATTAAAAAATTCATTTATAGGTCTCTCATGACACAGGACTAATAAAATAAAAATATAATAAAAATAATAAAAATAAAATATATAATAATAAATAAAATCAAATCAAAAACACTTGCAAACTAAAACCTGGGGAATCTATTTCTCTTGCTCCTCTAACAAATAATTCAGTCCTCAGAACGACTCAGCAATTTCATGGAAAATCAATTGGAAGAGTTGGATCTTCCGTTTGAGGTCTGGCTTTAAAATCAGAGAGCTGTTCCTGTCCAGTCCTGCAGCAACTTATCTATTGAATAGTGGTGTAGTGGTTAGAATGCAATAAGTATTACAAATCACTGCTCACTGTCAGGAGTTTGATTCTGACCAACTCAAGGTTGACTCAGGTTTCCATCTTTCCAAGGTTGGTAAACTGAAGATCCGGATTGTTGGAGGCAATATGCTGACTCTGTGAACCACTTAGAGAGTGATGTAAAGCACTATGACATGGCATATAAGTCTAACTGCTATTGCTACAGTATAACCTAGTTATTTGCGGGATCGTATCCTGCCCCATACATCCCTTCGGCAGATTCGCTCACACAGAGAGGGACTTCTCCGGGTGCCGTCCACCAGGCAATGCCAGTGGGCGACGCCCAGGGGAAGGGCCTTCTCTGTGATGGGCCCGACCCTCTGGAACGACCTACCCCCGGATATTAGAAGGACCACAGACCTCCGTGCTTTCCGCCAAAAGGTAAAAACTTATTTGTTCCATCAGGCCGGCTTGGCCTAATTTACGCTTCTCGCCCCAGTCTGTATTTTCAAATTGTCTATTTGGTTTTAATGGGTTGTAATTTTAATGTTCTTAAATTTTAGTACAGGGTAATTTAATTTGTTTTTAACTTTGTTATGTATTGTATGTTTTGAGATGGTTTTTTAATTTTCCTGTACACCGCCCCGAGTCCCTTCGGGGAGAGGGGGCAGTTTATAAATATAATAAATTATTATTATTATTATTATTATTATTATTATTATTATTATTATTATTATTATTATTATTATTATTATTATTATTATTATTATTATTATTATTATTATTATTATTATTATTATTATTATTATTATATAATTAAATAATAATTATATTATTTATTATTATTATTATATTACCAAGGATAGTATCTGCTGAACTCCAGTGGTGAGTTCCTACGGGTTTGGACCAGTTCAGCCAAACTGGTAGTGGTTGGCGGCCTGGAACCGCCAGTGACCCAGGCTTCCTACACCCTCAAACAGGTTGTCCAGGTGGCACCGTAGGCGCTGCCATCTTGTTTTTCAGTTCTGCGCATGTGCAGAACAATTTTAATTACACTGTGCATGCATGAACAGCACACATCAAAGACATGCATGCACAGTGTGCAGATGAGCAAACTGATAGTAGTGTCTGCCAGAACCCACCTTTGCCATTACCCTTACAATATTAGTCTTGACCTATTTGGCTGCACATCCTCTGTTTCTCTTTTGGCAATGCATCCTCTGTCTCCTAGAGTAGTGTTTCTCAACCTTGGCAACTTGAAGATGCTTGGACTTCAACTCCCAGAATTCCCCAGCCAGCAAATGCTGGCTGGGGAATTCTGGGAGTTGAAGTCCAGACATCTTCAAGTTGCCAAGGTTGAGAAACACTGTCCTAGAGGAAGACTGCAAAGCCCTCAATGAAATATAAGATGATAATAAGCACTAAATGTTGTGTATGGTTGATTCCCTAATGTATATGATTCTCAAATGTTTATCAATTAATCATTGCTTCTCACATTTTTTTGAGTATTTAAGCCAGTTTTTAAAAAGATCAAATCTTTATTATGATAACAGACCAGTAAGTAGACCAGCATAAATAGATGCAAATCAACATGTACTAAGGTACTTTAAAATATATTTGTGGCTTTGAAAAAAAATAAAAAGTAATTGAGAAACAGCTGTTATTCCAATGTAGTTTTGACTAAAATGAATGGGATCCATTTCGAATTAATGTATTAAGAGGCAATAGAGTTAAAAAGCAGGCAATAATTAATCAGTACAAAAATCTTGATTTGAAGACCAACAAAAAGTAGGGACACAGTGGCTTAGTGGGTAAGACACTGAGCTTGTCAATCAGAAAGATTGGCAGTTCAGCAGTTTGAATCCCTGGTGCCACCTAACAGGGTGAGCTCCCGTTCCTTGTCCCAGCTTTTGCCAACTTAGCAGTTTGAAAGCACGTAAAAATGCAAGTAGAAAAATAGGGAACACTTTGGTGGGAAGGTAACAGCATTTTGTGTGCCTTCAGCATTGAGTCTTGCCAGCCACATGACCCGGGAGATGTCTTTGGACAGTGCTGGCTCTTTGGCTTTGAAATGGAGATGAGCACGGCCCCCTAGAGCAGGAAAATGACTAGCACACATTTGCAGGGGAACCTTTACCTTTACCTTATACAGTGTGAAATATATATGTGAAAAACCTTAGAGCAGTGATGGCTAACCTTTTTTGGCTCGCGTGCCAAAAGCGGGGGGAGCGCATCGGGGTTGTTCGTGGGCGTGCCACACCCATAATGCTATGTGCGTGACCCCCTGCTTTTGGTGCGCTTTTTTCGCCTTCCACAGGCTCCAGAGGCTTTCTAGGAGCCTGGGGAGGGTGAAAACAGCCTCCCCTCCCCGCCTCCAGAGGCTTCAGGATCTTCCCTGAAGCCTCCAGAGGGCGAAAAGTGGCCCCAAAAGAAGGCCTAAAACAGCTGGCCAGCGCACACATGTGCGCTGGAGCTGACAAGACAATGCATCGCGTGCCCTAAGAAATGGTTCTGCGTGCCACCTGTGGCACCCGTGCCATAGGTTTGCCATCACTGCCTTAGAGCAAATACCTTAAACTAAACATATTTTCTGAGGACCGTGTGCCAGCTGTAGATTACAATAGAACAGAACAGAACAAAATTGAATAACAGAGTTGTAAGGGACCTTGAAGGTCTTCTAGTCCAACCCTCTGCAAAGGCAGGAAACCCTACACAACTTCAAACAAATGGTTATCCAACATTAAAGATAGAGGACAAATTCAGGAAAAGACACAGCCGCTTTCAGATGTTTCCAATAGTTGTTACATCTTGCTCCAAATCATATCTTGCCCTTGGAATATGAATCTCTCTAGGCACAATAATTATTATAGATATAATATAGTACATAAATAGATTTTTCACTTCCACAAAGGCAGACTATAGGGGGAGTTTATAGTAAGATGGACAGAAATATAGCAAACCAAACAGATTTTAAAAAACTGTTATTTTATCTCGATGCCATCCAAGGTTTAGAAAAAAGTCCATTACTCATGGGATGTGCAGTATATGTGTGTATCTAGATACGGTACATACGGTAGAGAGATAATTGGAGATTTACCAAAACATGGTTGCTAAAGATGAAAGTCAATTTCAAATTAAAATGGTAAATGAAGATAACATGTTTCTTACATGAACATTGGAATTCATACTACGAATGCAAGGAGGTTCTGTGTCTGCCCCCATTGCATTTATTTTTCAAGAATGCATTTCCACCCATTTAATTTACTTCACAATGAATTATGAAACTACTATTGATCTTTGCATCATTGTTGTCAGATTTCAAGATCATACAAAATATCTCTGTACCTCTTTTGAGACAAGAGTACAATTAATTTCACAAATGATAAGTAGCCCCTAGTAATATTATTAATTTCCCAGCTCAGATTTATCCATGATTAAATAGTCTAAAAAAAGAAGAAGAAAGAAAGAAACTTGTTGCATACGACACCCGCTTGAATTCCCCGGCAACAGCCAGTCGCGTCTGATTGGTTAAGACGCGACTGGCTGCAGCCGAAGCGGGAGACGCGCCGATTGGCCGGCGTTCTGACAGCTCTACATAAAAGAGCTGTCAGAGCGAAGGCGCGCGCTTTTTTGTTCTTGTAACTTACCGTTACTGTTCTGCTGTTAATTCTACAATAAAGAGCCGTTGGATCTGCCGGGTTCTGGACCCTTCTTGACCTCTTAACAAAACTTAGTTCACTTTTACAGATTTCACTGGTTATCATGAGCTTTTCAGTCATCACAGCTAACATCAAACTAGCTGTTGAAAACTCTGACCCTTACTACACATTGTTGATAAACTTAATCAGAACTTTAAAATTAATGAAAAGCTTCTCACTTTCACTACTCATCTTACCCATCACCAAATGAAGTCAAGAGCTAAGGTCAAGGCCAAAGTGCATTGTCTGTTCTCCTCTCCCTTCCTCTCTTCATCATCTTTCGCATAACGAAATAACTCTTCCTGTGGAGGGCCCCCCTCCAGCTTTGGAAGCATGGACAGCCAAAGTGATGAAAAGATACATAAGTGAAAAGTAACTCCATCATCTGGCACTTTCCAGCAATAAAGAAAGATCAAAACCATTACTAGGATAAATTAAATGCCCTGAGTTTAATTTAAGATCTTCTTTCTGAAGGAACGAAAGTCTTCTGAGAAATGGCAGTGTTGGATTGGTTCAGTGATCCATGGCCCCTCTTATGCCAGTGAAGTTCTACAGATTGATTAATTCTTAAAATGAATTTACCA
The DNA here is from genome assembly GCA_039707465.1 of Rhabdophis nuchalis. Classification (NCBI taxonomy): domain Eukaryota; kingdom Metazoa; phylum Chordata; class Lepidosauria; order Squamata; family Natricidae; genus Rhabdophis; species Rhabdophis nuchalis. Next base: position 18,893,394 of record CM077647.1, read on the forward strand.
CAAATTATTTGACATAACTTGAGCTCAGGTTTATTAAAATATTCATGACTGGCAGAGACATGGGAACAAGGTCAACCAATGAATAGGCAGAGCAGCTAAATCAGCCAATGGGAGTTCAAACAGATCTGAACCTGTGCAGAGAATTGAAACAGAAACATAAGAAGAAAGCTGTCTACTGCTCTGAGAAGTAAACTAACAGACTGTCTGGGCTTGTTTGCTGATACAATTCAAGTATCAGCAAACAATTCAAGATGGAGGACTGGTAGGATGTATGTTTCTTTCTGCTCGCTCCTTTCCTTCTGCTCGCTCCCAATGACAGTTTACATCAAGGCAGTGTTTTCTTTCGGACAATTCATCTCCCTACAACAGACTATTTTTAATGTACTCAGCGGCTGACCTCTGTGCCCTGCGGGAGTCCCCCCTCTCGCAGGTTTCGCCCTCAGCTCTAATGAGGGCCCACCTTGATGATGGGTTTGTTAAACAAAAGAGGGGTGTTCAAAGCGGAAGTTAAGGGGTTTTTTAATCAAAATTTTACTTTATGTCTTAGGGGGCTCCAGGGAAGAGGAGGGCATACAAACTAAGATTAGGGTGGTGGGTGAGGGGGGGAAAACCCACCAGGGAATGCCTCCAGGCTGGCTAGCAGTCCCGACGGGGAGGGTGTACGATCTAGAATTGGGGGGGGGTGAGGGTCTGTCCAACAGAGGGCTATTCCATCCAGACTGTGTGTGGGAGGGGCAGGTATGGTGGGAGCAGAGGGCCATATCATACAAGGGGAGGGCGCACCCGCTGTTTGCAAGTGGTGGCACACTCCGGCCCTCATCGCCCTTCTTGCGACCCAGGGGGTTTAGGATCTCAGTGCCTGGGCTTTCAGCTGGTGTTGTGTAACGCCAGGTCCATGGTTAATAAAGCCCCCCTCACTCACGATCTGGTTTTGGAAGGGGGACGGACCTGGCGGGTATTACGGAGACCTGGTTGGGCCAAGAGGGAGGGGTGTCCCTCGTTGAGATGTGCCCACCGGGTTACCATGCATTTCACCAGCCACGAGCCCAGGGTCAGGGTGGGGGTTGGCGGTTGTCATAAAGGAGGGTCTGGACCCGAGGGAGACCACTGTACCGCAGACAGGCAGCTGTGAGTCTCTATGTGTGAAGTGGGGTCATGGGAGGCAGTTGGGCTTGCTGATTGTGTAACTGGCTCCCCACTACATATCAACAGTCCTACCCGAGCTTCTCAATGTGATAGCCAAGATGATGGTTGACACCCCTAGGCTGATAGTCATGGGGGATTTCAACCTGCCATCGATAGGCAAGGCATCTGAGATGGCACAGGAGTTCATGGCCTCCATGACGGCCATGGACCTGACCCAGTTAGTTCATGAGCCCACCCACACTGGAGGACACACGCCGGCCAGTGGGTGAGTGATCTTGGTTTAGGGGTCATAGTCATTAAACCCCTATCATGGTCAGATCACTCTCTCCTTTGGTTGGGCTTTCCTACTGCTGCATCCCACTGTGGGGAGGCGGAACCAGAAGTGGCGAGATGGTTCCGCCCCAGGTGCCTGATGGACCCTGAGAGGTTCCAGATGGAGCTTGGGCCAATACCTGAGAGCCTGACCTGCGACTCGACTGAGGACCTAGTGGCCGCTTGGAATAGTGCGGCCAGGGTGGCCCTGGACCAAGTCGGGCCTTTGCGGCCTCTCACCCGGCACCGAACCACCTTGGCTCCCTGGTTTTCCGAGGATCTGAGGGTGATGAAGCGCCGGAAGAGATGCCTAGAGAGCGGTTGGAAGGCCACCCGCTCCGAATCTGACCAGACACTGGTAAGATCGCATTTGAAGACCTACCTAGTGGCGATAGAAGCGGCGAAGCGTAATTACTTCTCCGCTCTTATCGCATCTGCAGATAACTGGCCTGCCACACTGTTTAGGGCAGTGCTTCTCAAATAGTGGGGCGGGCCCCCCAGGGGGGGCGCGAGGCTCCGTAAAGGGGGGCGCGTTTGACCTCGGCAAAGGATTTTATTTTTTTTTAATTTCTAATGCACTTTAAATCTTTTCTGCTACAGTTAATAAAGCTATTCTTTGTTGTAAATTGATCCACATTTCTTTCTTTTTTTATTCTCTTATACGTTAATAAGGATACAGTGTTATGCAGAGGTGTACTTATAACAATTTTATAGACAAATGATACTATTTACAGTCGCGCGGGGGGCGCGAAATTTTTTCTTCTTCCTAGGGGGGCATGACAGAAAATAATTGAGAAGCACTGGTTTAGGGTGAGCCGCTCCCTTCTTCATCAGAGGGCGCAGGATGACCCTCTGCAGGGTCGTGCGGAGGAATTTGGGTGTTATCTGCATGATAAAATCGATCAGATCTGGGATGGGTTGGCCTCTGACTGGACTAGTTCAGGCGGGCTGACGGAGGCAGGTCTTGAGTCTGTCATCTGGGAAGAGTTCGATCCTGTGACTCCCAAGGACATGGACAGGATGCTGGGGCGGCCGAACGCCACCACAAGTTTATTGGACCCGTGTCCCTCCTGGTTGGTACTGGCCTCTCGGGAGGTTACACGAGGCTGGCTCCAGGGAATTGAGTGAGGGGTTCCTGCCGGCCTCCTTGAAAGAGGCGGTGTGAGGCCCCTCCTCAAGAGGTCCTCCCTGGACCCGGCTGTGTTGGCCAACTATCATCCTGTCTCCAACCTCCGCTTTCTTCTGAAGGTTGTTGTGAGTGTGGTGGCGCGGCAGCTCCCACAGCACCTAGAGGAAACTGTCTATCTGGACTCGCGCCAGTCTGGCTTCCGTCCTGGGTACAGCACAGGGATGGCATTGGTCGTGTTGGTGGATGATCTCTGGAGGGCTCGGGATAGGGGTTGTTCCTCTAACCTGGTCCTGTTAGATCTCTCAGCGGCTTTGATACCATCGACCATGGTATCATGTTGCGCCGGCTGGAGGGATTGGGGATGGGGGGCACTGTTCTATGGTGGTTCTCCTCCTACCTCTCCGACTGGTCGCAATTTGTGTTGGCAGGAGGGCAGAGGTCAACTTCGAGATGCCTCTCTTGTGGGGTGCCACAGGGGTCGGTCCTCTTGCCTCTCCTGTTCAACATCTACATGAAGCCGTTGGGCGAGATCATCCATGGTTTCAGGGTAGAATTCCATCAGTATGCTGATGATACTCAGCTGTACATCTCTACCCCGGACCACCCCAATGATGCCATGGAAGTGATGTCCTGGTGTCTGGAGGCCGTGCGAGTCTGGATGGGGAGAAACAGGCTCTGACTCAACCCCTCCAAGACCAAGTGGCTGTAGCTTCCAGTGTCACGATATAGCCAGTTGGTACCATCTCTGGCTATTGGGGGGGAGAGTCATTGGCCCCTACAGAGAGGGCTCGCAACTTGGATGCCCTCCTGGACTTTCGGCTGTCTCTAGAAGACCATATGACAGCCATGGCCAGGGGGGCTTTCTATCAGGTTCGCCTGATACGCCAGTTGCACCCCTTTCTGGATTGTGATGCTTTACGCACAGTCACTCAAGCCTTCGTCATCTCCTGTCTGGACTACTGCAATGCTCTCTACATGGGGTTTCCCTTGAGGTGCACCCGGAGGCTCCAGTTGGTTCAGAATGCGGCCGCATGGGGGATTCTGGTAACATCTAGATGCTCCCACGTGACACCTCTCCTGCGCGAGCTGCACTGGCTGCCTGTGGCTTTCCGGGTGCGCTTCAAGGTATTAGCAACCACTTTTAAAGCGCTCCATGGCAAGGGACCTGGTTATTTGCAAGACCGCCTCCTGCTACCAAATACCTCCCATCGTCCAGTCCGCCTCCTCAGGGTGCCGTCAGCCAGGCAATGTCGGCTGGCGACCCCTAGGGGGAAAGCCTTCTCTGTGGCAGCTCCTGCCCTCTGGAATGACCTACCCCCTGACCTATGGACAATCACGGACCTGTGCCTTTTCCATCGGGCCTTGAAGACTTATTTATTTCGTGCAGCTGGCCTGGCATAGTTTTTAACTGGCATAGTTTTAAATGGTATAATTTGGAATGGTTTTTTAGCAGGGATTTTAACAAGGTTTTAAGACATTTAAATGCATTTTTAAAGGTTTCTATGTTTTTTACTTGTGATTTTATTGTTGCCTATACACCACCCTGAGTCCCGGAAGGGAGAAGGGCCGTATAGAAATTTAAACAACAACAACAACAACAACAAAAATAACAATAATAATAACAATAACAACAATAATAACAACAATAATAACAACAACAATAACAACAATAACAACAATAACAACAATAACAACAATAACAACAATAACAACAATAACAACAATAACAACAATAACAATAACAACAATAACAAGGAGAAGGAGAAGGAGAAGGAGAAGGAGAAGGAGAAGAAGAAGAAGAAGAAGAAGAAGAAGAAGAAGAAGAAGAAGAAGAAGAAGAAGAAGAAGAAGAAGAAGAAGAAGAAGAAGAAGAAGAAGAAGAAGAAGAAGAAGAAGAAGAAATTAATTGCTTGTGTTTGCCTGTAACTCTCCCACCTTGTGTCTACTTGAAAAAACCACCTGTTGGTATTGTACATTTATTCATTTTTCTTGGAAAATCGAAAGGTTGCAAACAGCTAATGTTCTCAAAATAAATGTCAGAACTGACTTAGTGACTCCGTATTTTACACATATCTTTAGTTGTGGTTGTACATTCAGAAGGGAGGCAGGATGCTTAAAACACAGTGGAGAAATAAGGTAACCTATGTTCACTGTGAAAATCCATGAGGATTCAGAGGGAAAATTCTAACCTAATTCCATTGTTTGACAGTAGTTACACAATCTACTGCTTTCTATACATTTTGGAATGCAAATATATATCACATATATTGTGTCATGCATCATACATATCATATCATATATCATCTCATCTCATATTAGATAAACATAACATTCTTAAATAAACAATAAATGCAGATATTCCTGCAATTTAAAAGAATATATAATTGAGGACTTGGCTAATAATTTAATACTCCCGAATGACTATTTTAACTCTCATAAGTATTTTGTGGAGTCTTCCTTCCTTCCTTCCTTCCTTCCTTCCTTCCTTCCTTCCTTCTTTCCTTCCTTGTCCTTGACACCTAAAGTGGAAACAAAAAACCCATGACATTGATATTCACCTATGATCACTTCCAGAATGGGTTCAAGGCTGAGATTCATGCAAGTTTCAGCTTTCCTGGTTTCATCCTATCCGTTTTTTCTAAAGCTCATGTTTGAACTTTGTGACTTGGTTAATCTGCCATATGAGAGATTGTGTACCACTTTTGGGTAGCTGATGACAGCTAGAGTCTATTAAAGGCAATTCCACCATTTGCCGTGAAAGGAGCCAGTTGCGTTAGCTATCATTGCTTTCTTGAAGATAGATGAAAATCCCCTGTCTTTGCCACCAAGTCCTTTGCTCAGAATTCACCAAATAGAATCTGATACTTGACATCTGGTCAGCATGATGAGAATATTAAGTACTCTGAGGCACCCCTGGTACTTCAGAGTACTTAATAAATTACAGGTTGGGTAACAGGGTGAAATCCACTTACCTTTGTTATTGGTTTGGTATCAATATGGCCTCCCTTGCATGCACAGTGCATCAAAAATGGATGTGATGATGTCCAGATGGGTGGGCAGTGCCTGCTACTGAGCATGCCTGCAAAGGTAAGCAAACACTTACTTAGGGGAAATCTGCTGTGCCACATGTTTTAGATTAGCTAGAAAGTAAGAGATCCTGCTTTCTTGCTAATATAAATCATGTGGCACAGAAAAACTGGTTCACCCGAACAATTTCATTTTGTTTTACTATCGGTTCAGGCAAACCAGTAGCATTTCATCCCTGTTGGGTACCCAAGCCTCCTACTATAGGTGCCCAAAAGCCAATGATAAATGAGTGATCTAAACCTAACAAAAATAGGAAACTGATAAAAATTGCCACCAAAATTGATCAGGAGACAACTCCAAAATTCTTATTCAGCTCACAATAATCTACAATGGACAGGTGCTTACTATCACAAGTGGAGAGTGAGAAGGAAATCTTGCCCAAAGAAACTAAAACCCTGAACTACTTATATAAATTATGAATAAAGATAACTACAAGTAGTGAATACCTGAGGTCCTGGTATTGTATTTGCACCTTAAATTTCTTTTCTGTAGCTCTTAAGAGCTTCTTTGTTCACACATGTTGAACCAGATAACATAATTTCTCATCACAATAAGATGGGGAAATGTATCAAAACAATACGCTCAACCTTGAAACAAACATATTATAAAATAAGGAAAATTTCTCAATACACCTTCAGGAGTTTCATTTCCCCCTACACTTTTATCTATTTATCTAATACAATACAATACAATAGCAGAATTGGAAGGGACCTTGGAGGTCTTCTCGTATAATCCCCTGCCTAGGCAGGAAACCCTATACCATTTCAGACAAATGGCTATCCAACATCTTCTTAAAGACTTCCAGTGTTGGGGCATTCACAACTTCTGGAGGCAAGCTGTTCCACTGATTAATTGTTCTATCAGGAAATTTCTCCTCAGTTCTAAGTTGCTTCTCTCCTTGATTAGTTTCCAACCATTGCTTCTTGTTCTGCCCTCAGGTGCTTTGGGGAATAATTTGACTCCCTCTTCTTTGTGGCAACCCCTGAGATACTGGAACACTGCTATCATTTCTCCCCTACTCCTTCTTTTTATTAAACTAGACATATCCAGTTCCTGAAACCGTTCCTCATATGTTTTAGCCTCCAGTCTCCTAATCATCTTTATTGCTCTTCTCTGCACTCTTTCTAGAGTCTCCACATCTTTTTTAAATCATCGCAACCAAAACTGGATGCAGTATTCCAAGTGTGGCCTTACCAAGGCATTATAAAGTGGTATTAACACTTCTCGTGATCTTGATTCTATCCTTCTGTTTATGTAGCCTAGAACTATGTTGGCTTTTTTGGCAGGTGCTGCACACTGCTGGCTCATATTTAAATGGTTGTCCACTAGAAAATCCCACTCACAGTTGCTACTATTGAGCAAAGTTTATTTAACCACCTATACTGCACCTATGCATTTCATTTTTGTTACCTAAATGTAGAATCTTCTTACTCTTTTCACCATTGAATTTCATTTTGTTAGATAGTGCCCAACGTTCAAGTTTGTTAATATCCTTCTGTATATTAAGCATATCTTCTGGAGTGTTGGCTATTTCTGCCAGCTTGGTGTTATCTGCAAATTTGATGAGTTCCTCATTTATCCCCTCATCTAGATCATTGATGACTATGATGAAGAGTACTGGGCCTAAAACAGAGCCTTGGGGTACTCCACTGCATACTTCCCTCCATGTAGATGAGGTTCTATTGAGGATTACACATTGAGTGTGGTTGGTCAGCCAGTTATAAATCCATCTGATGGTGATGCTGTCTAACACACATTTTTCTACTTTATCTTGTAGTAGGTTATGGTCTACTTTTTCAAATGCCTTGCTGAAGTCTAAGTAAATTATATTGAAAATATTATATTTTCAGATACATATGCTCATTCCAATTATTTTAAAGATTAATATACAATTGAGACCAAAGGTTTCTTCTTTAGGACTGATGAATAAACAGATGGGAAAAATCCATGGAAATTTGCTTTTGTACAGGATAACTTTGGTAAAATTATTGTATGTGCAAAGATGAAAAGATTCAGCGCTACCCATAATGGAGAAATGGCTGGTGAAGATGATGGAACTTTCTGAGATTGCTAAATTGACTTCTTTGATGGAAATATAATATTTCCATCAAAGGATGGAATATAAACAAAGAGGAAATATAATATTTATATTTATGGCTTACTTGAAACTCCTTATAGACCTTTCATAGAAAATTGAAAAGCATATTTATGGTTTTGTTAATTAGACAGACTAGATTATAAAAAGAAAAGAGATGTTTTCTAACTTTACAGAAAAAGAAGGAATAATTTCTTGCACTTTTAGATTTCTCTTTAAATTTTCCTTTTTTCTTACTATGTACTAGTTTTCATTACTGCCTGCCTGCCTGCTTGCCTTCCTGCCTGCCTGCCTGCCTGCCTGCCTACCTACCTACCTACCTACCTACCTACCTACCTACCTACCTACCTACCTACCATCTATTATCTATTTACCTATCTATCATGTTAGTTTTTTTTTTTTTTTAAATGCAGTAATCTCTTTTTCTAAATAAAAGGTTGATTTTACTGATTATGTCAGTCCCAAATGAACTTAATTAAGAAACTGATAGGCCATGTCTTTATGGACTTTTTATTTGCTAGGTTTTTGAACACAAGAAACATTTCTTTTTCTTTGGAAATATCAACTATTTGAGATGGCTGCATATGTGAAAGAAAGAGCTGTAGAAATGTGAAAAGGAATATATGGATTACAAATATAATTGCACTCCTCTGCCATTATTTCTCCTGTACAGAGAGAAGCAATTTGTTTTAAAAAATCAGAGCCATTATAAAAGAAGAATATCCAATGAATAGTAGATATAATTCCTGTCAATACGATATTGAAATTATGTCTGTGAGTTGACTGAACATTACAATTATGGTAGCTTTAAGAGGTATGGAAATCAAGAAGATGGGAAAACAGCAAGAAAAGCTCTGAAACGGCAAAATTGCATCAATTTGACAATTGTACTTAGGTTGTGTGAGATCATTCACAAGACCGTAGGCCATTATAACGTAAAATCTATCTGAGCATGTGTTAGTCCTTTTAGCAGATAAACCTTGGTGAATGGATTAATATGAGACTTCTGCCATGCCCTTAAATTATTTCAGGGCAGGTTACAGTGAGCATCCATAAAACTACTATATAACTCCCAGCAACCACAATACCTAAAAGTACAGCATCTCTAACTATTACAGAGAAAGAAAACAACTTTTGAACCTCTTAATTATGTGCAAGCCATGGATCATCCAAGAACTTTATGGCATCAGCTGAGGTGTATCTCTCTATACGGTGTCCTTTCAGTTTAATTTGAGTTGAGGAGAGAGATAAAATTTAGAAATAAGCAGCCTTCATGAGTCACACAGCAAACTATCATGCCCAAATGAACTAAAGCTCTTGCTTCAAATGTCACACACACACACACACACACTTAGCCAATCTTGTGTGGTAAATCTTGAGTTAGTGTATTACAGTTCAAGAAACTGGAACTTATCCAATCAACAATTGATATCAATAAATTTTAAAACATTCCAGTTTTCATTTCCTTAAAAATAATGACAGAAACTTAAATAATAGATTTTTTAGATTCTAAAAGAATATTACAATATTAAGAATTTTAAATTTCTTAATATTCCCAGTCACATTCACTAATCAAAACTGATATATATGTTCTTAGCTGTTATATGTGAATTTGTATGCACGAAAAGAAGGCAAACTAATACAGAACACATATTTTAAGCCTTAGAATGGCTAGAATTTAGCAGACACTCAAGCTTCCAATCATGCTTGAAAGCTGATTCCTTACTGTCCCTCCATCATAGACAATCTCTTGAAACACAAAAAGACCTTTGTCTTGGGTAACATATAGTCATTTTTAAACAAATAAAAACTTTGTTTTATCCAATTTATGTTAAATAGATTGGGAGAAAAATAAAACTGATACATTTTATTTTAAAATAGCAGCATTATAAAAGTGTATCAAGTGATTTACTATTATCTGACAAGACCTGTTAAAGAGGCGTATTTCTACCAGCCATAGGTACCCTGTTAATGATGGAATCACCTGGTGTCTCTTGGGCGAGGCATTTAGAAACAGCACAAAACTAGGGAGAGTTGGAGTATTTTTACTCTCTCCAGGAAACCTGTTGCCTTTCCACCTTGAAACTCATGCAATTTCTTATGAAAATTAGTCATGAAACTGGCACCATTGAACTGAAAAATGGGACTCAGGTACATGGAACCATTACAGGAATGGATGTCAGCATGAATGCCCATCTTAAAGCTGTAAAGATGACTTTGAAGAATAGAGAACCTGTCCAGTTGGAGACATGGAGCATTCGAGGCAATAATATCAAATATTTTATTCTGCCAGACAATTTACCTCTTGATACTTTGCTGGTAGATTTTGAACCAAAAGTCAAATCCAAAAAAAGGGAGGCAGTTGCAGGTAGAGGACGTGGAAGAGGATATGGAAGAGGACGAGGGGGTCCAAGACGATAATTTCTTTATATCTGTTATAAAAAAAGCCCCAAACACATGGGGTTTTTTTTTAACAGGTTTTATGTCAGTTTTAATAAACAAATGTGGAAAATGTGTCACTAAAAAAAATGGTGTTCAGGGTAACTTGACATGGCTGAGAAAATGCAAACCTACTTTTCAAATAGACAGCTATTTGAAGTTCCAACTGCCAAACCAGGGAGATATTTATGCGAGCGAGATTCGAACAGCTTGACACAATGGTGAGATATGGGAGATTCCATTCTGTACCCTACAATGAACGTCTTTGCATTTGCAAAGCAGGAGAGGTAGAAGACCTGGCTCACATCCTATTTGAATGTTGCCTGTATAAGATAGTGAGAGACAGTTACCTTGGTCTATATACCAAATAAACAACCCATTAGTCTCCCCATATCAGAACCTTATGTGCAATCAGAATCTGAAAATAACATTTAAAAATAACATTTAACTTAGCACAGAAGGTAAGCAAAATGGTTTGGATGAGATCTGAATATGTGGGACTGATCAAGTAGATTGCAGGGATGACATCAAATATAATTTTATCATATTTTATCTGTATCTCAAATTATTGTATTTTACTCCAATTCTACTTTAGACTGTATTTCATCCAATTCCATTTTAAATTGCTTTTATCAAATTTTAGTAATTCTTTGTTTCTGAAACTCTGCACTTTGATATGGCCCAAGGGCTAATCAATAAATAAAAATACTTCAATGTGTTCAGGGGAAAAAGATATTCTGAGTTGCCATTTTTGTCTTTTGATGATGGAAGAAAGAGGATCCCAAGAAACTCTGTAATGCTAGATGGGAGTGAAACAGTACCATTAGTTTTGTTTGCCATGAGAAGAAAAAAGCAAAAATAAGATGGCCGTAGGAGATTTGAAGTAAGTGAATTTACCCCTATATTATGACACGAGTATTAAGTGCCAGCCATTTTCGATTTTGTCACAAAACCAGTATAGCTTTCTCTCTCTTTTTGAGTTGGACATAACTTAAAGAATAACACACCTTCTGTGCACAGTGGGAATCTCTACTTTTTAGATTAGAGATTAATCTTTAGATTAGAGATCATAGTTTGTATCCCTGGGGTAGAGCAGAGCTTTGGTTGAGCCTATGGCCTACTAGTGGCCTTACAATCCACAAGTCTGTTGTACATGGCAGGTGTACAACTAAAGCTGACAATGTACTTCAAATAGTCTGTATCTGACAAAAATAGTTTATACATTAGCCGTGATTGACCAGAGCCAAGATCCGTAATGAATGTCAAACTATATGGGCCCATCTATTGAAGATTACAACTTGGACTATAAGAGATGTCACTGGTAGTGAGTTAAATAAATAAAATATATATATATACATTTTCTGCCTATGAAACTAAGAGAAAGAGAAAAGAGTGGTGCCTTGCTACTCAACTGCTTTGAAACTCACCAGAGTTGTGGGGTTATTTTTTGTCCCATGTTTAAATTATTTTGATTTCTTTAAAATATTTTTATTTCCTGTATTCTGCCTTGAGTCCCCATGAGTAATTAGCAATATAAAATTTCCAAATAAATAAATAAAAGTTGATAATCAATGTATTTTGATGTGAAAATTTTGTCCCAGTACTCGTGATTTGTTAGTACTCAAGACACATTAGCATTTATTGGTGTTGGCTACCTTGTGATTCACTACATTATTCATTATGGGGAAAAATTGTTCCAAACTCATCCTTTTTGGTACGCCTCACTCCTCCAAGAACCAATTAATAATGAGTACTGTGGTACCACTATAGTAGACCTGAATAAAGGAGGTCTGATTCTTTAAAGTAGATGAATAAAGGCAAGGAAGTCAAGATTTACATTTAATTATGAATGAGAGGGCTAAAATATAAGAAAGAATCAACTAGTGTCATCTAAGTTCTTGCAGGTGATTTGAAAAGTAGGAATTTGTAGATTGGTGATAGATGCTAGTTATATTTTGAGTAAATGGTTGTATATGGTTTTGGAAGAAATTATTAGATTTTACTACCATGTTTTCCCAAAAAAATAAGACTGGGTCTTATTTTCTTTTGATCCCCGAAATAAGCACTTGGTCTTATTTTCAGGGAAGTCTTATTATTTTTGAGGTGCAGGACATGCTGAGCATGGTCACCTCATGGCTGCTGCTGTGTTGCAATATTTTTGGGGAGGACTTATTTTAGCACATGTGCTCAAAAGCCCAATTGGACTTACTATCTGGGGAGGTCTTATTTTCAGGAAAACAGGATAGATTATATGAATGCCTGAGTGGTAGCAACAAAGATGGAACAGAAAAAGATTTAGAACTCTTTAAAAACCCAGCAATTGTGGTGAGTACATAGGAAAAAAGTCAGTTTGTTTCAAATATACAATTTCAAAAGTATAGTTTAGACCTAGCTATATTGTGTATGTTTGGCAAAGGAATAAATAAAAAGCTAAAAGTATGAGTAATTTGATTGATGATATGAAAGATAGATTTATAAGGAATATAAGGATGATGATACATTATGAATATGGGACTGTATTAAGAATGGACCTGGGGAAAAAGTAGAAATAGAATAAAGGTGGAAAAAAAACCAGAGTAGTACAATGACTACAGGAAGAGAGATGACAGGTTTTATATAAAAAAGCTTTACAAGATACTGTAATACCCCCACTCCCCAGACAAAAAATAGACACAAGGAAACCGTTTGAAACAGTGAAAAAAAAATATGTTACAGACTGGTAAAATGTATGGAGTTACATGAAATACAAGCATGAAAAGAATGTTTGATGGAACTCTGAAGCGAAAAACACCTGTAGATGACATTAAAAAAGTGCTGATTCTTGAAGAAGGTTTTGACAGGTGAGGTGCTCATGCCCACCTAGGCTACAAAACATCTTTTGAGCTTTGTATCCACAGAGCAACATACAGTATCTTTAATGTAAGGGGAGAGTGAGTGTGTTGAGAGGAAGGGGGGAACTGACAACATCATTGTGAGGTGCTGTGGATGAGCTCTTGAAAAAAAATGTGAGGAGTTCAAACAGCAGAAGTGAACACATGAATTAATGCATACTGTAGATGTGATAAAAGCAAGACTTGTTCATGAGGATTGACAAATATGGAGCACCATAATGAATAATGTTTAAACTAGTTTTAGCTACTGTATTTTTCTTACTGTGTGCCTTTAATTCTTTTGACTATTTTCTACTCCTTTTTGCCCATTCTGCATAACACTACCTATTGCCAAAAGAAAAGCACGATGGTTATGTATCCATGCACATCTGTCATTTCCTACTCTTCCTCCTTTTAATTCTTCAAACCTGCTTCAGGAATTCATGTAGGACATTTATTCAAAAAGAACAGTAAAGACAGCCTGTGGGCATGATCAGTACAATGTTGTTGCATATTTTAATATAGGTTGGCTCTGTTGATTACCCTGGAAAAAGTGATAGAGAAGGTGTGGAAGAAAAACAAGAAAAGAAACAAGGAAGTCTCTTGATTCTGAGACATGGCACTTGCTAAGAGGCTATATACCCATGATGGCGAACCTATGGCACGGGAGCCACAGGTGGCATGCGTAACCATTTCTTAGGGCATGCAAGGCGCTGCCCTGTCAGCTCCAGCGCACATGTGTGTGCTGGCCAGCTGATTTAGGCCTTCTTTTGAGGCCGTTTTTCACCTTCTGGAGGCTTCAGGGATGCTCCTGAAGCCTCTGGATGTGGGGGGTGGCTGTTTTTCACCACCACCCCAGGCTCCTAGAAAGCCTCTGGAGCCTGGGGAGGGTGAAAAAAGCATGCCAAAAGCAGGGGTTGTGCACATAGCATTATGGGTGTGGCACACCCACTCACGACCCTCCTTGTGCTCCCCCCGCTTTCAGGATGCGAACCAAAAAAAGGTTAGCCATCACTGCTATATACATATATTCAAACCAAAGGTATTTTGGGATTTATAATGCTATAAACTCTGGTGAAATTTATTAGAATAACTGCTCAGCTGCTTGCAACCTTATTTCTTTTCATTAAAGTGGAATTCGACCACTTTTTTGTTTCTGGAACAAAACAAAACAAAAGGAGGGGACCAGAGAGATTTCACGAGAAGAGTACTCCATTCCTCTGCTCATAATAGAATACTTTATGCCACCAAGCTTGAAAGTTTAGGCTTAGACAACCTTGAACTACGCCGCCTACGTTCTGACCTAAGTATAGTATACAAATTATCTGTTAAAATGTCCAACCACTTCAACTTCCGCCCCGAGTCCCTTGTTGTGAGATGGGAGCGGGTTATAAATATGAAAAATAAAATAAATAAACTTCAACTGTAATAATACACAGGCAAACAATAGATACCAATTCAAAGTAAACCGCTCCAAACTCGATTGCAGAAAGTACAACTTTACCAATAGACTGGAATGCTCTACCTGATTCCATTGTTACATACTCAAACCCCACAGCTTCACCATGGACCTCTCAGTTTCCTAAGAGGTCTGTAAGGGGATGTGCATAAGTGCACCCAGCATGCCTAACATCCCTGTCCTACTGCTCCTATTGATTTGTACTCAATACAATGCAATACAATACAATACAATCGAGTTGGAAGGGACCTTGGAGGTCATCTAGTCCATCTCCCTGCTCAGGCAGGAAGCCCTATACCATTTCAGACAAATGGCTATCCAACATCTTCTTGAAGATTTGCAGTGTTGGGGCATTCACAACTTTTGGAGGCAAGCTGTTCCACTGTTTAATTGTTCTAACTGTCAGGAAATTTCTCTTCAGTTCTAAGCTGCTTCTCTCCTTGATTAGTTTCCACCCATTGCTTCTTGTTCTACCCTCAAGTGCTTTGGAGAATGGTTCGACTCCTTCTTCTTTGTGGCAACCCCTGAGATATTGGAACACTGCTATCATGTCTCTCCTAGTCCTTCTTTTTATTAAACTAGACATACCTAATTCCTGCAACCGTTCTTCATATGTTTTAGTCTCTAGCCCCTTAATCATCTTTGTTGCTCTTCTCTGCACTCTTTCCAGAGTCTCCACATCTTTTCTACATCTCTTTCATGTCCATGCTACTACTTATTTGTAACCATCTATTTATACTCTTGTCATGTGCTTATGTCCATATTTATACTTATACCTATTACTCTATACATGTTTTGGCAAACTAAATAAATAAATAAAACTAACCAGGTCCCATAAAAACTAATTTCAAACAGAAAATGAAAGATAATATGAGAAAGAAGCACAGCTTCCTTGTACATCGTGGAAATAATGTTCCAGGTTCAGGTTCTGGTTTATTCAGCTGAAAAAATATTTCCAGTAGATTCAGTTTAATTAGTCTTCAGAATGTGATTTTAGCATTTTTTTTAAAAAAAAACCTGCCTTGAGTTTCTGCATGGATCATCTTTTGTGAAAGAAGAAACGAGATGTGTGACACTATTGATTTTCCTATACTTTTCTGCAGCTTTCATACCGTCAATCATACTATTTTCTTGGAGAGATCATATGATTGCAGGAGAAAGCTACCCTTTGATTATGACTTTACTTCTATTGTATGGCTGTTTCCATACAAACAGAAATGATGCTAGGATAAAACTTAACTTCTAGGCGATGATGTTGGTGTTCCATTGTGCTGTGTTTTGTTTTTTGCTCCCAGTAGCCTTCCGGGTGCGTTTCAAGGTTTTAGTGACCATCTTTAAAGTGCTCCATGGCAGTGGGCCTGGTTACTTGCAGGACCGCCTTCTACCACATACCTCCACTTGACCTGTCCGCTCTCACAGGAAGGGCCTCCTTAGGGTGCCGTCTGCTGGACAATGCCGGCTGGCGGCGCCCAGGGGAAGAGCCTTCTCTGTGGCAGGCCCCACCCTCTGGAATGACCTCCCTCCAGACCTCCGTACTATCACCGACCTTCGCCTCTTCCGCCGGACTCTAAAAACATATTTCTTCCATATGTCCGGCCTGGCATAGCTGTTACAACCATGTTATTTTAGAGTTGCGTTTTAAATTAATTGTCTCCTCTTTTAGCATTGGTGAAATGATTTAATTGTAGTTTTAAATCTTAAATTTTTGTATAATTTTGTATTGCTGTATTTTTGGATTTTAAATTCCTGTGCGCCGCCCTGAGTCCCTTTGGGAGATAGGGTGGGATAGAAGTCTAATAAATGAAAATGAAAATGAAATGTTTTGTCCCCAGTCTGTCCGTCCCCCCCGCCCCATATTGTTTGTACATGTCTGTTGGGAGAGGTTAACCAGGTTTTGGCCTAATTTGTCATCAGTATACAGATGATATCCAACTTTATCTAATACTCTCACTCTTGGTCTCCTTCTAATTCAGTATAAGGATAGGTTTTCACAAGTTGGAAAAATGAGCAGACATTTTCAAAATGAATTTCAGCAGGGAAAAATGTGAAGTTCTACATTTAAGGGGGGGGGGGAATCAAAGGCTGTGGGATGAACCAAGTTGGGAAGAAACATATACAAAAAAAAGATGCCTTCATGAATCACAAACTGCAGGTTGTCCTTGACTTATGGCCAGCCACACTCACCTCCACATGATTGTATTTTGGTTGATTGGTAACCTGCTCATCTTTATAGTTGTTTGCAGAATCCTGCAATTTTTGCTGAGAGAGTATCATGCTGGAGGTGAATGATAAATTAGGAGATCTTACCTCCTCACCTGCTTAGCACATTCTACTCCCTCCTGCCCAGTCTTTAATTGTAATTTGTATTTTATTCATATCAGAAATATTTGTTTTTTTTTCTAGTTTCATTGATTTTAATGTTGTAAGCCACCCAGAGCCACCCTGAGATGAAATAGGTGGCAAATAAATCTAATATATTGATAAATAAATATATTCCGAACACCACACTTTAGGAGGATATTAACAACAACAACCTTTATTGTTATTGTACCAGGGGTGAAATTTAGCAGGTTCTGACAGGTTCTGGGAAACCCATAGCAGAAATTTTGAGTTGTTCTGAGAACCAGCAAATACCACCTCCAGCTGGCCTCAGAGTGTGGTGGGAATGGAGATTTTGTAATATCCGTCCCCCAGGTGTGGGGAGGTAATGAAGATTTTGCAGTATCTTTCCCTTGCCATGCCCACCAAGCATGAACCAGTAGTAATTTTTTAAAAATAAATTCACCACTGCATTGCACATATATACAATGAAATTGATTTAGCTTCTATTGGTACAATCCATAACAAAATACAAAACAGCATGAATAATATAGAAAATGGTCCTTATACAAGTTGACTCAGTAAAAACTGAATCCAAAGAGCGGAACCAAAGAGAAAAAAACAAGATGAATTATTGGTAACAATTAATATATTTAGTATTGAGAAAATAATAGCCTATGGCTTGCCAATTCTGTGCTCCTAAATTATTCCAAAAAACAGGAAAATAAATAAATTTAAACTGCTTAGGAAGCAAAATTCAGATGGGCATTTCGACGAATTCTCAGTTGGTAATTGCTATTCAACAATGAAATATATTATCTTAGGATGTGGTAGACTTCCCTGAAAGTATTTAAGCAGAGTCCGAATTACATTCTGTCAGAGATGGTATAGTGGTGGATTTCTGTAAAGGCACAAGGTTGGACTAGATCAGGGCTGTCAAACTCGCAGCCCATGGGCCAGATCTGTCATGTGCTGGCCACGCCCACACCCAATCTAGTAAAGGGGGGGAAGTCCTGATACATCCCATGATGTAGCCACGACAACACGAGTATGTCACGTCCGGACTAGATGAATGCTAAAGTCCCTTCCATTCCTTCCAATTCATTATTCCTTCATTAAACACTCAGCAGAAATGTAATAAAAGAATAAAACATATTGACATTATTATTGAACTAGTTCAGAGGCAGCTTCCTATCGATTTGGACAAGTAGATAGTAACTCGGCAGGCCACACCCCCAAACTGGTTCTATTGGTGGGGCTATAGATGCAGCAATCTTGTTTTCTGCTTCTGTGCATGCTCAGAAACATTTTTTATCTACTGCACATGCATGCACCTGAAGCGTGCATGCCCAGAGCACGTCTCTGAGCAAACTGCCAGTAAAAGAAGCTGGAAACTATCCCTTCCTGAACTAGTCCTGAGAAGGTTGTAGAGAGTATGGTAGCTCAATAGTTTCCTCGGCACCGGGAGGAAATTGATTATCTAGACCCGCGCCAGTCCGGCTTCCGGCCCGGTCACAGTACCGAGACGGCATTGGTCGCATTGGTGGATGATCTCTGGAGGGCGCGGGATAGAGGTTATTCCTCTATCCTAGTCCTATTAGACCTCTCAGTGGCTTTTGATACCATTGACCATGGTATCCTATTGCACCAACTAGGCGGGTTGGGGGTGAGAGGCACGGTTCTACGGTGGTTCTCATCCTACCTCTCTGGTCGGTCGCAATGTGTGTTGGCAGGAGGGCAGAGGTCGACCCTGAGGCCCCTGACATGTGGGGTTCCCCAGGGGTCGGTCCTCTCGCCTCTCCTGTTCAACACCTATATGAAGCTGCTGGGCGAGATCATCCGTGGTTTTGGGGTGGAATACCATCTGTACGCTGATGATACTCAGTTGTACATATCCACCCCAAACCACCCCAACGATGCCGTCGAGGTGCTGTCCCAGTGTCTGGAGGCCGTACGGGTTTGGATGGGTAGTAACAAACTCAAGCTCAACCCATCCAAGACCGAGTGGCTGTGGTTTCCGGCGGCCCGGTTCAGCCAGATAAGTCCAACACTGGCCACTGGGGGTGAAACACTGGCCCCATGGAGAGGGCGCGCAATTTGGGTGTCCTCCTGGATTCTCAGCTGTCCATGGATGATCATGTGAAGCCATGGCCAGGGGGGCGTTTTATCAGGTATGCTTGATTCGCCAATTGCTCCCCTTACTGGACCGGGCTGCCCTTTGCACAGTCACTCAAGCACTCGTGACGTCCCGGCTGGACTACTACAATGCTCTCTACATGAGGCTCCCCTTGAGGTGCACTCGAAGGTTGCAGTTAGTTCAGAATGCAGCTGCATGGGTGATTATGGGAGCCACAAGGCAATCCCACGTAACACCACTCCTGCGCGAGCTGCACTGGCTACCTGTGACCTTTCGGGTGCACTTCAAGGTGTTGATGACCATCTTTAAAGCGCTCCATGGCTCGGGGCCTAGCTACATACGAGACCGCCTCCTGCCCCATACATCCCTTCAACCGATCCGCTCCCATAGAGAGGGCCTTCTCTGGGTGCCGTCGGCCGGACAATGCCGGTTAGCGACACCTAGGGGAAGAGCCTTCTCTGTGGCGGGCCCTACCCTCTGGAACGACCTGCCCCCCAAACTACGTAACATCTCGGACCACCGCCTGTTCCGCCAGTGCCTTAAAACGTTTCTGTTCCAACAAGCCGGCCTAGTATAGCCCCCGATATTGAGTTTTAACATTGTAAATTTTAATTAGAGATTTTATAAGTTGGTTTTAGCACGGGATTATTATTTAATAGCTTTTAATATGGGTATTTATGTGTATGTTTTGTTTTAAATTGCCTGTGCACCGCCCTGGGTCCTTTTTTAGGAGAAGGGTGGGGTATAAATTGGATTAATAAATAAATAAATAAATAAATAAATAAATAAAATTAAGCTTCTATAGTTGGGTCACTAGAAAAAAGTGTTCTAGGAATAGATCTTATTTTGTGTACACGTGGACACATACAAACAAATTTATTATCAGTTTTCCGCCATCTTTCCCTAACATGGTACTTTCCAGCTGTGCTCTTCAAAATTCCTAGCAACCATAATAGCTAAGAAAATATTTGGACTTTAATGGAAATAGTATGGCACTTTAAAATTTGATTCTTCCTGACATGATCTCATTTCAGCATAAACTAAAACTTCTTCAGAGCAGTGAAAACCAAAACCTGCCAGGGTTCAAGACAACAAGATCCTAAAAGGACTCTGATGCACATTGATAGACCTAAGTCAGTGATGGTAAACCTATTCGGCACCATGTGCCAAAAAGGAAGTGTGTGTGCATGCACTCGTCGGGGTGGTGACCCAGAAGAGAAGCTGCTCAGGGAGTATGCGTGCGCTGTGAAATGAACTTCCGGTTTCCGGCATGTGCTTGTGCCCTGGCCAGATAGTCTTCTGGTTACTGCCATGCATGCACCTGTGATGATCAGCTTGCCAGCACGCATGCAAGAAACTGGAAGACTATCTCTTCCTGTTTCTGACGCAAAGGCCAGCTGATAGTCAAGCATCTTTGTGCAGCAGAAACCTGGAAGAGGGACAGGTAACACTGCGTGTGCCAGGTAACATAGGTCTGCATTCCACTTTGGGCACGTGTGCCATAGGTCAGGGATGTTCAAACTTGGGAACTTTAAGACTTGTGGACTTAAAGCTATGCTGGCTGTGGAATTCTGGGAATTGAAGTCTACAAGTCTTAAAGTTCCCAAGTTTGGACATCCCTGCCATAGGTTCACCATCACAAACCTAGGTTATAGATGAAAAGAATTTGTATTTATTTTATTATTTAACTTTATTTTATCTTTATTTGACTTTATTTTATTATTTAATTTAATGTTATTATATTATTTTATTTGTCATTATATTATTGTTACAAATCATTCAAGGCAGCAAAAATACCCAACACATCTTTCTCCACCTATTTTCCCACAATAACCTTGTGGGGTTGGTTAGGCAGAGAGAGAATGACTGGCACAATCGCCTATTTTGCCCAGACTCACCCGTAGTGATATGATATGAGGTCAGTGGTGGTGAACATTTTACTCACTGTGTGCCGAAAAGGTATGTGCTTCATGTGCCATTTGCGCTAATGTGTGGTTCCTCCCATGTGCACTGCACGCACAACCACATCATATGTGCATGTGTATAACTGTTGTGCAGCTCTCCTGTGCACTGCATGCACAATTGCACCATCTGCGCATATGTGTGGTTTTCACACATGCAATGCGTGCATGTGAATGCCATCTGCACATGTGTGTCCTGCATACAAGTACTTTCGTACACACGCACAAATGTGCATGCATGTGCAGGAGAGCTCTAAAGATCAGCTGGGTCCCCTGAATTGCATAAATGCGCACCGGAGCCCCAAACACTGGGTGGTAGTGTCTTGTGGGCCATGTGACTGAGTGGGAGTGGCTTGCTAGCCATGTGACTGAGTGGGAGTTGCTTGGCAGTCATGTGACTGAATGGGCATGGCCAACTTGAAAAATATGGTGAAACTCACTTAACTAGTCACTTGATGATGAGAGAACCAAAAGGGTTCCTTTGTTGAGTTGCTTGGTTGAGTTTTCTCTGTAATGCACTTGAAATAAGCATAGATTTGTATATAACATAAATTCCTGAACAACCACTGATGATAATACAATTTCATTTTCTTGCACAGGAAAAAAAGCTTTCTAAGCAAAACAACTGGAAATGGTTTATTCAATTGTTCTGTTTTACTTAATGGATGTTTGGTAATCAAGCACCTTATAACTGCTTGGGTCAAAAAGGTAACTGCAGGTTAACTGTAGTGTTCTGAGAACAGGCGATAAAATGTTTTAATTTTGACCTTCCTATCAAAAATGCCTTTAGGTTCCTCACCCTTAATTACTTCAACTCTGAAGCTTTGTGGGTAATATCAGCTTTTTGATCTTATGCCATTCCAGCTAATAAATTCTGCTTAGCAATATTGGACAGTAAAGTTCATAGATATTGACTTATTCACACCCAAAGGCCACTTAACTCAGGCATAGCACGAAAGTTAACTTTAGTTCTTTGCTACGCATATTATCATTATTCTGGGGAGAAGATTAAAGTTACAGTTTTTGTAGCTTGTGGCTTCTCATTCAATCTCCAAGGAAAATTCATCCTGCTTTTTGATGATCATGGTGGTTGCAGTATGGGTGTATACAGCATGGAAATATTATTATTATCATTCCCTGACGT
The DNA here is from genome assembly GCA_039707465.1 of Rhabdophis nuchalis. Classification (NCBI taxonomy): domain Eukaryota; kingdom Metazoa; phylum Chordata; class Lepidosauria; order Squamata; family Natricidae; genus Rhabdophis; species Rhabdophis nuchalis. The sequence continues at coordinate 18,915,492 of CM077647.1, forward strand.
GACAGAATTAACGATAAGGCAATTAAAACTATCACCCAAACTTACCTCAGAGTAACCTGTACTGAAAATAGTGGAACTTCTTTTAAAAATCATATATGCAGGATGACAGAACACAGCTACAGTGGGATCTCAGATGCCAACCGTTATCCATTCCAGGACTTTAGTTGGCACCCAATTTGTTAGTGACCAGAAGCAAGACTGACTGTGCATGTTGCACGCGCACACAAAATAGTGTGGCAGGGAAAATCACCATGGCTGTGTTTATTTGGCACTCAAAGATGTGTTCATGACCTGAGTGCAACATTTAGCAGATTTTTCAGTTGGCACCCAAATTGTTCATAGTCTGAGCCACTCAGGACCTGAGGTCCCACTGTATATGCGCAATACAATCAGTTCTGAAAGCTGTATCTCATGATGATTACCTGGTATGTGGCAAACACATGCTTCTTTATCTTAGGATGTAATCCAAGATGTTAATGAACTTTATCCCTTTTTTTGTTCATACATTCATACATGATCTTTTTGGAACTCTCTTACTTTCCCCTAACACTTGTTCCCTGTGTGCGCTAAGGTTGACAGTGGAATTTTTTTCCCCTTTTCTTCTGTATTGCCAAATATATTGCTGTCTGGTCTGTCTTGTACAGATTACTTTAGAAATGTCATTTATACAAGATTAACTGGCATCTACTATGGTTCATTGGAAACTATAATTCCTGGATCCTAAAACTCATATAGACCACCCAGTTCGCTGTAGTGATTAAGGCATCAGGCTTGAAATCATGAATTCTAGTCCTACCTTGGGCAGCAAGCCAGCTAGGGACCTTGGTCCAGTCACTTTTTCTTAGGGTCACACAGGAAGGAGCCAATGGCAAGCCACTTCCAGAACCATTGCCAAGAAAACTGCAGAAACATATCCAGGAAGTTCCGAAGTAATCACTGACTTGATGTCCCAAAGATACTTATTCAAGAGGCAAATGGACTTTCTGAGAAACGTGACAGAGCTTGAAAAGTAAAAGGTGCGCCTCACTTCTTGCCTGCCCCAGAAACTAATAAGCCCTCCCCCTCTAATAAACACAAGGGCATAATTCGTGCATTAAAAAAATATAAGACCTGTCTTATTTTGGGGAAAACATGGTATATACATACATGCATAGTGTATTTTTCAGACTATAAGACACACTGGAGTATAAGACGCACCAAAATTTTGAAGAGGTTAACAAAGGAAAAAAGTTTTTGCCCTCCCCAGCTTCCAGGAGTACTCTGCGTGTCCCATTTTTCACAAATACATAAACTGTACATATATGCATACATACTGTACTTTTTGGAGTATAAGATGCACTTTTCCCCTGCTAAAAGAGAGTAAAATGTTGGTGTGTATTATACACTGAATATGGCCATTTTTGGCCTCCCAAAACCCCTCCCCAGGCATCATTTTTTGCTAAAAACAGGCTCATTTTTCACAAAAATGGGAGCCTTCAGAGAGCTCCTGGGAGCTGGAGAGAACAAAAATGGCAAAAAATGGTTTGAGAGGCCATAAATGGGCCCATTTTTCACAAAAACAGGATGTGCAGAGTACTTGGGATGCTTGCAGAGTATTCCTGGGGGCTAGAGAGAGCAAAAACTGGATGTGCAGAGGCCAAAAACTATTTTTTTTTCTCCTTGAAATCTTACACCAGTGCATCTTATAGCCCAAGATAAACTAGAGAGCCTGTTTGGTGTGGAGGTTAAGGTGCTGACTAGGAAACTGTGAGTTCTAGTGTGACCATAAGCAAGAAAGATGGTTGGGCAACTTTGGGCAATTTATCTTCTCTCAGCCCAACTTACCTCACGGGGTTGTTGTTGGAAAATAGGAGGAGAAAGAGATATTAGATGTATTTAGAATTTTGAATAACTTATAAATAATAAAGACAAGATTTAAAAAAGAACTTTAAAAAGGAAATAACCATTTTTTTTCAGATTTAACAAAACAATTTTTACTACTGTACATTAAAGGTCAGCAATTAAATATGAAGTCTAACTGGATAATGGAAAAGATGAAGTTGAAATCTGTTTCCTAGTACAGAAGTATGCAGTGAGGGGCAATTGGTCAGGCTTCTCCCAGGAGATGGGATTGGAACCAATTCAATTCTGTTAAATAAAGTTAATTATAGAAAAATTTAAACACAGAATTCCACAGGGTATCAAATGAAAGTTCTGCTTACTGTATAAAATATAATAAAGTGAAACTTTGGGGGTTGGAAATAAGATTCCATCTGTTCTTTGCATTGAAATATTTTGCCATATGAGAACTAACATTCACATAGTTCAGGAGTCTGCAAAGTCGGCTCTTTTAAGACTGGTGGACTTCAACTCCCAGAGTTCCCCAGCCAGCATAGCTGGCTGGGGAACTCTGGGAGTTGAAGTCCACCAATCTTAAAAGAGCCGACTTTGCAGACCCCTGATCATAGTTCAAATTTTGCTGAATTGCAGCTTACAAAGGTTTCCGTAGATATATTGAATGGAATTTTGGAAAGTTAGTGTTCATCAGATCTGGAATATCATAGCAGAGGTGGTATTCAGCTGATTCTGACTAGTTCTGGAGAACCAGTAATGGACATTTTGAGTAGTTCAGAGAATCAGCAAATACCACCTCTGACCACCTCTGACTGCCTCCCAAGTCCCAGCTGATCAGATGGGTCTTTTTTTGTTGCCCTGCACAGGAGAACGGAGCTGGTTAGTGGTGGAGGTGGGAGAAATGGGTATTTTGCCATATCCTTCCCCTGCCACACCCTCCAAGCCACACCCACCAAGACATGCTACACCCACCAAGTCACACCCACACAATCAGTAGTAAAAATTTTTGAATCCCACCACTGATCATAGGTAATCTCTCCTTGAGCATTGCTGACAAAACCACATTCCACTGGAGAAATTCAGAATTGCCTAAATTCTGTGGAGAAATAGTTGAGTCCTGGTCATTAATCAAACAAGAAGAAAAACTTAATCAATATCACAATACAATATTTTATTTATTAGTTTAATATAATATAATATTATAACATTAATCTTAATCAATATTTCCCTTTTTGATCTAATAGCCTTTTATCTTTCTACAATCAATCTTAATACTATGAAAAATACTGTGGTTTCCCCCCCCCTCCTATCTAGGATACTGGAGCCAATATATACATCCCTACGGCCGATCCGCTCCCACAGAGAGGGCCTTCTCAGGGTGCCATCGGCCGGGCAATGCCGTCTGGCGACACCCAGGGGAAGAGCCTTCTCTGTGGCAGGCCCTGCCCTTTGGAACGACCTCCCCCCTGAACTACGTACCATCTCGGACCTCCGCCTCTTCCGCCAGTGTCTAAAGACACATCTTTTTCAGCAAGCCCGCCTAGCCTAACCTCCCGCTGGGGCTATTTTAGATAGTTTTAAATTGGGTTTTTAATCTGGTTTTAGCATAGGATTGGTTCTAGTAATTTAATATGCTTTTAAATTTTGTATATTTTGTCTTATATGCTTTTAAATTCCTGTGCGCCTCCCTGGGTCCCTCGTGGAGAAGAGCGGGATATAAATCGAATAAAAATAATAAATAAATAAATAAAATAAATAAACAATATGGAAATTGGAGTTATTGATTATTCTCCAGGATGGCATGTGTCCCTTAATGTCTTTCTTTATTTTAATGTATCCAAAATGTAATTCTCTCCAAAAAATAATAATAATAATAATAATAATAATAATAAAAGCAGACGAAAGTCTGTGACATGATTTTGAGGCACCAACAATGATATAAACCTAAAACAAACTTTAACCATCAAGGAGAAAAAAAGAAATTTCTGCACTCCTAAGAAATTCCCCGTTCTGCCTATATAAGTGATTTCCCATTTTATATCATTTCACAGCTCACTGCAGCATCAGCTGTCCACAAAGGCATGAAAATGTTGCCTGTTCTTTTTTTTAATACCTGAAGACTAAATCTAATTTCTGGTATAAATAAGAAAGCATACTCAACCTTATGAAAATCTGCAATATTTCTTTAGTAAGAAATAAATCAGTCAGTGATGTTAGAAAGTTTCTTTGTTCTGGTAGGAGGAAGATGGTCCATTAAAAATCTTGAACACCTCAATTGAATCCACCACATTGTTGCTCCTAACATCCTTCTAACACGGAAGCTCACGGCCAACACTGGCAGAACGTTGAGGAAAACTAATTTTGCTTCTGATAGAATAGGAAATTCTCAATTGAGGGCAAGGCTGGCAACCACAATACCATTTCATCATTACTTGTAAATCAAGCCACTGATGTTCTACAATTTTGCAAATGTGACACTTCCCTCCAACAGACTAACAGTGTGGCTTTTGGTTCTCATCTTGAAGAACCTTTGTTAGGTCCTTATTGGCTTGAATCTGACAACCAGTCGAAGATGGAAAATGTGAAGAAAGTGGAAACAAATAAAGATTCAGAATTGTGATTTCCTGGTACTTTGAAATCTCCTGCCTTTGTCATTATTTTTTATATCTGTTTAGTTAAGTTGATTTAGATGAGTGTTAACCTTACCATATAATTGGGCCCTAACTATATGCAGTCAGGTATTATAATAGTGTACATGTATGATTTACACAGGTGAAAGGGATTGTGAGACCATGTCTTTGGGTCCCTGCTGCACATTTGTGGGCCCCCGGGGGTATGCATGGGGGGAAGGGCACATGCAGGGTGTGGCTGCATGAAGAGGGGAATGCACAGGCACCGGGCGAGAGGGCATGCAGGAGGCATACACACACTGCATATTGGGGATTTGGATGCACTTGCATTTACAGACACATGCTTTAGACATTCGTCCAGAAAAGGTTAACCATCACTGGTATAAGGTCTCCTGCTTCAGCTAGGGATGGAAGACCTCTAAGGTACCTTCCTATCCCGTTATTATATGTTCTGTATTCTGTCCTAGTTTAAAATTCCCAAATCTCTGACATCAGTTGGTCACTGTAGAGCAGGGGTAGTCAACCTTTTTATACCTACTGCCCACTTTTGTATCTCTGTTAGTAGTAAAATGTTCTAACCGCCCACTGGTTCCACAGTAATGGTGATTTATAAAGTAGGGAAGTCAATTAAATTTAAAAAAGGAAAGTGCTTCCGTATCGGACAAAACCCCTACCGCCCACCATGAAAGCTGGAACGCCCACTAGTGAGTGGTAGGGACCAGGTTGACTACCACTGCTGTAGAATTTTAACAAAGAGTTCACACTGAAAATCAAGAAATCCTCTCATCATCTTCATATAATCATAATTTAGGTAGAGAAATGTCTAGCAGTTTATTACTCTATTAATTTTTTTTTATATTGAAAAAGTTTTATTGGTTTTACATTTTTTAACAGGATAGGGTAATGGTTACAAAGAAATTTTGAGAGCATTCACGTCAGAGTCGTCGGACCTTCCGAGACCTCAAAATACACATTAAAAAAGTTAACATAGAAAACATTTTCCATACCACTACAAGATGAAAGCAAGTACATTTACCTAAATTCTCCCTTTCATGCTGTCAGACATTTACAAAAAGTCCGGATAGAAGTATTATGCAAAATTGTTCAAGAAAAATCAAGGCAAAGTTATTTTTTTGATCTAAGTCTTTTGGCTATTGTATCTTCTTTCTCTCCTCCCTGGCCCCCCGCGGGCGGGGCCGTGGCCCCCTCCGTCCCCCCTGGATCTTCCCCCAGGGCAGAGGAATGTTTTTTAAGAAAGGCTTCCGCCTCAGCAACTGTTTTAATCCTCACTCTTCCTCCTTCCCAGAACACCAGCATCCCTTCAGGTGTCATCCACTTGAACCAAATCCCGTGATCAAACAAGGTTTTAGACAAGAAGGAAAATTTCCTTCTTGAATCTCTAATTTTTCTAGGGATCTGCTTCAAGATAGTGACCGTTTCTCGTTGATAAGTTAAAGGTTTCTCTCTCTGCGCTTTCAGGATTTCCTCTCTGGTTGACCTTCTAACAAATTTCACATGTATCTCTCTAGGCACTTCATTCATCCTGGCATATGCAGAATTAATTCTATAGGCTAGGTCAATGTCCCCCCTGATCTCATCCTTAGGTTTTTGTAAATAGTCTGCTAAAATTGTACTCATAAGATCAGGCAGGCATTCACCAGATTCCTCAAGAACATTCTGAAATCTCAAAAAATATGTCATTCTTTCCATATCTATCCTAGACACATGCCCATTTATTTCCCCCACCTCATTAGAAACATTTTTAATCTCTCCCTTAGCCCCCTCCAACCCTCCTTCCAATTCTTCATTCTTCTGTGTATTCTCCAACACTTGCTTCCGGGTATCCAATAGCTCCTTTTTGAAAGTACTATTTTCAGCCCTCTGGGCCTTTATTTCTGATATCAAAGTTTGCATAGAGGTTTCAAGAGAAGCCATCCTTTGTTCCAAATTTACTAGTGCTGCTTCTTGTGCCATAGTTAAAAGTTAGAGTCAGTGCCACCAAGATGGCGTTTTCCGGGTGGGGCTGGCGGGGCAGATCAGGAGCTCTATTAATTTTTTTAAGATACAAACTTATATAAAGTAAGGAAGAAAAGAAAAAGAAATCAAAAGCTAAAAATGTAAGAAATGAAAAAAGAAAAATAGAAAAGAAGTAAAACCAAAAAAAGTGACCCCCTCCAATCTTCTTTATAGCAATTATAAGAACAATTATAAATACAATAAACACAAGTGTAATTATAATTTTACCTTTTTCTGTAAAGTCACAACATGCCTCTCTTCTTTCTATTATCTATCCTGCTAATCATCAAAACCATAAATCATAATTCATTTTTTTCTGTTTCATGTGAAAAGTCTATAAAGAGCATAGATATTTTTCTTTCTCTGATCAAAGAAATCAATTTATCCATCTCAGAAACGGCTACCATTTTCACCAACCATTTCTCTACTATAGGTAGCGCTAAAGTTTTCCATCTTTGTGCATACGGCAATCTTTTTTTATAGTTATCATAAACACAGGCAAGTTTAGATGACATTTTCTAATTGTCCATCAGTCCTAAAATAAAGACCTTTGTCCTCAATTGTTTAGTATTTAAAATCCTTGGAATGAGTCTATATATTCGAATCCAAAACTTTCTAGCTTTTTTCAATCCACTAAGCATGGCTAAATGTTTCATCACGATATTCGCATTTACAACATGGATTTGAAGTACCTTTACACCTTCTATTTGAATTTGCATTTAATTTGCATTTATTCGCATTTATATACCTCCCTATCTCCCTTGCGGGACTCAGGGCGGTGCACAGGCAATAATAAAATACTGTAGACAATAAATTCTAGAGAATTTCTCTGGTGATATGTACCAAGAGTACTTTATTTTATAAAAATTCTCTTTAACATTATAACATGGTGTAAATTTCAATTCTTTCAACCAGAGTGTTCCTTCTGTTTGTTATAGCAAAACATTTTAGCACACTTTATGATTCATTCGTTCATTCATTCTTCTGTCTGAAACTTCAGTAAAAGTGTATACATTTTAACAATTGCATTTTCAGCATTTGTACATAATTCCATTTCAAACTCAGTCTTACAATCTTCAAAATTATTTTACCTACTAGACATTTTTCTAATAACTATAGATAAGAATATCATTGGCAACTACGTCCTTCTCAGTTCTTTTCTTGATTTAATTTACTATTGCCCTTGGCAAAATGTTAGTATCTTACCATGAGCCCTCGTGGCTTAGTGGTTAAAATGCAGTAATGCACTCCACAGTCAGGAGTTCGATCCTGACCAACTCCACAGTCAGGCGTTCGATCCTGACCACCTTATGGTTGACTCAGCCTTCCATTCTTCCAAGGTTAGTAAAATGAGGACCCAGATTTTTGGGGGCAACATATTGACCACTTAGAGCAGGCTGTAAAGCATTACAAAGCAGTATATAAGTCTAAGTACTAGTGCTAAGTGCTATAAGTTATCCATGTGTGTTTACCTATTACATCCTGTCTTTCTAAGAGTCACAATGGTTTGTATCTATTCCATATTCTCATTGATTCCGCTTTAAACTCTGATGTTGTATCATAGATATCCATCCAAATCTCAGGAGACCTTCTAACTCCCAAAGTCCTCTACTTCTCAGTAGTGTCCACTCTTTCCTCTAAACGAAACAGCAAGCTGCAAAATACAACTTCTAATCAGGTAAACTGAATCCCCCTCTTTCCTTTGCAACTTATAACAAACACCTTTATATTTAGTTTACCCATGTCTCACAAATTTCGAAGCATTTTTCTTCCACTGTTTAAACGGTGCATCACTTGTAAAAACGGATATTGTCAGGAATAAAAACATCATTCTAGGCAAGGCATTGGCTTTTATCATAGAAATTCTCCCCAGCAATGACAGTTGTAGCTTCTCCCATCTTAACATGTCATTTTTAAATTCATTCCATGCTTTAACATTGCTATTTTGAAATAGTTATCACAGTGATAACCAGACGCTTTATTTTCTTCCCTACCTTAAAACTCCTTTTAGTAATCAATTCCATTTGATCTTCTATTTTCACGCTTTTGTTAACTTCTTTATCTTGTATTTGTTGATCTTAAACTTGCTAATAAAACAAATTATTTTACTTTGTTAATTAATGTTTTAGTTTCCTTAAATATTTATTTTCTTACAATAACTTTCTTAATACCTTTTAATCCGCTTCAGATTAGGTGTTAGCATGGGAATTTTTCTAAATTCATTCATCAGTCTCAAAGCAATGTTCTAATTGCCAGTCTTGTAATCCCAACATCTAGAAGAGAGTTTGACAAGCCTGGGTAAATTAATCAAAATTGGGGGGAAATGGATAATAACAGGCAAACTCATCAGTGATATCACAAATCAAATGACTGAGGGATCAGCAACCCGCAGCTCTGGAGCTGCATGTGGCTCTTTCATCCCTCTGCCGTGGCTCTCTGTCACTGGTCAGCTCCACAATTGATAGGACTTTTGTTTAGGAGAAAGTAGAGGAAAAATTGCAGCATGCTAGGAGCAGACTAGTGGGGAAACCGGACTTCCAGTTGGCAGAAGAAGAAGGATGCCACTCTGGAGGAGTCTCTGGTGAGGGAATTTCCAGTCAGCTCCAGAATTGCCCCAGAAAGCATGAAGCAGAGTCCTGGTCCTGACAAAAACATTTCATTTCCAATGGGAGGGGCCAATCACCTTCCACCTGTGACTTTACTTCCAAGTTGACCCTGATTTCTGAATTGTTGTTGTTGTTGTTTTGGCAGCTTGCCTCCAGAAGTTGTGAATGCTCCAACACTGGAAGTCTTGAAGAAGAGAACTGGGTATGTCTAGTTTAATGAAAAGAAAGACTAGGGGAGACATGATAGCAGTGTTCCAATATGTCAGGGGTTGCCACAAAGAAGAGGGAGTCAAGCTATTCTCCAAAGCACCTGAGGGTAGAACAAGAAGCAATGGGTGGAAACTAATCAAGGAGAGAAGCAACTTAGAACTAAGGAGAAATTTCCTGAGAGTTAGAAAATTAATCAGTGGAACAGCTTGCCTCCAGAAGTTGTGAATGCCCCAACACTGGAAGTCTTGAAGAAGATGTTGGATACCCATTTGTCTGAAGTGATGTAGGGTTTCCTGCCCACGCAGGGGGTTGGACTAGAAGACCTCCAAGGTCCCTTCCAACTCTGCTATTGTATTATATGCTCTGTCGCATGTTGGGCAGATTTCTTCTTAGTTCTAGGTTGCTTCTCTCCTTGATTAGTTTCCACCCTTGCTCCTTGTCCTGCCCTCAGGTGCCTTGGAGAATAGCTTGACTCCTTCGTCTTTGTGGCAACCCCTAAGATGTCAGAACACTGCTATGATGTCACCCATAGTCCTTCTTTTCATTAAATTAGACATAAGGAGTTCCTGCAGCCATTCTTCATATCTTTTAGCCTCCAGCCCCCTAATTATGCTTGCAACTCTTTTCTGCAGTCTTTCTAGAGGGTCAACATCTTTTTTAACATTGTGGCACTCAGTGCTCATAATTTAAGCACTGAGTGACTTAAACGAGAACTTTGCATTAATTCAATAGTTATGATACCTATTCAAAACAGGAACTAGAATCAGACTTTAAAAATAGGTTATTCATGCAACTACTGGATCTAATCTTTAGAACCGTGATGGCGAACCTATGGCACACGTGCCACAGGTGGCACACAAACCCATTTGTCAGGGCACGCGAAGCTTGCCCTCTTAGCATGCGTGCACTAGCCAGCTGACTTTGGCCTTCCTTTGAAGCCATTTTTCACCCTCCATAGGCCTAAAACTGACCCTACAAGCAAACCAGAAATCAGTTCCTGAACTCCCAGTTTGCCCATAAGGCTGGTTTTTCACACTTCGGAGGCTTCACGGAAGCTCCTGAAGCCTCTGGAGGGCCCCCAGGGGAGAGGGAGGGGAGCCTGGAAAGGGCGAAAAAAGCATGCCAAAAAAGGGGGGAGTGCTGGTCGTACACGCATGCGCACTGTGGTTGTGCACATAGCATTATGGGTATGGCACGCCTGTGCACGACTCCCCCCTGCGCTCTCCCCACTTTTGGCATGTGAGCCAAAAAAGGTTCGCCATCACTGCTCTAGAACATATTCTTTATAGTCCAAGTGCATAAAATAAGGACAGCATATACTTTTTTTTTAAAAAAAAATATCTTTTTACCTGGCTTGATGTATTATTTAATGACATAATCTTACATCCAGAGTTAGAGAGAGTTACAATAGTCCAGTCGGGACGTCACGAGAGCATTTTTCAGATGACTTTTTAATTCATACTTTCAAATTTTCTCTTCCTATGTACAGCTGAAATTTTTTGAGTTATGTTCCACTGGAACTCTTCAACAAATTTAGCCTCCCAGAAGTGATAAATAGTTTTATTTAGTCATCAAGCATACATTAAAGCAAGGCACTCCTGAAATTACTTATTTCAAGATGAGATAGTTGAAATCAGGAATTTATTCTTTGTTTAAGTGACAAGGTAGTAACCCTTGTCAAATTCAAGTCTTCACATGTTCAGGTTATAAATAAATCCAAACAGATTCAAAAGATGATACTCCCTAGAATGTTTAATAATAATTGCCTCAATCTATTTTCAACAAGACAAAGATCTATACTTTCATTTAGAGGACTTTACTTAAGCAAAACTATAATCACACTTTTGCAAGTTATAAAAAGAGATAAGCGACCTATACATAAAAACTAGGATTTTTGATGTTTGGACTATGGAATATAATGCTCAGAATTCCCTCTTTTGAATTAACATGGGATGTCATGTGATGACAGTGATGTTGGGTGACTTTTGTGTTGGATAACCTTGATGTTGCATGACCTAGGGGGGGAAAATCATTACCCGCATGTACTCATGTGTCTTGTTGTGTCAGCTTATGTCACGGTTTTTATCAAGTGCATTCTGACATTTTTACAAGAACTTTGGCATCAGTACCTTAAATCACCAGGTCTGTGTGAGGCAGCTTTGATTTGTCTTGAGCATTTTGTGCTGCAGAAGAAATACATTTTTCCTTGCCAAGACCTCAAATCTCATCACCTCAACTGGCACTTGCAGTAACCAGAAGAGGCTTAATGCAAGTGCCAATCAAAGTATTTAGAGCAGATAAAGTGAAGCAACACAGCTGCCCCACTTTGCTCATGGAAGTGAGGGAGCCACTTGCTTTAGGAAGAAACTTGAAGGACATGCTTTGCTTAAGCTTTACTGAAACTTCAGAGATATGCACAGTCCTACTACTTATGTTAAAATGTTGTAATTGTTACAGCTTCATTTAAATGTACAAGCTCCAGAAAGGAAGTATTTTTTCCTACTGTTCAGGCAGGATTTGTAACTGCTCCTCAAATATCTAAAAATCTGTCAAAGAGCAAAAAGACTTGTCCTCTGCTGCTTCAAAGAATATCATAAAATGTAATGTTGCAAAGTACATTGGAAAGCATCCAGCCTATCATACTTATCGGTGCAGAAATCCATTGCTGCTGAATTCCTGCAGCATCTCTGACAGATGCCATCCAACGTCTGTTAAAAAAAAAAGACAAACCACAAGCAAGGGAGAATCCACTACTTGACAAGGCAGACTTTCATTGTTGAAGACTCTTATTATTAGGTTTTGTTTTCCCCCTGATGAGCAACCAAAATCTACTTTCTTCTAGTTTAAACCAGTTGTTTCTCATCCTGCCTTCTGATAACGCAATAGAACTCATTCTTTTCCTTCAAGTATCTCTTCTCCACTCCAAATATATCCAATGTCTGTAAACAATCTTCATAAGTGTTTCTTTCCAGGCATTTTTCAATTTGGCTGCCTCAAACAAATACAATTCTTTATTTTTCTTCCCTGCAATACGAGTGGTAAAATATGATGTGAAAATAAACAAAAGGAGATTTGATATTGGTTTCTGGCACACTCCTGGCTATCATCTATTAGATTATCAATAATCTCATGAGAAGCAGATTCTCTAGAGATTATCAATAATTTAATGAGAAGCAGAGTCTCCTGAGAAATCAAAAGCCCAAGCAACATAAAGAAAACCAAGCAGATGTGAATTGATGTAACTTTCAGAAGATACAGGCTAAAGTTAAAACAAGTGTGAAAATAACATAATAGCTGGTGGTTTTTTTGGAAGGGGGAGAGATGCTCTGCAGAATGAGCCCAAATGAGTTTTATGGGGCTGCTATCTGTATTTAGAATATGGAGTTGAACAGAATAACTCTGGTTTGGTCTGCTCAAAAACAAACCAACTAATACGAATCGGGAGTTATTCCTAACTTCACATTTTTATAATTGCTTTAAATGTCATGTGAATAGGTCAGGTCAGGTTGCAATATGACATACAAGTAGACCTTGACCTACAACAGTTCTCTTTGAAGTGTTCACTTATTGAAAAAGTGATTTTTCACCCTTATGTCCATTACAGCTTCCCCATAGCCATGTGATCGAAATTCAAATATTTGGCAATTAACTCATATTTATGATGGTCGCAGAGTCCTGGAGTCATGGAATCACTCTGACAAGCAAAGTCAAAGGGAAGCCAGATTCACTTAACAACTGTGTTACTTATTTAACAACTGTAGTGATTTACTTAACCACTCTGGCAAGACAGGTCATAAATTGGAATAAAAACCACTTAATAGATCTCTCACTAAGAAACAGAAATCTGGGGCTCTATTGTGGCTGTAAATTGAGGATTGCCTGTACGTATCCTCAAAAAGTTAGAGATGAACTTGTACAACCATTTGTCTAAAATAGTGTAGGGTCACCTACCTGAGCAAAGAGTTGGACTAGAAGAACTTCAAGATGTCTTCCAACTTTGTTCACATAGGTCAGTGATGGCTAACCTTTTTGTCATTGTGTGCCAAAAGCAAGGGGAGAACGAAGGGGTCATGCATGCATGCGCCCACCCCCATAATTCTATGCACCCTCCCCCCACACATGCATGTGTGACCCCGGGGCTCCCCTGCTTTTGGCACGCAATGGCACAGTGGACCCGTTTTTGCTCTCCCCAGGCTCCAGAGCCTTTCTAGGAGCCTGAGGAGGGTAAAAACGGCCTTCCCCAACCCCCCCAAAAGGCCCTCCAGAGGTTGGAAACAGCCCATTTGCCAACTTCTGGACAGAGCAGAAGGTCCATTGTTTGCTCTCCCCATGCTCCAGAGCCTTTCTAGGAGCATAGGAAGTGTGAAAATGGCCCTCATGGAGGCCCACCAGAGCCAGCATGTTTCCTGATTTCTGGTGGGCCCAGAAGGCTCAAAAATCAGCTGGCCAGCATGCACATGCACACCGGAGTTGAGCTTGCGTGCTCACCAATATGGCTCCATGTGCCATAGGTATGGCATCACGGACATAGGTAATGTTTCCTATGTTCCTGTTCACATCGGTAATCAGTACACTGCTGTGAGATGCCTTCATGAAAAATCAGCAGTTGGGAGATCCAAAGTGAATTGCTTCCTTTTTTGAACTGTAGCCTAGGCTGGTAAGACCATCCAGTGACTCTCAGATAGAAATCTGCAATTTTTATCCTCCCACATCATTGGTCAATTTAGGTGCTACTGTTATGAACTGGAATTCAACATCTTGTTGCTCATCTCTCACCTAAACTAATGCACTAAGATAGCCTGCAAACATTAGCATCTAATTAATGAAATTGTTGAAACAAAACATGTAATGATTTTATCATCTGGGTAGAGCCACAGACAATCCTACTCAGAAATCTGATAGCATCTTTCTAGACTAACACATTTCATTAAAAGCCATAAAGTGACATGAAAGCGTATGCCTTTTAATCAAATGAGTTAGTCTGAAAAGATTGTACCAGATGCTGAGTTTTGGCTACCATACAGCTTTCTTCCTAAAGATATGCCAATTGTGTCCATAATAGGGCAAGGATCTTTTTTTCATGGTTTTCTAATTTCTTTCAATTTGTATCTACTTGAGAAAGTACAATAATATATCAGCCCCATTTAAATAATTCTTCCCATCCTGATGCCCCACATAGAGTTGAAATTCTCTGTTCATGAAGATGATGAAAATTAGAAATATTTATTAAGTAAAGTATAATAAATAAGTTGACTCTAAAATGGATAAAGATTCAGGAAGATGTTATGTAAATGGACAGCTTCAAGCTGCTCCTTATCAGTGAAGACATCAACTGGTTTTCTAATTCATAGAATGTCAGTACTAAAGCAAATAACAAAGGTTCTTTTTAAATGTTCTTTGGAGCTGTATTAGTCTTAAAAGAGAAATAGTTCAGTTACTGGGATTCTCAGCACTCCATTTTTTTCTCAATTAATCTTGCTAAAGAGATTCTGTGGCAATTGTGCTTCAAAAAGAATTAGTTTTAGGCAAGCACTTTTTCATTGGGTATGTTATTGCAAAATCACATCCTCTAGCTAATAAGCAATGTTGCTTTCCTCTCTGCCCATTTATTCTGTGGACCATTTTAAAATTCTTAAAAATTTCAGTACTAATCAATGGGAATTTTTATTATGGGTGAAGAGATTTCAACACACTGAATTTTTTAAAAAGCTTTGTACTGATGTGTACAAATGGGGCTAGTTTATAAGCTAAGAGCTCATCCTGCCCGTTAAACATGCCAGATGATGAAGAGTAAACTTAGACTGACACTTAGAGAAATCCAATAATCCAACTGGACTTTGATTTTAGAAGGTAGAGATGTACTCACCAATGAAGAGAAGGACAATACCATTTCAGCTTAGAAATTGGTTAAGGGATTGGGGGAGAAAAAACACGCTAGAAATGACATTTTCATGAGCTCGAATTGATGTGATGAGTTTGGGTCAGACGAAATGTGTCTCACTGTATGTTTTTAGCATGAAGCTGACATTTCTCTGATGCTGCTGCAAATTTAAAGTGACAACCTCTTATTTTTCACAGGAAAGACTGTGAGAGTTCCCAGGTAAGCAGTGGCCTCAGCTGGTGAATAGCAAATAGAAATGCTTGCATTCTGCTAATGTTCTGAATTGGCGAACATGGCAGGTTGATTAGTTACAAAACTGCTGATGACCTTTAGAAGCAGTGATGATTTCATGATGATTACCAGTGCCCTCAATAATCAGATACTTTCTGATTATTGAGGGCACTAGTAATAAGTTCTAAAAGTGGTAATAATAGCATGCTGCTACAAGATGCAGCATTGCTATTTTTTCATTGGAGCAGGATAGTGTTCAATGAGTGTCTGGTAATTTCTGTTATGGGCACATCTTGCTAATTGCTAATATTCCTGATAAAAGGAATAATTTTTTTTTCAAATTCTTAGGTGGCTCATACAACTTTTTTGCCCGTCTTTTTCATTGCAACAAAAAGATCTTATTGCTTGGGAGGAAAGCTATGGCAAACCTAGATGGCATACTAAGAAGCAGAAACATCACCGTGACAACAAAGATTCATATAGTGAACGCTTTGGTTTTCCCAGTAGTAATGTGATGCTGTGACAGATGGGCCATAAGGAAGGCTGAGCCCCAAAGAACTGAGACCTTTGAACTATGGTTCTGGGGAAGACTCCTTCAAGTCCCTTGGACTGCAAGGTGATCAAACTGGTCAGTCCTGGATGAGATCAACCCTGACTTCTCTTTAGAAGGCCAGATCCTCAAGTTGAAACTCAAAAACTTTGGTCACCTAATGAGAAGAAAGGACTCACTGGAGAAGAGCTTAATGCTAATAAAGATTGAAGGCAAAAGAAGAAGGGGATGGCAGAGAATGAGGTGGCTGGATGGAGTCACTGTAGCAGTCTTTGTGAGCTTAAATGGACTCCAGAGAATGGTAGAGGACAGAAAGGCTTGGAGGAATGTTGTCCATGGGGTCATGATGGGTTGGACACAACTTCACAACTAACAATAACAACAAAGGATTTATGGACTTCAACTCCCAGAATTCCTGAGCCAACTAGTGGTATTTAGTGCATGGCTGCCACAGGAATTCTGGGAGATGAAGTCCACAAGTCCTAAAAGGGCCAGACATTCCCCACCTCATGCTTTAGAATTGTGGCACTGGAAAAGACTCTTGAAAGTCCCTTAGACTGCCAGGATATGAAATCAATCAATCCTAAAGGAATTCAACCCTGATTTTTCTTTGGAAGGACAGATACTGATGCTCAAATATCAGATGAGAAGAGAGGACACATTGGAAAAGCCCATGATGTTGGGAAAGATTAAAGGCAAAAGGAGAAGGGAACGGCAGAGATGAGATGGCTAGACAGTGTCATTGATGTAATGCACATGAATTTGGGCATATTCTGGGAGGACAGGGGACCTAGAATGCCATAGTCCATGGGTTGACAAAGAGTTGGACATGACTTATTGACTCAAGAACAACAACAACAACAACAACAAGAACTCATTGCAACTATTATTTTATGCAACACCATGCTCCTGGTGTTTCAGAAATGGCTGAACATGTTGCTCCACCATGTTGCTTGGGGTTCTTAGAACAGCATGCAGTCATGAGCTGGATTGCACCATGAAGAGCCTTCCTTGGCTTCTTAATTAACTATTAATGTTCAATTTAACTATGAATCTTGGTGGTGCAGTGATTAGAGTGCAGTATTGCGGTTACTTCTGCTGACAGCCTGCAATTTGGCAGTTCGAACCTCACCAGGCTCAAGATTGACTCAGCCTTCCATCCTTCCGAGGTGGATAAAATGAGGAGCCAGGTTGTTTGGAGCAATACGCTGACTCAGTAATCTGCTTAGAGAGGGCTATGAAGCACTATGAAGCGTATATAAGTTTAAGTTCTATTGCTATTGCTATACAAATTGGCTTGTATACAAATTTTATGTTTTGTTTTGTTTTAACGTGTTACTTGTGCATTATCCATAGTTCCTCTGTGATGGAGTGTTAGATTCTGGGCTGATTGGAGAGACGTCAGGCAGCTGAGGTAGGTAGAACAGCTATTTATTGAACAGAAGTAGCAAACATCAGCTATGTACAGTATTCAGTACCTCACCCTGCTTGACAGCTATTTATACTAGTTATAAATACTTATTGTTGTCAAGCAGGGCGGCCAATAGAAGTGCAGTAGACAGCCCACGCTTAGCCAGCCGCTCCTTAGCCAATGAGACGCGGCTAAGCTGTTGCTGGTTATCATTCATAAGTCAAGGACTTGTGGCCGGTCATAAGTCAAGGACTTAGCAGGGAGCAGGACAGATTCTAAATTTGATAAATAAATAAAGGCAGATAGTATTCTACAGTTTTGAACAGAAACCAGAAAGCAGTTTCTTGCTTTGAGAAACTTGGTATCTACTAGTTTGATTGCCTGAGTTTTCTGGTATTTCCCCAGATCAATAGTTCAGTTACATTGGAAACACTTCAGCTGTAAGCTAAGGCAGCATCCATTGACTTCAGCAGGCCTCAAAAGATACTCAATTTGTCATTGAATTCAGTGAAGCAGAAAGATAGAGAGAGAGAGAGAGAGAGAGAGAAACCTACCCGTGCACTGATTTTAACCTGTGTGGTTTGTTTCCTTGATATGGTAAAAAAGAAAAAAAATGTTTGTAGCTCAGAAAATGGAATTTCACAAAACAATCTATATGAGGCATTTATTTTACAGCTACATTAAACAGTTTGACAAAGAAGGTGAGCTGATTTATTTTCAGGGCCACTAAAGGGCAGATCAAATGAGCAGATATTGCAGGAAATCTGTTTTGGCTAAATACTAAGCTTTTAAAAATAAATAAATAAATAAATAAATAAATAAATAAATAAATAAATAAATAAATAAATAAATAAATACAGCTAAGTAATAGTATTTATGGCCATCTGCTATCCAAGATCACGATACTCATCTGGAAAGTAATCTGATTAGTTCCTGCCAGTTGTTTGGGTTTTGTTTTTATTTTGTTGGTCATCTGTGGCTTTTATGGAGAAAGTGGTAACAAAGCAGCAGTTGACAGTTTCTGCTATGATTGTTATCTGCATTCCTGGAAGTACTTCATTTCTAAAGCATTTCTCTTGCTTACAAACGTCCCTGAGAGGGCAGTCAACTCCCTGGCTATCCATGGTTCCTTTTTTTAGTATAGTATAGTATAGTATGGGATGGGATGGGATGGGATTGGGAATGGGATAGAGTAGAATGGGATAGAATAGAATGGGATGAGATGGGATGCAATGGACAATGCCGGCTGGCGACACCCAGGGGAAGGGCCTTCTCTGTGGCGGGCCCTGCCCTGTGGAACGACCTGCCCCTTGAACTCCGCACTATCACCGACCTCCGCCTCTTCCGCCATTGTTTAAAAACACACTTATTTCATCAAGCCGGCCTAACATAGCCTCCGCTGGGACTAATATTAGACAGTTTTAAATGGGGGATTTTAATTTGGTTTTAGCGCAGATTTTGTGTCATTTAATAGGTTTTTAAATTTATGTATTTTGTACTATTTTTGTATGTTGTTTTAAATTCCTGTGCGTCGCCCTGGGTCCTGTTGGAGAAGGGCGGGATATACATTGAATTAAATAAATAAATAAATAAATAAATAAATAAATAAATAAATAAATAAATAAATAAATAAATAAATGGGGTGGGGCGGGGCGGGATGGCAATGGGAAAGGAAAAGGGAATGGGGATGGGGATGGGTTGGGATGGGATGGGGATGGAATGGGAATGGGAATGGGAATGGGAATGGGAATAGAATAGAATAGAATAGAATAGAATAGAATAGAATAGAATAGAATAGAATAGAATTCTTTATTGACCAAGTGTGGTTGGACACCCAAGGAATTTGTTTTTGGTGCATATGCTCTCAGTGTACATAAAGAAAAAAATAAAATATATTCATCGAGAATCATGACATACAACACTTAGTAATAGTCAGAGGTTACTAATAAGCAATCAAATCGTACTAGGAAACAAATAAAACAATATAAATTGTAAAGATACAAGCAACATGGTTATGGTTATAAATGGGAAGAGATAGGTAATAGGAAGGATGAGAAGAATAATAGTAATACAGTCTTAGTAAATAATTTGACAGCGTTGTGGGAATTAGGTGTTTAGCAGAGTGATGGCATTCAGGAAAAAAACTATTCCTTTTTTCATGCCTCTTAAAGGCCTCTTTGTTCAAGATTGCTAGGGGGGAGTGGGAACCAAAGACAGATTACAACTATTTGAGGAGGGGAAACAGATGCAAACTGCTGTGTGTGCCCTAAAATGGGTATAGTGAATTTTGTTCCATACTTAGCCCTGGTTGCAAATGGGCTATGACCTCCATCACTTTGTATTTCACAACCCAAAATTGGTGAGTGCAAATCTTGACCTCTGAAAGGTTGCCCACCCATGACTTAGGTCCGTGATGGCCAACCTATGGCATGCAGAGCCCTCTCTGTGGGCATGCAAGCTGTCGCCCCAGCTCAGCTTCAAATCTGCATGTGAGCACACTTTTCACAGACCAGCTAATTTTTTGGGTCTCTGCTGTGCATGCAGAAGATGCATGCACATAATAATAATAATAATAATAATAATAATAATAATAATAATAATAATAATAATAATAATAATAATAATAATAATAATAATAATAATAATAATAATAATAAATCTTGAATTTATTGACCGCTCCACCTCCCTGGGGGGACTCGGAGCGGTGCACAGGGCAAATAAAACCATAAAAAACAACATACATACAATAAAAACAAATTAAATACATCCCTGCGCTAAAATCCCAGTTAAAACTACTAAAATTCCTAACTAAAATTAACAATCCTATAGACGGGAGACTACCCTAGGCCGGCCAAGCAGAACAGATGTGTTTTTAGTTTAAGACGGAAGGAGCGGAGGTCCGTGGTTGTTCTAATGTCGGGGGGAAGGTCGTTCCAGAGGGCTGGGCCCACCACAGAGAGAGCCCTTCCCCTGGGCGTCGCCCGCTGACAAAGTCTAGTGGACGGCACCCGGAGAAGCCCCTCTCTGTGGGAGCGAATCGGCCGTGAGGATGTATGGGGCAGGATCCGGTCCTGCAAATAGCTAGGTCCCGAGCCATGGAGCGCTTTAAAGATGGTAATTAAAACCTTGAAGCGCACTCGGAAGACGACAGGCAGCCAGTGCAGCTCGCGCAAGAGCGGTGTTACATGGGTAAACCTCGAGGTTCCCATAATTGCTCGCGCGGCTGCATTCTGGACTAGCTGAAGTCTCCGAGTGCTCCTCAAGGGGAGCCCCATGTAGAGAGAGTTACAATAGTCCAGTCGGGACATCACGAGAGCATGAGTGACTGTGCGCAGGGCGTCCCGATCCAATAGGGGGCGCAACTGGCGAACCAGGCGAACCTGGTAAAACGCCCTCCTGGCCACGGCTGTCACTTGATCTTCCATGGACAGCCGGGCATCCAGGAGGACACCCAAGTTGCGCGCCCCATCCACTGGGGCAAGATGTGCGCCCCCAATGGCCAGCGATGGAGTCAGCTGGTTGAATCGGGCAGCCGGAAACCACAGCCACTCGGTCTTGGTCGGGTTGAGCCTGAGTCCGTTTCTTCTCATCCAGATCCGTACGGCTTCCAGGCACTGGCACATCACCGCTACGGCATCGTTGGGGTGGTTTGGGGTAGATATATACAGCTGAGTGTCGTCAGCGTATAGATGGTACTCTACCCCAAAACCACGGATGATCTCACCCAGCGGCTTCATATATGTGTTAAACAGGAGAGGCGAGAGGACCGACCCCTGAGGCACCCCACATGTGAGGGGTCTCGAGGTCGACCTCTGCTCTCCTGCCAACACAAATTGCGATCGACCAGAGAGGTAGGAGGAGAACCACCGTAAAACGGTGCCTCCCACCCCCAACCCCCGCAGTGCATGCACGCCACACTTCCTCACACTCTGTTTTTGGCTCATGTGGGGGTGGGGGTCATGTGCACATAGGCAAGGGATATGGGGTGCGCTGCAGCCCATTTTTGGTTCCCAGGAGGCTGCAGGAAGGCCTACTGAGCCAAAAACAGAGTGTGAGGAAGTGTGGCGTGCATGCACGAGGGGGGGGGGATGCAGTAGGTGTTGCATAAGCATTGCATTATGAGTTGCTTTCTGCATTATGCATGGGTGTTGCGTGTGCATTGCATTATGGGTTGCTTGTTGCTATTGCTTTCGGCACGCGAAGACAAGAGGTTAGTCATCACTAACTTAGATTAGAAGAGCAGTCCTGGAAAGAAAAACTAGGAGCTTCCATTATAGAAATAATCAGGAACTAAACATGCAAAATGGTAATTGGTAGAAAGACATCTCTGTGCTTGATTGAACAAAGTCAGGAGCTTTGAATCAATGGCTAACTTCAGAACTTATGAGGAGGTCAATTGGGTAGACTGAAATTCAGATAATGGTAGGAATTTATTCCTTCTTAAAAAAAATGGGAGGATTGATCTACAGTAGATTGATGATGAAGTTACGTTAAGGAGATATTTCAATATTCACTATGGAGATGTGATTCAAAGGCAATTCAGTCAAAATTTGAATCACATTTCCTTTCTGAACTGAATGGGAAATCCAAATTGAATAACCAAATTTGGTTTCTCCAATTTAGATTATTTGAATGATTTCTCATTGTCAAGTAGGAACTGCTTCTCTCCTTTATATACAGATGTTGAAACTAAATCACCTCAGCACTGAACTGCAGAAAAGGGAGGGAATTAAACAGATTATCCAAATTAAATCAGATTGTAAACCTTAATGAAATCACCTATTCATAAAGGATTCTGCCTAATTAACTCAGATTGTATGGAACCATGAACGATGCTGTTAGACTCCCACAAAGCCAGAGCAGCCATAATTTTGGATTGTCTATTGGGATTCTCAGTCATCCAGGTCAGGGGGGCTTCTGGCCGCCATTACTACCTGTTCAGTGCACAAAATTGTTTGCTCCATGCATGTGCGCATTTGCATTTAAAATAATCTGTGCATGTGCACAACATTAAAAAAAGAATAAAATTTGCAATTTTTCAATGAAGATTGTTCTGCAATGTGCAGAACAGAAAATCAAGATGGTGGCATCCAGGATAGAACCGGTATGGTCATGGGCTCACTGGAGTTATTACCTATTCAGCCAATCCAGACTGAAGAGGAAGGAACCAGGGGTGGATTCCTGCCAGTTCTAACCTCTTCTATAGAAGAGGTTCCACAAATCTACAGTGCTGTTTAGAACTGGTTCCCGCTCCCTCCCCCTGAATGACATCATCAAGATGAAGAGCAAGAGGAGGAATTCTGGGAGTTGAAGTCCACAAGTCTTAAAGCTGTCAAGTTTAAACGTCCCTGGGTTATTTTTTCTAAAGGGTTAGGGGTGCAGGGGGCCTTGTAGCTTGACAGCATTAAGACTTGCGTGCTTCAAATGTCAGAGTTTCTGAGCCAACATTTTGGTTGCTAAGCAAGAGCGTTGTTAAGTGAGTTTCACCACATTTTACAAGTTGGCCACACACCCCAGTCACATGGCTGACAAGCCACTCCCACCCAGTCACATGGCCAGCAAGCCATTCCCACAAAGCAGGCATACCTACAGAAGAGGTTTTTAAAAAAATTGAAACCCACCACTGGAAGGAACCCACCTCTGATCTAGGTCATGATTGTCCCAAAGGTGCTTCTTCAAAAGACAAATGGGCTTTGATTTTCCCTGAAGATGTTTCGCTTCTTGTGCAAGAAGCTTTCTATCATCAAGGAGCAAAACATCACCAAGGAAATACAAAATCCAGTTGCCTTTTGAAAAGCACTTTTGGAACAATCATTCTGGGTTGCTTCTTCATAGCAGATGGTAAGGAGGCTGATTGGTGGAGTTGCCCTTCATGAGAATCTTGGTATGTTTGAGTGACATCACAGCATATGAATCATGTTGCTAGAGCTTCAGCATGTATAGCTGTAAGAGATACGTATCCCACATGAGCTGGGATAGTGATATTCAGTTCCTCGCTCATAAGCAGACCAGCCTATATACCAGTGAGGGCGAACTATTTCAGCAGTGAGTGTCAAAAAAGGATGCACACCCTCTTCTGAACTGCAAACAGGAAGAGGAGCTGGCCAGGTGGCAGGTGCACACTAAAAAATGAACTTCCGGTTTCCAGTGTGTGCATGTGAACTGGCCAGCAAGTCTTCCATTTACTGCCGCATATATGCATGCACCAATCAGCTGGCTGGTGTGCATGCTCACACCGGAAAACAGAAGACCAGCTCTTCTGGTTTCTGGCACTGCTGCATGCACAAAGGCCAGCTGATCATCACATGCACATGTGCGATAGAAACCCGAAAGAGGAATGAGTGATGCTCCGCATGCCAGGTGACATGGATCTACGTGCCACTTCAGGCACATGTGCCATCGGTTTGCCATCATAGCTATATACAGTCTTATATTAGAAGGCTTTACTCAAATTCATGCTCAGTTTGCAGGAATCAATATAGTTTGAGCTCTCTAGCTTGTTATGAGAGGAACACATATATTGATCCCTCTAGAGATGTGAGTGTTTGAATAAGGCCATATGCTCCCGAGTCAAAAATATTGTCTCCTTCTTTAGCTCTTCTGTTGCTGCTCCATAATTAAATTTTTAACATCCTATATCCTAACAGGGAGGGTATGAAATAAATGTGGAGTAATGCTGTAGTACTTGATTTTTGTACTGGGTAAATTGGAATAGTTGAACACTAAGATGTCCACTGCCACTAATATAATTTTAGAAATCAAATTAACTTAATGTAAGGTTAAATAGAACAAAGTAATTTGGTTGAGAAATCTTGTGACTTTCTAGCAGACATTACAACAGAGATGTTGCCTGTTGATTTAAGGGCTCTACAGAAGGATTTCCCCAGATTTCCATGTTCTCAGAGAGTAGAATGTTGAGTGGTGAAGCAGACAACCTCCAGCTCAGCTGGGTATAAGTGAGAAAATTTTGGAATGTGAGTATTACAGAGGGGTTTTTTTGGGTGGGGAATGTGGGGGGTGGGGTAACTTGTTTTCCATTTGCAGAAAGCCTTACTCCAGTGATGGTGAACCTATGACACGGGTGCCACAGGTGGTATGCAGAGCCATTTCTTAGGGCACGCAAGGCGTTGCCCTGTCAGCTCCAGCGCGCATGTGTGCGCTGGCCAGCTGATTTAGGCCTTCTTTTGAGGCCGTTTTTCACCCTCTGGAGGCTTCAAGGAAGCGCCTGAAGCCTCTGGAGATTGGGGGGAGGCTGTTTTCACCCTCCCCAGGCTCCTAGAAAGCCTCTGGAGGCTGGGGAGGGCGAAAAAAGCATGCCAAAAGCAGGGGGTCACGCACATAGCTTTATAGGTGTGGCACACCCATGTACCCCCCCTGCACTCCCCCCGCTTTTGCCACGCGAGCCAAAAAAGGTTAGCCATCACTGCCTTACTCCATCTTTCTTCCTCTTGCCTGAACATCGAGCTTTCTAGTAGATTTCATGGCAATATGATCAACTGACTAGATCTGAATCAGTGGAACAATTATTTCCAGAACATGAGTGGGCATCAAAAATTTCAGCAACTGCTTCTCTGCCTGGTTGCTGGGTGGGGATGGTGGGCGTGGCCTAGTCAGTGATGACCGAATATGGCCTTTTCAGGCTAATGCCTCGGTGTGGATACTTTCCAATGAGACAAACCGAGACAGGGAGATCATTTTATTACAATTTATCAGAATACTAGCTATACCCGGCCACGTGTTGCTGTGGCCCAGTCTGGTTAAATGGCCAACCAATCTGTGTGTAGATCTACACCTGCACACATACACACAACCACCATATAACCCCCAACTACCTACCTACTGTATTTCTCCCTCTCTATCTATCCCTCTACCTACCTACCTATTGTATTTCTCCCTCTTATCTATCCCTCTACCTACCTACCTACTGTATTTCTTCCTTTCTCCCTCTATCTACCTACCTACCTACTATATTTCCCCCTCTCTATCCCTCTACCTACCTACCTACTGTATTTCTTCCTTTCTCCCTCTATCTACCTACCTACCTACTATATTTCCCCCTCTCTATCCCTCTACCTACCTACCAACCAACCAACCAACCAACCTACCTACCTACTGTATTTCTCCTTATCTATCTATACACCTACCTACCTACCTATCTACGGTATTTCTCCCTCTCTGTCTATCCCTCTACTTACCTACCTACTGCATTTCTTCCTTTCTCCCTCTACCTACCTCCCTACCTCCCTCCCTCCCTCCCTCCCTACCTACTGTATTTCTCCCTCTCTATCTATCCTCTACCTACCTACCTACTGCATTTCTCCCTATCTATCTATCCCCCTACCTACCTACCTACTGTATTTCTCCCTATCTATCTATCCACCTACCTACCTACTATATTTATTCCTTTCTTCCTCTACCTACCTACCTACCTACCTATTGTATTTCTCCCTCTCTATCTATCGCCCTATATACCTACCTGCCTGCCTGCCTACCTACCTACCTACCTTATTTCTCCCTCTCTATCTATCCCTCTATCTACCTACCTACTGTAATACAATAATACAATAGCAGAGTTGGAAGGGACCTTGGAGGTCATCTAGTCCAACTGCCTGTCTAGGCAGGAAGCCCTATACCCATGATGGTGAACCTATGGCACAGGTGCCACAGGTGGCACACGGAACCATTTCTTAGGGCATGCGAAGCATTGCCCTGTCAGCTTCGGTGTGTATGTGTGCCCTGGCCAGCTGATTTAGGCCTTCTTTTGAGGCCATTTTTTGCCCTCTGGAGGTGGGGGGAGGGTGAAAACAGCCTTCCTATAAAGCCTCTGGAGCCTGGGGAGGACGTTAAAAGCATGCCAAATGCAGGGGTCATGCACATAGCATTATGGATGTGGCACACCTGTGCACATCGCCCCTGCACTCCCCTTGCTTTTGGCACGCGAGCCAAAAAAGGTTAGCCATCACTCCCTAAACCATTTCAGACAAATGGCTATCCAACATCTTCTTAAAGACTTGCAGTGTTCGGGCATTCACAACTTCTGGAGGCAAGTTGTTCCACTGATTAATTGTTCTAACTGTCAGGAAATTCCTCCTCAGTTCTAAGTTGCTTCTCTCCTTGATTAGTTTCCACCCATTGCTTCTTGTTCTGCCCTCAGGTGCTTTGGAGAATAGCTTGACTCCCTCTTCTTTGTGGCAGCCCCTGAGATATTGGAAGGCTGCTATCATGTCTCCCCTAGTCTTTCTTTTTATTAAACTGTATTTCTCCCTCTCTCTCTATTTCCCTCTCTACCTACCTACTGCAATACAATAATACAATAGCAGAGTTGGAAGGGACCTTGGAGGTCATCTAGTCCAACCCCCTGCCTAGGCAGGAAACCCTATACTGTTTCAGACAAATGGCTATCCAACATCTTCTTAAAGACTTCTAGTGTTGGGGCATTCACAACTTCTGGAGGCAAGCTGTTCCACTGGTTAATTGTTCTAACTGTTAGGAAATTTATCCTCAGTTCTAAGTTGCTTTCTCTCCTTGATTAGTTTCCACCCATTGCTTCTTGTTCTGCCCTCTGGTGCTTTGGAGAATAGTTTGACTCCCTCTTCTTTGTGGCAACTCCTGAGATATTGGAAGGCTGCTATCATGTCTCCCCTAGTCCCTCTTTTATTAAACTGTATTTGCTGTCAGATGGGTGGTTCTTTGTTACAGTTTAGTTAAGTTCATATTAAACAGTTTAAAGCAGCTCCCAGCCTCCGTGTTTTTACCTCAGAGAACAGTCTTGAGCAGTATTTCTCCCTCTCTCTCTATGGGCCACCTGGGAGTTTGCTATCCCAGTGCCTTTTTGGCCCTAAGAGGCCTCCATATGAGGCCTCTTCCAACACTGACAGTTGAAAAGCAGTCTGATGGGCGTGGCTACAGGGAAGTTAAAACATTTCCAGTGAGTACCTTTTACATGTGTGTACTTTGCGCATGATACATGTGTGCTAGGCACAAAATGAATTGGTATTCTATTATCCTAAGTTCTTGTGAACATTGTGTCAAAAATTGAGGTAAATCGGTCCAGTAGTTTTTGAGATTAGTGGATTCGTACAAACTATTTTACATTTTTATTTATATAGATTCAGACAAAAGGCATTCCTCATTCAAAGAGGGAACCCCGATCTTCAGCTGACATCCCCTTTTATAGTTAACATAACAAAGAAACCTGAAAGAGGAAAGTTGATTGGACAGGATAACAGCATACATGCTTATTAAAATGAGGTCTGAAAGGGAATAAATTCTAAGGAGAAAGGTTGTCTAGGGTTCACAAGAGATAAGCCAGACCCCAATTTGTACTAGCAAACTTTTCTTATCTGGAGCTAGTCTCCAACTTGTTTTTCAGTTTAAAATGTTAAAAGCTAATAAATCTCGAACATCACTTTAAAAGAAAGAATATACATCAGATTAAAATACACACTAAACTATGTTAGTTAACAAATAACAAAGCCCATGTTATTTACCCCTCATCAGCTTCCTGTACCAGGTGGTGGGGAAGTTTTCACCTTTCATAGGCTCCGGCGGCTTTCCTTGAGCTCCTGGGAGCCACTTCCCCCGGGCTCTGGAGGCCCTCTGGAGGCCAGAAACGGGCATTTCCCACCTTCTAGAACAGGGGTGTCCAAACTTGGGAACTTTAAGACTTCTGGACTTCAACCCCCAGAATTTCCCAGCCAGCCATGGTTGGCTGGGGAATTCTGGGGGTTGAAGTCCAGAAGTCTTAAAGTTCCTAAGTTTGGACACCCCTGTTCTAGAACTTCCAGGAGGCCCATTTTTCCTCCTCTCTGAGCGTCTGAACACTTGCCTCACATCCAAAGCAGGCCATGTGGAGACTCGTGGGGGGGCAGGACCAGCCAGGAGTGGAATTTGGAGTCTTTCTGGACCAGCCCTAAGGTTAGTTATGGGTTCTCCTGAACCTGGAAAAACCTGTAGCAACCCACCCCTGCTCCAGAAGCTGTGAGTGCTCCAGCACTTTTTAAGAGATTGAACAACCACTTTCCTGAAATGGCATCAAGTTTCCTGCCTGAGTAGAGGGTTTGAATAGGAGACCTCCAATTTTACTCCGTTAAATTAGCTTTTGTTCTGATCCTAGCTGCTTTTTTGCAGTTCCAGCATGGCAGTGTGTGTGGTCGTTAGTTTGACAAAAGTCCACCTAACTTTTCTAAAGTGTTTGGGAACTAACTGGTGATTAAGGTCCATGGCAACTGAGTGCCTCTTCTGCCCTCTCCCTAATGCAAGAAGTGATGAATAATTCCTTCATTTATACATGTGTTTGTGCTGCAGCAAATCTGTTGTGCTGCTCTATCAAGCTGGAGCCTTTGGGTCAAACCTGTTGCCTTTGTCTTCCCTCGGAAGATGTAGGTGGACAGTTTGAGTCAGGCATTTGCCATAATAAACATTTTTCTGTAAAAAAAAAATAGAGGTTGACCTCTACCCTCCCACACACCCTAATAAATTAGCAGGTTGTCAAAGAAAAAAAACACTCAAACAGAGTATTAAAGTTTCGGTCAACAGCATCATTCAAAATGTGTTATTAAATGAATCATATTTTTAAAAAAAATAAAAAGGAAAAAAAATAGCAAATGGTACTTATTTTTAAACATAGGGCTAATCAGCATACTGTTTGAAGAAATATCCATCTGGTTCAGTTCCAATCTGGGAGATAGGCACTTGAAACAAAATGGAGACTGGAGGCTGATTGAAAAGAAGGTCCATTTATTGGTGGACAGAACCACCAGGGTTTGTGGTTCTAGTACAGCTGACTAAATGGAGTTGTGACTGGCAGGGTTTTATACCTTCTTTGGGTTTTATATTTGACATTCCTGTTCCTGTCGAGAACATGTCCTTTAAAATTCTATTGACTGTTGACAGATTCCTATGGGGTCATGGAGGGGTTATATAGGGGGTCATAGCTGGCTCTATGGGCAAAATAAGAAATGCAAATCCTAGGTGCTTGTCTGAGGTAATCTGGTCAGCCTCTGGTTTATTGTTTATCTGAGCTCTCAGGTGAAGTTTGGACTGCTATGGGGCAGAGGTGAAATTCACTTTTTTTACTACCAGTTCTATGGGTGTGGCTTGATAGGCATGGCAGGGAAATGACACTGCAAAATCTCCATTCCCACCCCACTCTGGGGCCAGCCAGAAGTGGTATTTGCCAGTTAACCAAACTACTCAAAATTTCCACTACTGGTTCTCTAGAACCTGTCAGAACCTGCTGAATTTCACCCCTCTCTGGGGTCACATAATGAAGGAGCTTGTGTTCTGAAAGGGTGTTGGGCAATTCCTATTGTGTCTTAATGGCTTTCATCTTATTTTGTATCTTGGGGAAATGGCTGCTTCCAATCCTCCTCTTCTGCCTTCGTTCAGAATTTGCTGAAGGGAGCTTCAAAATATCCTGTCTTGAATAGATCCCCAAATCTGCATTTCTAAAAAGCTGCCTCCTCAGTTTCTGCTTAGGGGCATGGAGACTTGGGGTCTGCTTCCTGCCTCTTTAAAAACATGTTTCTCCATTTCTTGTTTAGGTAAATATAATATTCTGCATTTTTAATATTTCTTAAAATATTTCATTCTTCTATGAGGGGACTTTCTCTCTCTCGTCCCATCTTACAGAGTTATTTTTGTGAGGAGAATAGGAGGAGGAGGAGGAGGATGTGCTGGATATGTGGTATATTTGGGGCCTAGTAATACTGCAAAATCATAAGAACACAAAGATGGAGCAGATCAATGGCCTAGGTATTAGATCAACAACAGGAAAAATCCATGTTGAAATCCACTTTCAGGCATAAACACTCCACTGGGTGTCTTGGAGCTCATTGTTTTCTCAGTCTTACTACCTCCTAGGATGATTGTTCTAGAAGAAAATTGGAGGACAGACTGCACAATGTGCTGCATGGAGGCCCAAGTGGAAAGATGGGAAAGAAATATGATTAGGCAACCAGATAATTAAATGACTAAGGCTTCTGGGAATCTACCATCTATAGATCGTTGCTGATCTGCCTCCTAAGATGCTTTATGAAACTTTACAAAAACACATTTTTCTACTTCAGCAAAGAGTTGAGATAACCCCACCTCCCTCCTGCAAGTCAGTCAACTGAGAAGGGCTTCTATGAAGAAAAACATGCCCCATCTTATTGACAGAAATGCTGATTAGAAGCAAAAAGCCACTATATAGGAAGAAATTACTCAAATCTCTGGAAGTTCTGCATAGCTCACTACAAAAACCCAAGATCAGTCTTTTATTCATACTGGTATTTCCAAAACACTGGGATTAAGGGTGTATATATATACCCTTATATATATAATTCCATATATAATTCCATATATAATTCCACTAACTGGAGATATTTCTACAATAACACTACTGGTATTGTTCCTCCACCAAAATGAAATGGTTTGGAAACGACTTAGTCATTTCGTTCTATGTTTTGTATGCCTCTAGAGCAGGGATGTCCAAACTTGGGAACTTTAAGACTTGTGGACTTCAACTCCCAGAATTCCCCAGCCAGCTATGCTGGCTGGGGAATTCTGGGAGTTGAAGTCCACAAGTCTTAAAGTTCCCAAGTTTGGACATCCCTGCTCTAGAGCAACATGACTTAAAATGTGGAACAGATATGAACAGCAATCACATTGCTAATATTTAAATAAGGAATCAAATTATTTTTTATTAAATACTTTAAGTGGGTTGTAATCAGGCCGCCTTAATATTATAAAGTGCCTGTAGACTTTAAATCTTTGTTTTCCTAGCATTCAATCATGATGAAGTAATTCATTCAATTGTGTCCAGTTCTCAGTGATTCTATGGGCCAGTTCTCTCCACATTTTCAGGTTTTGTAGAGTTCTTTTAGTTAAATATCTATGGAGATTCTCAGTCAACCAGTTCATGGTTGTCCTAAAGGTGCTTTTTTTCCAAGAGGAAACTGTTTTTCTTTGAAGATGTTTTACTTCTTATCCAAGAAGCTTGTTCAGTTCTGACTGGATGATGGGGAATGGTATACATTTCTTGCAGACAGATAGTCATTTGCATCCTTTTAGAGAATCGTGCTCTCTAAATGCAGTACAATGCAGTGAGATACAGTGATCCCTCATTTTTCGCAGTTAATGGGGACCGGAACCTTCCACGAAAACTGAAAAACCGCGAAGTAGGATTCGCACCGGAAACTTGAGTTGGTGGACATCGTTTAAAGCAAGCACTAGGGAGCGCTTGCCTCCTACCGATGCATTTTTTTCTCTCTGTATTTTTGAAAAGCCCACGAAGCACTGAAGCCGCGAAACATGAAGACGCGAAAAACGAGGGATCACTGTATGTGCAGATCAGGGGAAACAAAACAACCACTTCACAAACATATGGCACAACATAGGAGAACAAACCCATTAAGACAAGATTCATTAGTCCATCTGCATTTAAAAGACAAAGTCCACATTTTGGACAGAGAGGACTGCTGGCTTCAAAGACAGCTCAGAGGCCTTCTATGTCAAAATTGCACAGTCCTCTCTCAACAGAGGGGGAGGGATAGAACAGACCTCTCAAAAATGGCCTGGCTTTTTTTTGCCAAAATGGACCCATTTTTTTTCCAAAAAAAGGAGGCATGTATAGTCTTATATGCATGGCTTGCAGAATGCTCTGGGGGAGAGGGGGGCAAAATGCTAATTTTTGCCCTCCCCAGCTTCCAGGAGCACTCTGAAAACTCCCTAAAGGCTATGCACAGCCATTTTTGCAAAAGGGGTGGGGTTTCGGTAGGCCAAAAATGATGTATTCAGTCTATATGATGCACCCAGTTTTTCAGCCTCTTTTTGAGGGGAAAAGGTGCATCTTATACTCCAAAAAATACGGTATCTACTCCACTTCGTGTATGGTGATGATTTCCAGGTTTCCATATCTGTGGCCTATCAGCTTTTCTTACTCCTAAAAGTCTAATGTGTAAAGAAGCCATTTACTATGTGTGCATTAATGCGTAATTGTTCGAGGTTCGTTTAGTCTGCCTGCTCTAAGTTAGAGCAGTTTGAAATTTTCTGGTTGGTTGGTTGATGGCTCCAAGGGACAATTCTTCTTTTTTAGCTTCTCTGCAAATATGGCTAATAGACCTTTAGAAATTAACACAAAGCTTTAAAAGGGATGGTTAAAAATCCTAACAGTAATACACAAGAGCTACCAGCAACTCACCTCTCAAACAGAACATGCAAGAATAGCACAAGCTTACTATTTAACATGAGGGACATAAACATCATTTTTAAAATGTTAAGCCACTGGGAACATTTTCAAGTACAGTGGTACCTCGGTTCATGAACTTAATTCGTGAAATGACTCTGGTCGCGAACCGAATTGTTTGTGAACCGAGGCACAGTTTTCCATATGCTAAAAGCATAACAAAAATTTTAAAAAAGTCACTGAAAGTACTCACAGTGTGCGTGCTGGGGATTTTTTCTGTATTTTCTTCTCTCTACGATCTTCCTACAGGAAGTCACAACCATGTGACAGCCAGGAATACATTAAAAATGGCCGCAGTTCCTGTTTGTGAACCGAAGCAGAGTTCGTGAACCGAAGCACATTTTGAGGAAAATTTCTGTTCGTAAACCGAATTGGTCGTGAACAGAGGCACAGTTTTCCATATGCTAAAAGCATAACAAAAATTTTAAAAAAGTCACTGAAAGTACTCACAGTGTGCGTGCTGGGGTTTTTTTCTGTATTTTCTTCTCTCTACGATCTTCCTACAGGAAGTCACAACCATGTGACAGCCAGGAATACATTAAAAATGGCCGCGGTTCCTGTTTGTGAACCGAAGCAGAGTTCGTGAACCGAAGCACATTTTGAGGAAAATTTCTGTTCGTAAACCGAATTGGTCGTGAACAGAGGCGTTCGTGAACCGAGGTACCACTGTATATCTGAAAATGAATGGCATTTTTTTTAGAGTAAAAACATAATTCTCAAAGAAAGAAAAGAAAATATTTTCATTATAGAGATCGCTAAAGCTGATTATAAATTAAATGAAATAATTTTGGATTAGGGGAGTGTTATGTTCTCAACCCACGCCCAGACATTCAGTCTGGGGAACTAAGATTAACCCGGAGGTCTGTTAAACACTGTAACAACCAGTCGCGTCTGATTGGCCGAGACGCGGCTGGCCGGGCCAGACTTTCTGTCTGGCTAAGGTTTTTCCCGTTTTGTGCAAAAGTATAAATAGCTATCGAAGTCTTTGCTATCGTCTCTCTTGTTACCTGTATATAGTTCCTTGCTAGTTGCAAATAAACCTGTTCCAATGACTAGCCTGCCTCGGACTGAATTCCTGCAAACTTAACAGGGAGCACACAGATTATATAATAATGCATACTATTTGTTTTTATTCTAACATATATTGCAATATAAAGCAATCTTTAAAGCAATTACTCTCAACAAGTAAAGGAATCAAGTTCTAAATTAAGACCACTCAGTATTTTTTTAAAAAATAAATAAATTGTAAACCAGAACCACATTCACGAGACTGTCAAAGTGGTGACTAGATCTTATGAAGAAACATCAATAAATATTCCCATTAAATTCATCAAGTGTCCTTCTTGGTTAACTATGATTATTATCTCCTTTAGCTAAAAGAAACAGTTCTCCTTATAAATGGTGCTTGTGGATATGGACTTTCACTTGTTTATATGTCTGTGATAGCAGAGTACTTCATGAGCACTGAGGTAAGTCTATTAAAGTAAATTGGTTTAATTTCATAGTGGCTAGAAACATTTCTAGTAGTTTGTTCAAACATTCTAAAATAGAGATGGATGAAAAATGTATTTAGTTTAACTTCACATAGGAGCTAACTCAGTTCACTCACTGGAAAAGTATAGTATGCCTCAGTGATGGCTAACCTTTTTCTAAAAGTGTGACAAAATTGTGCGCCCAACCCTCCTGCACATGCGCATGCAACACCACTGCCACCGCCACATGTGTGTGCGACACCCTGCATGTGTGTGGGGGAGTTTTCACCCTCCCCAGGCTCCGGAGGCTTTCCTGAAGCCCAGGGAGGATAAAATGGTCTTTCCAAGTCCCCCAGAGACCCTCCAGAACCTGGAAATGGATCATTTCTGAACTTCCAACAGGCCCGTTGGGCCTGTTTTTCGCCAAGCCCAGGCTTCAGGTAAGTCCCTTTAGGCCCTTCCCTGGCCCTCCTGAAACCTTTTAAAGGGATTTTAAATAGCGATTTTAGTATGGGATTTTAAAGATGTAGGCCATTTATTTAATACCTTTTAACACATTGTTTTAGATTTTGTATCACTTATTTTATTATGGCTGTACACCGCCCTGAAAGGGAGAAGGTATAGAAATCAAATAAACTTCAACTTCAACTTCAACTGAAGGCCGAAAATCAGCTGGTCAGTGCACTCATGCGTGATGGAGCTGAGGGCTGCCATGATGGGAACTATGGTTCCTGTTAAGTTCTGAGGTAAGAGGGAGTCCGGACACAGGCTAGTTAAAATACAAGCCGTTTATTGGCAACAGGCAAAAGACGCGGAAACTATTTACAAGCGAAAGAACTGCGGTAGACAGGGGCCTCCCCGTTTGACAGCTACTTATACGTGAGCTGTCAAACGGGGAACCAATCAGGACGCTCCAGGACCTAGTTTCCCGCCAGCCGTGTCTGAGCCAATCAGACGCGACTGGCAGTTACAGACTTGTTACAGTCTGTTGCTATGTTCCTACAGGGAAGAGTGGAAGACCTGCGGCCGGTCGTATGTCAAGGACCGGTCGCAAGTCGAGGACTCAACAGTTCCCTATGCCACCTGTGGCATATGTGCCAGAGGTTTGCCATCATGGGTACAGTATATCTGAATCAAAATGCACTTATCTTTCACAATTCATACTTTTCAGAATAATGCCATAAGCTATGCAATCCTAAAACTAGTATGCATATGTTAAGAAGAAATTATGTGCCAAAATATTTATTAGAAAAACTAGCACATTAAGAAAAAAGAATGCATTAATTTATAGGAAATATTCATTTATTTAAAAAAAAAATACACATTTTATTTATTTGTTGGTATCCCACCTTTATTGTTTTTACAAATAACTCAAGGCAGCAAACATATCCAACATTCCTTCCTCCTTATATTTTCCCTACAATAACAACCTTGTCTGGTGGGTTGAACTGTGAGCGACTGGCCCAAGGTTACCCACCGTGAGTGACTGGCTTTCATGGTTAAAGTAGGATTAGAACTCATAGTCACCTGGTTTCAAGTCTGGTGCATTAACCAGTAGATCAGGGGTCAGCAACCTTAAACACTCAAAGAGCCACTAAGGTCCTACCTGGAAACTTCCCCCTTCAATTGTGGAGCTACCGGAAGTCCGGTTGCCCCACCATAGAGTCTCCTCCTAGCGCAGCATCCTTTTTCCTCTGCTGACCAGAAGTTGGTTGAACCACCATAGAGTCAGCTCTAACATAGCATCTTTTTTCCTCTACCTATCCTAACTGAAAGCCCTATCAATTGTGGAGCCGACCAGCGACAGGAACCCCAGCAGAGAGATAAAAGGACCACATGCGGCTCCAGAGCCGTGGGTTGCTGACCCTTACACTAGATCAACTGGTTCTCATATTAAAGAACATTTGTCTGTATAAACAAATAGTAAAATGAGGTGTGTAGAAATTTTATTGGAGAAAGTCAATTTCAAATAGTGTATACTCTAGACCAGGGGTGTCAAACTCACATCCTATGGGCTGGATGTATCACATGTTGGCTAGACCCATGCCCTGTTTAGCAAAGGGGAGAAAATCTCAATACATGACTGCAGGCCTGACGCACATGACACCACCATGGTGATGCAAGTTTGACACCCTTGCTCAATACCAAGCCTTCTCAGCCTTAATAATTTTAAGATGTGTTTACCTTGATTCCCAGTATTCCCCAGATAGGGAGTTGAACTCTACACATCTTAAAGTTCCAAGGATTAGAAACACTTGTCTAGATAATATATTTGTATTTGTATTTATAAGGTTGTCAAATATGTACAAGATAGCAGGTATAAATATCAACATGGGCATGAACAAAAGCAAGGGAAACAAATAGATGGGAACAGTAGGACAGGGACGGTAGGCACACTAATTGTTTGCCTGTGTATTATGGAGGTTGAAGCTGAACAAGTCAGCTTCTTATATACCGTATTTTTCAGAGTATAAGGGAAAAATATCTGGCTCTGCCTCCCAGCAGTTTGCCTCCTTGCAACAAACAGTACAGACAATATGCACTGTTTGTAGTGTTATATTTCAGACTATATTTGTACAGATGCTGTTAAAATTGATGTGCTTTCTGGAAGTATAGTTATTCTCTGCTATTTAAAAGAATAGCACTTTTTAAAACAATAGCACTGAGCCTCTTCAGATCAAGCATTTATTTTTAAAAGCTTCTTCATTTGTTGTCTAGAATAATAAGAAAGCAGTCTTAAAAAAATAAGTCTAATAATTTGAACATTCTATAGGCATTTATAGTTATTCACTTGCCTCCTTGCAGCAAACAGCCTGATTAGCAGAAGAAGAAGAAATCTGCTTCCTAGCAATTTGCCTCATGGAATAAACAGCAAGTTTTACTTCCAATTTCTCCCAATCATCAGTTGTTACAGACTGTAGGGATTGCTATAGCTTTTTGAAGTCTCTTCAAGTCCCTGTTTGCTGCAAGGAAGTAAATTGCTGGGAGGCAGAGGCCAAAGGGTGGGGGCCGGTGGGTGGGTGGGGCTACATTCAGTGTATAAGATGCACCCAAATTTTGGGAAGACCGTTTCCGGCTTCCGGACGCGACGGACGTGTTCTGTACACGTCCGCCGCTCGTTTTCTCCAGTGGGCACCTTCGGAGGCAGGGGGGCTCTTGTAGGGAGCCCCCACCATATGGGCAGGTGGCAGGCAACCCCCACCTTGACGGCAGTCGGGGGTCCCGTTCCCACTTCGCCCCAGGAGCCAGAGGACAGAATGCAGGGGGAAGAGTCCTCTCGCCGTAGGAGCGCCGGAACAGCAGCAATCTGAACAGCCAGCTGAAAAGCCGGAGCTGGAGGAACGCACCGAGACTCCGTAGCGACTGAGCTTGTGAGTTTATTTTTTTTTACTTTGATGCTTTCAACTTTTTAAAAGGAAGAATAGAGGGGGGAGTTTGCAAAAAAAACCACCTCAGAAATAAGCGGCGCTTTAAAATGCTCCCCTGGCTCGGGGAGAGAGAGAAAGTAACATCCGACTTTTAACTATCTGAAAATGAAAGTACTACCATATATGGAATTGCTGTGGAAACCTTGTATCTGAGTCTTGTTACAGCAGAAATTGATTTTTACTAATTCTTCACGACCGCCAAAGAGGTGGAAAAATGGTGCCTCTTTGTTCTCAGCAAGAAACTTTTTCTCTTGATATATGAACATTCCTTCAACTTTACAGGACTGTAAGATTTATATACAAGCCAATTCAAGTGGCTCGCGGGGTTTCTCCCATTGTGTGTCCTTCTTTTTTCTACTGCATTGGATTGTAAAATTTTCTCTCTGGACTTTATCCAACACATATTTTGAATTTGGATATAGACTTTCCCTTTTCTCTGATCTCACAGACTGCTCACCCACCAGATGCCATCTTTACCCACAAGAACTAAAACTTTAACTATGGTATTGAGGAAGCCTCCGCCTGGCAAATCTTTGTCTGCTCCGGCTTCTGTAAAAGCCAATCCGGCTCCACAACAAACAAAAATCACCACAATGCTACAAAAAGAAGCGGCGGGAGGGGACACTCAACAATCATCAATAGAGGAAACTCTTCAAAACATAATGAAAGAAATAAAAAAAATTCAGAGAAACAATTCAGTTCCGTCCCAGGCTCCTAATGGACCCAGAAAGGTTCCAGAGGGAGCTTGGGCCAATTCCTGTGACCCTGCCTCGTGACTCGACTGAGGACAGAGTGGCTGCATGGTTAAGTGCGGCCATGGGGGCCTTGGACCGAGTCGCGCCCTTGAGGCCTCTCTTGCGGCGACGAACCACTCAGGCTCCCTGGTTTACTGAGGAGCTTCGGGAGATGAAGCACCACAAGAGACGCCTAGAGAGCAGATGGAGATCCTCTCGCTCCGAAGCCGACCGACTAGTGAGAACCCATATTAGGGCTTACTTAGTGGTGATAAGGGTGGCCAAACGTGAGTATTGTGCCACCCTAATTGCATCCGCAGATAACCGCCCTGCCGCCCTGTTTGGAGTGACCCGCTCCCTCCTTCACCAGAGGCCGCGGGAAGCCCCTCTACAAGGGCGAGCAGAGGAATTTGGGATTTATCTGCAGGAGAAAATCACTCGGATTCGGAATGAGCTACCCTCCATCGACAGTGGTCCTGTGGGATTGTCCGAGACTAGTCTTGAGGTTCCATCTTGAGAGGAGTTTGACTTTGTTACCACCGAGGATATGGACAGGTTGTCAAGGAAACTTAGAGCGACCACATGTTTATTGGACCCGTGTCCCTCCTGGCTTGTACTGGCATCCTGGGAGACGACACGAGGCTGGCTCCAGGGCATTGTCAATGCATCTTTGAGTGAGGGGTCCGTACCTGCCGTCTTGAAAGAGGCGGTAGTGAGGCCCCTCCTCAAGAAGCCGTCCCTGGACCCAGCTTTATTAGAGAACTATCGTCCGGTCTCCAACCTTCACTTTTTGCTGAAGGTTGTTGAGAGTGTGGTAGCCCAACAGTTTCCGTGACACCTGGAGGAAGTTGATTATCTAGACCCGTGCCGGTCCGGCTTCCAACCCGGTCACAGTACCGAGACGGCATTGGTCGCGTTGGTTGATGATCTCTGGAGGGCGTGGGATAGAGGTTATTCCTCTATCCTAGTCCTGTTAGACCTCTCGGCGGCTTTTGGTACCATCGACCATGGTATCCTATTGCACCGACTGGGGGGGTTGGGGCTGGGAGGCACCGTTCTGCGGTGGTTCTCGTCCTACCTCTCTGGTCGGTCGCAATATGTGTTGACGGGAGGGCAGAGGTCGACCTCGAGACCCCTCTTATGTGGGGTTCCTCAGGGGTCGGTCCTCTCGCCCCTCTTGTTTAACACATATATGAAGCCGCTGGGTGAGATCATCCGTGGTTTTGGGGTGGAGTACCATCTGTACGCTGACGACACTCAGCTGTACATATCCACCCCAGACCACCCCAACGATGCCGTCGAAGTGCTGTCCCGGTGTTTGGAAGCCGTACGGATCTGGATTGGTGGTAACAAACTCAAGCTCAACCCTGCCAAGACTGAGTGGCTGTGGTTTCCGGCACCCCGGTTCAGCCAGATTACTCCAACTCTGGCCATTGGGGGTGAAACACTGGCCCCCGTGGAGAGGGCGCGCAATTTGGGTGTCCTCCTGGATTCCCGGCTGTCCTTGGAGGACCATGTGGCGGCCGTGGCCAGGGGGGCGTTTCATCAGGTACGCCTGATGCGCCAATTGCGCCCCTTACTGGACCGGGCTGCCCTTCGCACAGTCACTCAAGCTCTCGTGACGTCCCGTCTCGACTACTGTAATGCTCTCTACATCGGGCTTCCCTTGAGGTGCACTCGAAAGCTACAGCTAGTCCAAAACGCAGCTGCGCGGGTAATTACGGGAGCCATCAAAAGCTCCCATATAACACCAATCCTGTGCGAGCTGCATTGGCTTCCTGTGGTCTTTCGGGTGCGCTTCAAGGTTTTGACGACCATCTTTAAAGCACTCCATGGCTCGGGGCCTAGTTATATGCGAGACCGTCTCCTTCCCCATACATCCCTTAGACCGATACGCTCCCACAGAGAGGGCCTTCTCAGGGTGCCGTCGGCCGGACAATGCCGACTGGCGACACCCAGGGGAAGAGCCTTCTCTGTGGCGGGCCCTGCCCTTTGGAACGACCTACCCCCTGAACTCCGGACCATCACCGACCTCCGCCTCTTCCGCCAATGTCTAAAAACATACTTTTTTTCATCAAGCCGGCCTAGCCTAACCTCCCATGGGGACTTTTAGAAAAGTTTTAAATTGGGTTTTAAATAATTGGTTTTAGCATAGATTGGGATTATTTAATATATAGTTTAAATTATTTATTCATTTTCTATTTTGTATATCTTTTTAAATTTCCTGTGCGCCGCCCTGGGTCCTCTGTGGAGAAGGGCGGGATATAAATGTAATAATAAATGATAAGTTCAAGATTGGAACTTCTGGAGACACAGAGAGCGTTGAATTGAATTGAATTGAATTGAATTGAATGTTTATTTGTACACCGCTCCCTCTCCCCGAAGGGACTTGGGGCGGTGCACAGGGAATATAAAACATAAAAACATGCAACAATATAAATATCTAAAATTAGATTAAATTACAATAACCCTGCACTAAAACCTAAAAAACCCAATTAAAAATTTAAATGTACAGACTGGAGGTGTGAGAGATAGATTAGGCCAGGCCGGCTTGTTGGAAGAAATATGTTTTGAGCTTTTGGTGGAAGGAGCGGAGGTCCGGAGTTAATAATAATAATAATAATAATAATAATAATAATAATAATAATAATAATAATAATAATAATAATAATAATAATAATAATAATAATAATAATAATAATAATAATAATAATAATAATAATAATAATAATAATAATAATAATAATTTTATTTGTATACCACATCCTCTCCCCGAGGGGACTCAGAGCGGTGCACAGGGAAAATTAAAATACTATAGAAAATACATAAATAGAATAAATAGAATAAGTAAAAAACAAATTAGACTAATATTATCCCTGCGCTAAAATCCCCAATTATAAATTAGCTAAAATCCCCTAACACCCTATTAGGTGGAGACTAACCTAGGCCGGCCAAGCAGAAAAAGTGTGTTTTAAGTTTTTGACGGAAGGAGCGGAGGTCCGTAGTTGTTCTGATTTCGGGGGGAAGGTCGTTCCAGAGGGCTGGCCCCGCCACAGAGAAGGCCCTTCCCCTGGGTGTCGCCCGCTGGCATAGCCTAGTGGACGGCACCCGGAGAAGTCCCTCTCTGTGGGAACGAATAGGCCATAAGGATGTATGGGGCAGGATCCGATCCCACAGGTAACTAGGTCCCGTGCCATGGAGCGCTTTAAAGATGACAACTAACACCTTGAAGCGCACCCGAAAGACGACAGGCAGCCAGTGCAGCTCGCATAA
This sequence comes from Rhabdophis nuchalis, assembly GCA_039707465.1. Classification (NCBI taxonomy): domain Eukaryota; kingdom Metazoa; phylum Chordata; class Lepidosauria; order Squamata; family Natricidae; genus Rhabdophis; species Rhabdophis nuchalis. The sequence goes on from CM077647.1 coordinate 18,956,996, forward strand.
GAGCGGTGTTATATGGGTAAACCTAGAGGTTCCCATTATTGCTCGCGCGGCTGCATTCTGGACCAGCTGAAGTCTTCGGGTGCACCTCAAGGGGAGCCCCATGTAGAGAGAGTTACAGTAGTCCAGTCGGGATGTCACGAGGGCATGAGTGACTGTGCAGAGGGCATCCCGATCCAATAGGGGGCGCAACTGGCGTACCAGGCAAACCTGGTAAAACGCCCTCCTGGCCACAGCTGTCACTTGATCTTCCATGGGCAGCCGGGTATCCAGGAGGACACCCAAGTTGCGCGCCCCATCCACAGGGGTAAGATGTTCGTCCCCTATGGCCAGTGATGGAGTCAACTGGTTGAATCGGACTGCCGGAAACCACAGCCACTCGGTCTTGGACGGGTTGAGTCTGAGTCTGTTACTTCCCATCCAGGCCCGCACGGCTTCCAGGCACTGGCACATCACCGCTACGGCACAGCTGTTCTGAGGTCGGGGTGTAGGTCATTCCATAGGATAGGGCCTGCAACAGAGAAGGCCCTTCCCCTGGGAGTTGCCTGCTGGCATTGCCTAGTGGACGGCACCCGGAGAAGTCCCTCTCTGTGCAAGCGAATCGGTCAAAGGGATGTATGGAGCAGGATGCGATCTCGCAGATAGCTAGGTCCCGTGCCATGGAGTGCTTTGAAGATGGTAATCAGCACCTTGAAGCGCACCTGAAAGACCACAGGCAGCCAATGCAGGTTGCGCAGGAGCGGTGTTATGTGGGAGTGCCTGGGGGCTCCCAGAATTGCCCGCGCGGCCGCATTTTGAACTAGCTGTAGTCTTCGGATGCACCTCAAGGGAAAATAAACAAAAAATTGATGGGTTGGAGGGTGGGGCAGTTGAGATGAGGGGAGAGATGAGGGAAGCACAAAAAGAAATTGTGGATCTTACTGGTTATATGTTTAGAATGGATTTTGAAAGAATGTCTTACTTTTTAAGGTTTCAAAATGTTCCTGAGTCAGATTCAGAAAATTTAAAAGATCTAATGAGCTCAATGCTAGCAGAGTATACTAAAAAGAGTAAAGAATACATTTGGGGGGACATAGACCTGATTTACAGAATTAATTCAGCATATGCCAGAATAAATGATGTACCCAGAGAGATACATATTAAATTTGTAAGAAGGTCAACAAGGGATGAGATTCTGAGAGCACAGCGAGACGGCCCTTTGATATACCAGCAGAAAGAGAGCTCTATTTTGAAGCAGATCCCGAAAAAGATTCGAGAGATAAGAAAGAAATATTCCTTCTTATCCAAAAAATTGTATAAAAAAGGGGTGTGGTTCAAATGGTCAATGCCTGAAGGAATGTTGGTGTTCTGGGAGGGGGGGGAGAGTAAGAATTAAAACAATTGAAGAGGCAGAAGCCTTTCTTAAAAAACATTCCTCAATCCTGGAGGATGAAAATGGGGGAGCGGGAGGGGCCATGGCTCCGCCCACTGGCAGGAAGAAAAAAGAAGACACAATAGCAAAAAGACTCAGATGACAAAAATGATTTTTTTTCTTTTATACATTGTAATTCCTAAATGGATGCTAACAGAAACAAATGATTGATTGCATGAAATTTATGATATGATATGTATGTATCTCTTTCCACCTTATATTGAAAGAATTTTGTATGAAGTCTCGGAAGCGGCCATCACCTCCGACATGGAAGCCCTAAAATATTTCTACTATATCCTATATACCCCTTTTCCTTTTTATAAATTTGTAAAACCAATAAAATTGTTGTTACAAGATGCACCCAAATTTTCACCCTTTTTAGGGAGGGGGAAAAGGTGTGTTTTGTACTCCGAAAAGTACGGTATCTAGAGTGGACATAACTCTCTTGTATCACCATTACTTTCACTTAGTTTTTCTAAAAACTAAGTTTACATTCCTTAAAAAAAGGTCCTAAAATGGCTAAGTGAAGTCAGACCTACTTGGGAGGACATCTTGGAAATACCAAGACTACAGGTTGGATTGGGGGATATAGGCATGGCAAATCAATCCACCTTTGTCAAGATGGATGCTTACATGAAGACACTTGGAGTTGAACATCTACTTGAAATATTATATTATTCCCTCCTTTCCTTTGGAAGGAATGAGAAGACCTCTTCCTGACTCAAACATATGTGTAAAACATTAATATTCTAGATTCTCTGTAGAAGCTTATTGTAGGCAAAATAGAAGAAAAAAAAATTACAGGGAAAGCAAAACACAGAAGCTCATCTTAGTTGCTAAAACAACAGCATCTTTATTTGTATATAAAGATACACAAGGTTTGCTGGAGTTTGCTTAACTTAGCTGGCATTTTATTTGCTACTTTCAAAAGGTTCAGTTAACAGCAAGAAACTAGGGAAAACAGCATAAATAAAAATTTCTGAAAATCCTGAAAGCGTTCTTCGGACTACATTAACCTGAACATTTCTCAACCCACAACAGATGTTTCAAAGCCTCAAATGCTGTTTGCAAATTACAGAAGACGTTAGGGAGTCATTTTCCTAAAGAAATCTCAAGCCCCATCTGCAGAGGAAACCAATAACTCTTCCCTCCCCCCACAGGCCTCTGGGGACCCCACAGCTTTGATTGGGAAGCGTAATGTGTGTCCACCTTTACAAGAAATTGATGAGAGTGCTGTTGTCACCCTTAAGTGACTATCAGCTGGTGCCAGCAGATCAAAAATTGAGAGGGACACAGGAAAGTAATCCTTTCAAATTGCTGCAATATTTACTGGAAGAAGAGGCTTTCAGGGGAAATCAGGCATGTAATCCAGTAAGGCTTTGCCCATTCCTACTCCGAGCACACAGGAGGACCTATTGAAATATGGTAATCATGACTGTGCTGAAACTCAGGGACGGAATGAAAATGATCAGAACGGTTGACAGAGTCGAAAGTGAGCAAAATGCAGGTTAGCTCTTTTTCCTTTCCCACATCTGAGGATTTTCCAGTGGGAGTAGACTCAACTGAACTATGGAGTTATCTGCCTCTCCTTTTACAGTCACACAACAGCTGTGGTTATTTGTATACAGCTCCAACATGTATAACATAGACAGCACCGAAGACTGTCTTTCCTTCAGGAAGAACAAAACATGTAAACGAAGTTGTGGTATGTGCGTGTGTGTGTGTGCACACGCGCATGTATACGTGATGTGTGTGCATGTGGTATTTTTAGCCTAAAGATAACGATAACGGTAAAGGTTCCCCTAACCTATATGCTAGTTGTCCCTAACTCTAGGAGGTGGTGCTAATTTCTGTTGCAAAGCCAAAGAGCCAGCGCTATCTGAAGACATCTCCGTGGTCATGTGACCGGCATGACTAAATGCCCAAAGGCGATTGGAATACTGTTACCTTCCCACCAAAGATGGTTCCTATTTTTCTACTTGCATTTTTACATGCCTTCGAACTGCTAGGTTGGCAAAAGCTGGGACAAGTAATGGGAGCTCCTAGTGGTGCTAGGGATTTGAACTGCTGAACTGCTGACCTTTCTGATCGACAAGCTCAGCGTCTTAGCCACTGAGCCACAGTGTCTCTCTATTTTTAGCCTACTCACAATAATAGGTGCTTGATCATTCACTTCATCCCTATTTATGTAGCACTAGCAATAGCACTTAGACTCATATACTGTTATACATTGCTTTATAGGCCTCTCTAAATGGTTTTACAGAATTAGCATGTTGCCCCCAACAATCTGTATGGGGATGTATGGGGCGGGATCGGATCCTGCCCCATACATCCTCACGGCCGATTCGCTCCCACAGAGAGGGACTTCTCCGGGTGCCGTCCACTAGACTTTGTCAGCGGGCGACGCCCAGAGAAAGGGCCTTCTCTGTGGCGGGCCCAGCCCTCTGGAACGACCTTCCCCCCGATATTAGAACAACTACGGACCTCCGCTCCTTCCGTCAAAAACTTAAAACATACTTTTTCTGCTTGGCCGGCCTAGGTTAGTCTCTACCTTTAGGGCGTTAGGGAATGTTAGTTTTAATGTGTGGATTTTAGTGCAGGGACAACCAAATTTAATTTATTTTTATTCATTGTATTTATTTTTGTATGTATATTTTACAGTATTTTAATTTTTCCCTCCGAGTACCCTTGGGGAGAGGATGCGGTATATAAAATTAAAAAAAAAAAAAACTGGGTCCTCATTTTACCCACCTTGGAAGAAGGCTGAAAAAATCTTGAACCCTGGTGAGATTAGAACTGCCAAATTACAGTCAGCTAGCAGTCAGCAGAAGTAGCCTACAGTACTGCATTCTAACCACTGCACCACCCTACCTTTATTGTAGTCAATGAAGGTCTAAATTTGAGATGAAGGATGATGATGATGATGCTATCCATTCAGTCATATATGACTCTGGGTGACTCTTTGGGAGATGTCTATCCATAACTTTTGATCTTGTACAGAGTTGTTCTCTTGATGGCATCCAGTCACAGTGTTCTTTTGGTGGCCTAGTTTCCTTTTACCGCTAACTTGCCCAAGCATGATTGCTTTCTCCAGTGAATTCTCCCACATGGCATGGCCAAAATAAGTGAGATGCAGTTGTGATTTTTTTGCCTTTCAGTGACATATCTGGTATTATGCCCTGCAGCACTTGCTTGTCCTTTGCTGTCCAATGGGGGAGAGAATAGAAACTTGCTAAATCTAAGCAAGCTTTCCCCATAATTGAAATTTGGAGTATTTTCTTTTGAGGGGAGGACTGTCAGGCCTGCAGTCATATTTTCTTTTGGATCTTGGCCTGCCATACTTCCTATTATTCTACTATGCATTTTCTATTGTGGGAAAATAGGAGGGAGGATTGTACAGAGTGAGATGCTATGTAGCCATAACAAAAGTCTTTCTAGAAAGCCAAGGTCATCCTTTGTCTTTACACTTCTGCACCTTTACACCTCTGCATCTGATAAAAACTGGATGGGTGGAACTGCCAGCATGGCAGTGGAAGATTGGACCATGTGAAGGACTTGTGGATGTAGGGACAAGATCTCGAACTTTCAACTGGGTGGGGAAAACCAAGAAGCTTTCAGATTCAGGTTTCCCCAGATGTGCCAACATGGCTCTCTTAATAAATTGGAACTTTGAGCAATATTCTGCCTTGGACTTTGATTTACTTTTGGATGCTATTTGGAACCCTGACAGCAGAGTTCTCTCCATACAATGTGTGGTTGGATGGTGTTATTTGGGGATTTCCTCCCAATGCCAGTGCATTGTTGAATGTAGGAAGTAGGAGTAAAGATGTGATTAACATTTGTGACTCTTCTATTTCTGTGCAGTTGTAGGAGAACATTTCTCCCAGGAGTTTTTTTTTTTAGTAATGGGGCTCAGACATACTTTTGGTTCGATGGGAAGATTGAGATTGCATAGGCTTTTGGCAATAAATAAATTAAATTGAACCTTCACACATGGATCTGATCTCTTGTAGCTGAGACTCTGTCATTAAAGAACAGATTGTTTATTAACTGTAGTGGAGGCTGTTGAGCCAAACTTGAAAATGAGGTGATAAAACCATCTTACATGGATTTACTCAAATAAAATATATATGATTAGTACAAAATGACTGGCATGTGGCCTAGAAGTGAATGTCTTTCCCACTCAGAAAGTTAAGAGTTTAATCCTAGCAGCGACTGATGTTTCTCTATCAGGGCACAAAGAGAATATATCTGCTGTCAACTCTATCTAGGTGTCAGGAAGGGCATATGGCCAGTAAATGCTCAGATCCATTCAGTCACTGCACCCCAAAAAAAGGGATTACAGGATCATTAAATGTAACAAAAAAATGGTACAGAATAATTAGCAATCAGCTAGGGTCACATATTTGATTGAACAATGTATCATATATTTATGAGGCGAAGCTATAATATACTACAGGGATATCAAACTCAATTTCATTGAGGGCCACATCAAGATTGTTTTTGACCTCAGGTGGACATGGCGACCCTCCCAGGCCACGTTTTCAGCTGGGTCAGTCTCCCGTAGCCCTCTGCCACAAAAAATGGAACTGTGGGTGCTGTGTGCCACCCTTCCAAGCTCTGTTTTTGTTGGCAGGACAGCCCCAAGGGCCAGATCTAAGCACCTCAAGGATCTGGCCCACAGACCTTGAATTTGACATCCCTGATATATACTGGGGCAAAGTGCCTTGAAGGTGACCACAGTTTTTGACAGACTTGCTTTTGATGGTGATTATGACCATTCCCTGTGACCTTCTTGTCTCTAGTGTCTTAATCTACAGTGCTACTTTCTAATTTCTAATGCTACTATAGCTAAACTGTCATTGTACTTTTCATTGGAAAAAAGGTCTGGAGTAGGGTTAGGGTTTGGGGATGGGGTTTTTATTTTTTGTTTTTTGGCTAAACTAATGCCATATTTTTCTACTGTCAATTAACATACCTCAAGGAAAGGGTATGCAAAAGAAACATCATCTGGTTGATGGAAAAGGTGAACAAGCCATACCTGTCTACTTATTACTTTTCTCTAATTGCGCTTCTTGATAATACAATCTGAAAGTTTCTCATACGCCATCAATACTTTCTAAAACGCTGCAAATCTTTACACAACGAGCGACTAGAAATTTTTCCTCTTGCTCCTGTCTCCAGGATGATTCTCTTTCTGGAATTCACTACCAGTCTAACTATATTTGTTTTAAATCTCAGTGCAATGTTGTGTGTAGTCTGCTCTTTGAAAAAAGGGGGATTAAATGTGATGAGAATAGCTGATGATGATGATCATTGGAATTTGGGAGAAGAAAACGCTGCCCAGAGTACAGCTATGTTCTGGAGAATTCATAAAAGTCCTCATGCAATTATACTACAGGATGTTTTAAGTAAGACCCATGGAGGATACTCTTGAATTAAAACTCTACGAGGAGAAACAGATAAAAGAAAAACTTGGTTTCAAAAAGTGATGTAGTAAACATAAATACCAGCTTTCAACACCAGAGGGCATAGTGAATGAACAGTGTTCATTACTTGTATTCTGATGATTTTAACATATTTAAGAGGAAGCGAGAAAGAAGATTTGTTTGACATTTAATGAGTAATAGCCACTGAAGACTTTGCAATAAGTTTCCAAACACAACGCAAATCCCTTTCCTTTAGCAACTGGAGATAATTATTTATTATGATTTTTTGTTCTCTCTCTGTTTAAGTTTGAAAGCTTAAATGGTGATCACAGGTTCCATGCTAAAAACGGATACATGATACCTTCATAGCATAGACATTTCTCTGAAAACATGTGTCGGAGATTGTGGGAAGATTGAAGGAAACATTTGCAGCAGAATTGAATCTGAAATTCAACAAAGACAAGACAGATTGCTTAGGAACTAAAGCCAAGTAGCACAATTTTGTTTTCGTTTTGGCCGTATGTACGTTTTTGATTTAACGTAAAATTCTGTTCAATCAAAATAGAATGCAAATAGAGGTTTGGAGGCTCAGTGACTTAAAGAAGTCTTAACTTTGGTGGTTCAAATCCTAGCAGTGTGTGGTGAGGTGAATTCCTGTCAGTTGCAAGAACTTCTGCCCTCCTAGCAATTGGAAACCATGTTAAGTGCAAGTAGATAAACAGGTACCACTTCAGTGGGGAAATAATGGTGTTACAGAGTGGGAATCCAGTCAGCACTGGATTCCCCAATGCTAGGCCTTAGCAGGGTACAACACTGGTGGAAGGAGAAGCTTGAATCCTTATGAGTATGCATCCAATCTGCCCCCTATGGTGCATTCTGGGTAGTACACAAGCATGAAATGAACAGAAAAGAAATTTTTGGCAGCCAAATAACTACTTTGTACTAACATTGCAGACTCCTGGCTAATGTAACATCACCACCATCACTGGGGGCTGACAGTTCATAGGGAAGTGGCCATCATTGATTTAATACAATCCCCTTTTTCAAAGATTGATGGCACACTTTTAAGAAGGTCCAAGAACACTCTTGTTAAGAACACTGATGACTTCCTGTTCCGGCTTCTGGCGGCGACGGACGAACCTTGGGGTTCGTCCGCCATTTTGTTCTTTTTTCTGCCCCAAACGGGGCGGGGTACCCCTTTTTTTGGGGTCCCTCCGTAGGACTGGCTTGCCTGGACTGGTTCAGCCTGGCGGCGGCTGGGGAACAGTCCTTGTCTTCAGTCTAGGTGGAAGGAGACATGCTGCGGGGGGCTTGGTTCCCTTCGCCAACGGAGGACGGTAACGAACAATGAATTTGGAGAGAACGGAGCGCTCGGGTCGGATGGCTTTGCTGGGGCTTGAGCGCGAGGTGGAGAGTAAGTGACTTTAGCTTTATTGCTGGCGGCTTTGGATGAGAGAGACGTGGAGGGGGGTGTTTGTTTGCTAACCCCCCCCCCCTCGGATTTACAGTAGCGGCGCGCAGAAATGGCTCCTGGAATGCAGGGAGCGGATATTTCGCATCCGGACTGTTGCGCAACAAGTGAAAGTCTTCCACGGCTTGTTTTCATACAATGTATCTAAGTCCGGCTTGACTGAAACAATTTCTCTGCTGTTTTCTCCGGCTGGCTGTCAGAGTGGGTGGTCAAAGATGGCTGCCCTTTGTTCCTGAACACTTATTTCTTTATGGAAAATTTCCAATATCTCTTTGTGATTTGGACTGCCTCGCTCTACTAATCTAGAAATTTTTTGGATTAATTGATTCCCTCCCTGGAATGCCTTCTTTGTCTTAATAATTGACTGTGAAAATTGCTTCTCTTCTGGGCTCTATAACTTTTTACAATGTTGATTGGAACTTTCTTCTCCTGACTTGCTCCAGCGGCCGCACCCAAAAAACGCCATTTTAGTGGCACTGATTTAAACAGCTCACCATGGCTTCAAAAAAACAACCAGGAAATCCAGGATTGGAAGAGAGAATGACAGCTATGGAAACAGTGTTAAACTCCTTGGTGCTGGAAATCAGAGAATTTAGAAAAGATCATACTAGCACTAAGCTTGAACTCTTGGAGACACAGGAAAAATTGATGGAGAACACACAGAAGACCGAGGAGTTGGAAGTGGGGCTGACTGGGGCAAAGGGAGAACTTAAAAATGTTAATACTGAAATTGGAGATTTGTCTGGTCATATGTCTAGGATGGATTTTGAGAGGATGTCATATTTCTTAAGATTTCAGAATATTTCTGAGGAATCTGGTGAATGCCTTCCTGATCTCATGAGTACAATTTTATCAGACTATTTACGTAAACCCAAAGAGGAGATCAGGGGGAACATTGACCTAGTTTACAGAATAAATTCAGCATATGCCAGGATGAATGTAGTACCCAGAGAGATACATATTAAATTTGTTAGAAGGTCGACAAGGGAGGGAATCTTGAAGGCGCAGAGGGAGGGTCCGTTAATTTACCAACAAAAGGAAGTCGCCATCTTGAAGCAGATCCCAAAAAAGATTAGAGAGATGAGACGGAAATATTCCTTCTTATCTAAAAAATTGTTTAACCACGGGATTTGGTTTAAGTGGGCGATGCCAGAAGGGATGTTGGTGTTCTGGGACGGAGGAAGAGTAAGGATTAAAACAGTTGCTGAGGCGGATGCCTTTCTTAAAAAACATTCCTCTATCCTGGGGGAAGATTCAGGGGGGACGGAGGGGGCCACGGCCCCACCCGCTGGGGGCCAGGAAGGAGAACAAGAAAACACAATTGCCAAGAGACTTAGATCTAAAAAATGACTTTTATTTTTATTTTTATTAATACAGTATAATTTTTGTCTGGACGACTGCCAGCATAGAATTCAGAATTTATATGTATACATTTATTTTCACCTTGTTGTATTATTGAAAAATGCATTACCAATGTCTTGTTAAGAAGCCCGGGAGGGCCAACGTTCCCGACGTGAAAGTTCTCAAAATATCTTTTTAATTCACCTTACCCTACCCTTTTTTGTTAAAAAATTTGTAAAACTCAATAAAACTTTTTCTATATAAAAAAAAGAACACTGATGATACTTTGGGCAGCTTCTGGGCATTCATCTGGCACACATTAATTCCTTACTTTATTTATTTCCTATTTACACATCTGTACAGTTCCAGTCTTCTTCTGTTCAGAAGTAGCTCAGTTAATCTAAGCATTGCTCATAAACATATCTTGGCTCAAATCAGTAGGAGCGCTAACAATATTTGTGGTGATGACAGATGTCATTCATTTAACTGCCAATCTTATTTTTTTATATGGCTGTGGGGGTTTCTATGGGTGTTAGGTTTATTTTCTTTAAAAGCTACAATTATCTAATTATGTCACACTGACATTTACCATGTTATTTGAAATGTTGATTTTGACAAAGGCATTAAGTTGCATGAACAGTTGTTCCCGTCTAACAAATCATTAATGAGTACTAAAAGGGCTAACTGAAATTCACAGATACATTACGTGATCCTAACCTATTAAAGTTATTGAAATTAAATTAAATTAAGCATCAATGAAAGAAAATATTTCCCTAAGACTTAGTAAAATGTGTCCTTTTTGTTTGTTGGTTGGTTTATTTGATTTATATACCACACCTTCTCCGCAATGGACTCAGGGCGGTGCACAGGGAATTAAAATATCACAATATAAAACAATAAATACAATACAATAATAAAATACAATTAAATTAGATAACCTGTGCTAAAATGTTTAACTAAAAATTTAAAAAACCCCTACCAATCCAATTAGAATTTTATCTGATCTAAAATCTAAGTTAACATCTAAACTAAAATCTAAGCTAAAATCTAAGCTAGGCCAGCTAGATGGAAAAAGTACATTCTGAGTGATCGGCGGAAGAGGCAAAGGTCCTTGATGGTGGACCTGTAGTGATGAAATGTGAATTAAAGGTGTATGTTCTGACCACTCTCATGTACCCAGGAGGCTCACCTGGAACAGGTATTGACTGGGCCTTTGTAATCTCCAGGAATTAAGATAAATCCTTTCCCCCCAAACTGCACAGTCACTGTGTGAACCTGGGACAGGGGCTTATGATTTTTAAGAGTTGTAACAGTTGCTGTACTTTTGAAGATAAAATCTGAAGTATTCCACTGCCCTAATAATGTATTAACTGTAACATTGATGTTGACTCTTTAATTATGTCAGAATTTACAGCAGCAATCACATCCAGAAAGCACACACAGGTAACTGATTGCAGGATTCATTAACTTCTCTTTATATATAATATAACACATGAAGGAAATATAAAATACTAAAATGAAGATTTCCCAATGTGTAGCAAATGAAAGCAAACACAGGCAGAGTAGAGAACAGTTTCAGTTTCAGAGCTTAGTACAGCATGCAGCTTCAGTACAGAAGTTAAGCCATGCCCAGGCTCCTTGCTGTCTCCTTGTTGATCACAGCAACTACTGTTTCAGTTTCCAAACAGCCCTCATTGGCTGCCTTAGTTGCTATGCCTGTTCATTGGCTACCTTGTTACCATGCCTCTGCCAAGTCATGAACTGTCCTGACATACTGTCTTATTGTTGTAACATTGGATCATTTTTGCAGAGTCAGCCTTCAGCCTAACCCATATTGGGTGCAATCCTTAAAACACAGATGATGCAGTTGAAGTTTATTTCACTACTTCCACCTCTTAAGAAGAGTTTACTGCCTAGATAGGTGAACTGTTGGATTTCATCAGCTGATTAGAATCCAGCAACCAACCACATAACACTTTAAGCATTTTCAACCTACACGACTTCTGTTCTGTTATTATTTGTACTCGGTCTGATTTTACCATTCTCTATTTTCAAAATGGCAGTCACAAACTATAAATATTTCTTGGCTTTTGCTAGGAAGTGTGCAATATCACACACAGAGACTCCAAATCTTTACATCTGAAGTAGTCCTTCATACCTAATTTGTCCTACATACAGTTTTTTTTTTCCATAATGAAATTCATAGTCAGCAGGAATAAAAATAGAGAGATGACGCTTCTTTGCTGATCTACAGTACTCGTGTTGGGGCAAAAAAAGTTATGACAGTATAAATCATCCCACAGCAAGTTGAATTCAAACTAGAACAGGAAATATGCTAAGGAAGTTTTTAGGGATGTGTATTCTTATAATATTATACATTGTACTTATAATATTATAATATTGTACAGGGGTCCCTAACCCCCAGCCAGTTCAGAATGGGCTTGCACAGGTACACATCACAGCTCCATTTCTGTAAGTGGCTGGCACTAGTGCTCACACATGAAGCTCTATTTGTGCAAGGAGCAAGTCAGTGCACTTACGTACAAAGCTCCATTTGCATGAGTGCGTACATCTGCCACTTACATGGAACCATCCCAGTGGTGAGATACGACCAGTACACCCCAGTATGGGCATACTGGTGCCTGCTGGGAGAACCAGGTACTGTTCCAGTATGGTGCTCCGGAGGGCCCACCTCCCCGCCTGCTGTCCTTACCTGTATTTGAGTCGATTGGGGTTTCCATGCATGCACACAGAGCGTATGGCGCTTGCATGATGCTCCGCCAAGCAACTGGAGCATCACAGGCGGTAAGTAGACATGCACGTGCATGTGGTGGACGCCCAGCCCCGTTGCCCCATACCGGTTGCAATGGGATCTGGAACCCACCAATGAATCATCCCCTCTCACTTCCCCTCCAGCTGTGCTGCCAAGCCAAAAAGATTAGGAACCCCTGCCATAGTGATTACTGCATATGCTATTTAAAACCTTTTTTGAAATAAAGCTAAGGGTGTGTATTTTGTTGAACGTACCCATTTCCTGTGTTCATGTCCATGTTTATATTTATGCCTATTATCTTGTATTTATTTATTTATTTAATTTATTTTTATTAAATTTATACCCCGCCCTTCTCCTAAAAAAGGACCCAGGGCGGCGCACAGGCATCAATTAAAAAAACATACACAGTACAAAATCCAAAATTTTAAAAACTTATTAAATAATTCCCTGTGCTAAAATACTAACACTCTAAAATTTAAAATTATCCCTATAAAATCAGAAACAGGGCTATGCTAGGCCAGCTTGTTGGAATAAGTAAGTTTTAAGACGTTGGCGGAAGAGGCGGAGGTCCACGATGGTGCGTAGGTCGGGGGGGAAGGTCATTCCAGAGGGCAGGGCCGCCACAGAGAAGGCTCTTCCCCTGGGCACCGCCAACCGGCATTGCCCGGCCGACGGTACCCTGAGAAGGCCCTCTCTGTGGGAGCGGATCAGTCGAAGGGACCGATCCCCTCCTTGTACATGTTTGACAAACTAAATAAAGAAAGTAAACAAATATTGTTAGAGGGCTACAGGCTAAATCATAGGATGAACAGTTACAGGAGCTGAATAAGTCTAATCTAATGAAGTAAAGGACCAAAATAACATGATACCAGTTTCCCAATATTTGTAGGGCTGCCATCAAGAAGAAAGAGCCAACCTGTTCTCTGAGGTAGAGCCAGAAGAAACAGATGGAAGCTTAACAAAGAGAGAAGCAACTTAGAACTAAGGAGAAATTTCATAATAGTGAGAACAATTAATCGGTGGAACAACTTGCCTCCAGAAGTTGTGTATGCTCCATCACTGGAGGTTTTCAAGAAGAGAGTTGACAGCCAATTATCTGAAATGTTATAAGATCTCCTGCTCGAGCAAGCAGTTGGATTTAAAGGCCTCCAAGGTCCTTTCCAATTCTGATATTCTGTTCGGTTCTATTTTTTTTTTAAAAAAAATAGAGAGTTTTAAAAGATTATATAAGTGGGGCAGAGAGGCGAATAGGATGAAACGTTATATCATCAACTCAGTTCATAGATTTACTGCACTACCAACAAGGCAGTGATATATTAGAGGATATTAACATATTATCAATACTATTTTTCTTGTGTTTAGCATCTTACCCCATCGTATTTGCATTTTTAAAAGAGTCTTTTAATTTGGGAAAAAAGAAGAAATGAAAATAGTATAAAACAACTCTAGAATTATTTGTATCTTCAGTGAGGATTTGTATCTTCTGTATTCTTCATGTCTGCCATAAGACCGGTTAGATATTAGAGGAGGTGATTTCAATGCACTGCTTATTTTGGAAGCTGAACCTCTGTCCAGAAAATAAACAACCACAACAAATTTAACAAATTAACTGAGTTGGAAAGGACCTTGCAGATCATCTAGTCCAACCCCTTACCCAAGCAGGAGACCCTACATCTGCTTCTGGGTCATAGCAATGAACCTTCTGGTTGGAGGAGAGCTAGAAGGCATCATAAGTTGCAACCTCAAAATATTACTTTCTAAAAAGGCTGACATCTTTTCATTGCTTATTGCCTCACATTTGTGTTGGAAGCAGCATGGCATTACTGGATTGAAAGGATTGGCTGTGACATCACCATTGCCTGGAAGACACACCCTGTTGGAGGCTCCTTTCAAGTCCTCGTTAATGTGCCCTATTTATCTACTTGCAATTGCATGCTTTCAATCTGCTAGCTTGAGCTGGAGTGAATGACGGGGGCTCCCTCTATCATACAGCACTACTCGGGTCTTAAACAGGGGCTTGCTGATAATCAACCCAGTAACCACATGAGCCACCATGCTTCATCTTGTTCATTGCAAAATGAACTGCACTTTTGTGTAAGGATCTTTTGTAATGATCATTACAAGCTTTCACACTGCACACCAATGTGAGGCCTATCAAGGATCATAACACCTAGCGTAGGAAAAGACAATGGACTTCCTCCCTACTAGAGCTTGAAATCTTCTTTGTAAATTTATTTGCTCGTTTCTGCTGCACATAATTCTCATCTGATAATGTTTAGTTAAAAAGAAGTGTTTCTTTCTGGTGAGATTGAAGCAAACTGGGAGGGAAAATGAGCTTTCAAAAATAAAAAGGAGAGAGAAGGAGGGGGGAATCATTTGCCCTTAATTTGTAGTAAAAGCTTATGCAAAGTTCATGGAGAACTCCATTTGAGTCCCTGCTGCAAATAATTTTGATTTAAGCAAGCAAGGAAAACCACCAAAGCAAAATGCAAAACTGAACTGAGCACAGCTTTCCTTTTTTTCTCGCTCATTACATTGTGTCTTGCATGCATCATTAATTCTTGGTGTATTATCTGAATGTTATTGTTCATATTCAGAAATAGACTATAGTGCTAAATCACAGTCTAAATAGAAAGGAAAAATAAGCTTGTTATCTAGATTCCTCATTCACTGGAGGATTTACAGAAAAGTGGGTGCCTCTTGGATATAAGACCTTACAGTGTGCTATCAATGAATGGGGCTCGATTTACTGCTAGTAATTATCCTAGACTTCCAATTAACTTTTCTACTCTGGCCATTATTCTGAACATGGAACTAGATTTTCTCCTTGAGAAAGCTTGACATGGTAGGACTTTGCAAGTATCTGAAGAGATATCATGAAGAAGAAAGCAAGACCTGTTCTCTCTTGTCTTACAAAGAACAATGACCTTAAATTATTGGAATGCAAATTCTAATTGTTAGGGGAAAGGACGTAATGTCAATAGCAGCTCAACAGTAGAAGCCACTGATTTTTGTTGAATATAATTAAGAAGACGTTGGGTGGGCATTTGTCTTAGAAATACTTTAATTTGCATTAACAGTAAGCAAGGGACTCTCTGTGACTCTCAACTCTAGAATATTATGATTTTAATCATTATTTAATTTCCCCCAATTCCTAATATAGGGCTCCTTCAATAATTAAACACAAATTAAAAGGGCAGCTTGATCAATTACTAGTCAGAATATTATTACTTCTACTGTAGTGTAGGTCCATCCAGGCCAAGCACTGAAGAGAAATTCTGTAGGAAAGTATTAGTAGTTCCAGGATTTTGCTGAGTATAAGAAGTGAATTTTGGTAAACTAAAGACTGGAGTAAAGCTCCAGTCTTCCTTTGAGTGAAGCAGGTCTGTCTACACATAGTAGTATATCTAGGCATGGACAATGGTAGCCTTACATGTGAACGTTGATTTAATTTCCTAATCAATCCAGAGAAGAGCTTTCTGTGACATCTTTTTCTCTCTTCCAATGCCTGGAAGAAGGAGATGGGGGGAGGGAGCAGGAGAAAGAGGAAGAGAAGAGGAAGAAGAAGTGAAGAAGTGGAGGAGGGGGAAGAGGAGAAGAAGGAGAAAGAGAAAAAGAAGGAAGGAAGGAAGGAAGGAAGGAAGGAAGGAAGGAAGGAAGGAAGGAAAGAAGGAAGGAAGGAAGCCTGAATGAACAAGAGAATTATAAAAGAAGCAAAGTTTTTGGGTTGACCAGAAAAAATTGGTATCCTCACTCACAAGCTTTAGGATAAATTCCCTCCCTCGATAGAATGTTGTCTTCAGTATAATAAAATGATATTAAAAGATTTTTAAAACGTCTCCTCCTGCACTGCACTCCTGCACCCACCCGCGCCCCGATGGAGGACCTAGTGGCTGCATGGAATACTGAGGCCAATGGGGCCTTGGATCGGATCGCGCCCTTGTGGCCTCTCTTGCGGCGGAGAGCCACCCGGGCCCCTTGGTTCACTGAGGAGCTGAGGGTGATGAAACGCCACAAGAGATGCCTAGAGAGGAGATGGAGATCCACACGGTCTGAATCAGACTGAACACAGGTGAGAGCCCATTTGAGGACTTACCTTGTGGCAATAAGAGTGGCCAAGCGTCATCATTGTGCCACTCTTATCGCATCCGCAGAGAACTGCCCTGCCGCCCTGTTTGGGGTGACCCGCTCCCTCCTTCAACAGAGGCCGCGGGAAGCCCCTTTGCAGGGTCGAGCAGAGGAATTTGGAGTTTATCTGCAGGATAAAATCGCTCAGATTCAGAGCAAGCTGATCTCCACCGAAAGTGGTCTAGAGGGATCGTCGGAAGCTGGTCTTTGTTATATCCTCGACCTGCGACCGGTCTCGAGATACGACCGGCCGCAGATCTTCCAAGCTGCCTCTAGGAGCCTTGGTAACAGACAGTAGCAAGGCAGCCAACTGACAGACGCGCCTGATTGGCTGCGGCGCGCCTGGCCCTTGCTGCAGCCTGATTGGCTCCCCCTTTGACAGCTCCAAATATAAAGAGCTGTCAAAGCGCGGGAGTCCCCGTCTACCGCCTATTTCTTTTACTGAACCTATCTTTTCTGTAAGCTTGCCTAGCTAATAAAGGCTGTTGTTTTTGAGTAAACCTGGCTCGGACTCCCTCCATTCTCCACCGTGCAGAGAATCTAACACTGGCGACGAGGGTGGGATCGGGTCATCGTTCCCCCCCCCTCCGTCACCGGGTGCTCCGGACGCTCCACGCCGACCACCCCGGCATAGCCCGGATGAAGGCGCTCGCCCGCAGCTATGTGTGGTGGCCTGGTTTGGATGCGGAGGTGGCTGCCTGGGTCGGGGGTTGTGTCCCTTGTCAAATCACCCGCCCCGCCCCTCCGGTTGCCCCACCCAGGGAGTGGGACTTGCCCCGGAGCCCTTGGTCCAGGCTCCACATAGACTTCGCGGGCCCCTTCCGAGGCCAGACGTTCCTGGTGGTCGTGGACGCCTACTCCCGTTGGGTGGAGGTCATCTTGATGGCTTCCACTACGGCCGAGAGTACGGTCAGGGCCCTGCGCCGTCTCTTTGCGACGCACGGGTTGCCGGACATCGTGGTGTCCGACAACGGGCCCCAGTTTCAGTCCGCCACCTTCCAGGAGTTCTTGGCCTCGCAGGGGGTCCGCCACGCGCCAGTGGCCCCTTATCATCCGGCCTCCAATGGTCGGGCTGAACGGGCCGTCCGCTCGGCCAAGGAGGCTCTGGGACGGATGACCACAGGGGACTGGCCCGCAAGGGTGGCTGCTTACCTGTTGGGTCAGCATTCCACGCCTTGCCCTGCCACACGGAAAAGCCCCGCCGAGCTCTTGATGGGTCGCCGCCTGCGGACAACCTTGGACAGGCTGCACCCGGCTTACAACGATGTGCGGCCTTGCAACCTGGGGGCCCCCCCTCCCCGCCTTTTCCTGCCCGGGGACCCTGTGTACGCCCGCCACTATGCAGGGGACACTAAGTGGGTTCCGGCCACGGTGACCGAGCTAACGGGTCCCTGCTCTTTCAGGGTCAGCCTCCCGGACGGGTCCGAGTGGCGGCGCCACTTGGATCAACTAAGGCGCCGCCCTCCCACACCTGCGGACCCATCGTCGGAGCCGCACCTCCCCGTTGCCCCGGTTGGGCCAATCAAACCGTCCCCTGAGAAACCGCTCGGGGCCTTCGCTTCTTCAGGCCCGGCCGAACTGGACGCCGCCTTCCGGCACACGCTGCACAAGCTGTCTCAAGCCGAGGGGGACGCGCGGGCCCTTGCCCCTAAGGACCCGCCCTGCACAGCCGCGACCAACCGGCATACAGCAAACTATGCTCCGAACGCCGCGCCCCCTCGCCCCGACTTACCAGCTCCGACGGCTCCGCCTCCGTGGGTAGGCCTCGATGACGTCACCACCTGGAGCTCCACTCCCCGAAGGGAGGAGCTCGCACAGGGGCAACCTGCATCTCCGACGTCTCACCAGCAACTGAGGCGGTCTGGGCGTTCCCGGCGCCGCCCCGCCTTCTTACAAGACTACGCATGCTCGTGCATCGGAACAGACATTTCCTCGAGCATGCGCAGACCGAGGGGGGAAAGGGGTGTTATATCCTCGACCTGCGACCGGTCTCGAGATACGACCGGCCGCAGATCTTCCAAGCTGCCTCTAGGAGCCTTGGTAACAGACAGTAGCAAGGCAGCCAACTGACAGACGCGCCTGATTGGCTGCGGCGCGCCTGGCCCTTGCTGCAGCCTGATTGGCTCCCCCTTTGACAGCTCCAAATATAAAGAGCTGTCAAAGCGCGGGAGTCCCCGTCTACCGCCTATTTCTTTTACTGAACCTATCTTTTCTGTAAGCTTGCCTAGCTAATAAAGGCTGTTGTTTTTGAGTAAACCTGGCTCGGACTCCCTCCATTCTCCACCGTGCAGAGAATCTAACAGTCTTGAGATACCATTTTGGGAGGAGTTTGACTCTGTTGCTTCCAAAGATATGGACAGGTTACATGGGTGACTGAGAGCCACCACATGTTTATTGGACCCGTGTCCCTCCTGGCTTGTACTGGCATCCTGGGAGGTTACGTGAGGCTGGCTCCAGGAATTAGTGAATGCTTCATTGAGTGAGGGGTTCTTGCCTACCGTCCTTAAGAAGGCAGTGGTGAGGCCTCTCCTCAAAAAGCCTTCCCTGGACCTAGCATTGTTAGTAAATTATTGTCTGGTCTCCAACCTTCACTTTCTGGCGAAGGATGCTCTTCGCACAGTCACTCATGCCTTGTGACATCCTGGCTAGACTACTGCAATGCTCTCTACATGGGGCTCCCCTTGGGGTGCACCCGAAGACTACAGCTAGTTCAGAATGCGGCCGCGCGGGCGATCTTGGGAACGTCCAGGTATTCCCATGTAACACCACTCCTGCGCGAGCTGCACTGGCTGCCCGTGGTCTTTCGGGTGCGCTTCAAGGTGTTGATCACCATCTTTAAAGCGCTCCATGGCACGGGACCTAGTTATCTGCGGGATTGCATCCTACCCCATACATCCTTTCAGCCGATTTGCTCCCCCAGAGAGGGACTTCTCCAGGTGCCATCCGCCAGGCAATGCCAGCGGGCAACGCCCAGGGGAAGTGCCTTCTCTGTGGTGGGCCCAACCCTCTGGAACGACCTACCCCCCGAACGTAGAACAACTATGGACCTCTGTGCCTTCCGCCAGAAATTAAAGACCCTCTTGTTCCATCAGGCCGGTCTGGCCTAAGTCACTTACCTAGCCTACAGTCTGTACCTTAAATTGTTTTAATTGGGTTTTAGATGGGGATAATGTTTTAATGTTTTAAATTTTTAGCGCAGGGATAATTTATTTAATTCAGTCTTAATTATTTATATTTGTGATATTTATGTGTTTTTTAATTTCCTGTGCACCGCCCCGGGTCCCTTTGGGGAGAGGGAGCGGTTATATAAGTCTAACTAACAAATAAATAAATAAATAAATAAATAAATAAATAAATAAATAAATAAATAAATAAATAAATAAATAAATAAATAAATAAATAAATAAATAAATAAATAAATAAATAAATATTGCCACCCATAATACAATACAATACAAGAGCAGAGTTGGAAGGGACCTTGGAGGTCTTCTAGTCAAACCCTCTGCCTAGGCAAGAACCTTATACTGTTTTAGATAAATAGCTATCCAACTTCTTCTTAAAGACTTCCAGTGTTGGAGCATTCACAACTTCTGGAGGCAACTTCTGTTCCACTTTAATTGTTTTCACTGTCAGGAAATTTCTCCTCAGTTCTAAGTTGCTTCTCTCCTTGATTAGTTTCCACCCATTGCTTCTTGTTCTGCCCTCAGGTGCTTTGGAGAATAGTTTGACTCCCTCTTCTTTGTGGCAACCCCTGAGATATTGGAACACTGCTATCATGTCTCTCCTAGTCCTTCTTTTTATTAAACTAGACATACCCAGTTCCTGCAACCGTTCTTCATATGTTTTAGCCTCCAGTTCCCTAATCATCTTTGTTGCTCTTCTCTGCACTCTTTCTAGAGTCTCCACATCTTTTCTACATCCTGGCGACCAAAACTGAATGCAGTTTTCCAAGTGTGGCTTTATCAAGGCATTATAAAGTGGTATTAACACTTCACGTGATCCATGAATGGCAACAATTCTAAATAAGAAAAATACCACCTATAGAAACATATCTGGTGCCTTGAAGTTGTTATTGAAGGAGTGGAGTCTAAATATTTTTTCCCTTTCATAATAATATCATATACCCAATAATCCACAATGTTCTTTGATTAAAAGAAGACAATGTTCTTTTTTTTTAATTTAAAAAGTTTTATTGAGTTTTACAAAATTTTATACAAATAGGGCAAGGGTAAATAAGGTATTAGAAAGACATTGTGAGAACCTCCATGTCAGAGTCATTGGCCCCAGCCGAGGCTTCATAAAAGAATATATAATTAATACATTAAATTTTCATTTGTACTACAAAGTGGAAAGAGATACAAATATATCGTTTTAAAATCTATGCTAACAATCATGTATAAACATCCAAATAAAAGTTGTACAAAACAAAAATAAAGTCACTTTTGAGATCTAAGTCTTTTGGCAATTGTGTCTTCCTCTCCTGACCTCCAGTGGGCCGCGGCACCCTCCGCTCTCCCATTTTCATCCTCCAGGATTGAGGAATGTTTTTTAAGAAAGGCTTCCGCCTCTGCAATTGTTTTAATTCTCACCCTCCCTCCCTCCCAGAACACCAACATCCCCTCTGGCATCACTCACTTGAACCAAATCCCCTTTTTAAATAATCTTTTGGACAAGAAGGAATACTTCCTTCTTATCTCTCTAATCTTTTTCGGGACCTGCTTTAAGATGGCAACCTCATTCTGCTGGTAAATTAAAGGACTGTCTCTGCACTCTCAGGATCCTTTCCCTTGTTGACCTCCTTACAAATTTAATATGGATCTCTCTGGGTACTTCATTTATCCTGGCATATGCTGAATTTATTCTATATATCAGATCAATGTCCCCCCTAATATCTTCTTCGCTCTTTTGTATATAATCTGCTAAAATTGTACACATTAAATCAGTCAAATCTTCATCAGGTGACTCAGGGACGTTCTGAAATCTTAAAAAGTAAGACATCCTTTCAAAATCCATCCTAGACATATGACCAGTTAAATCCCCTATTTCATTAGTAAAACTTTTAAGCTCTTCCCTTGTCCCAGCCAACCCCAGCTCCAGACCATCAATCTTTTGTGTATTTTCCATCAATTTCTTCTGTGTCTCCAAAAGTTCTAATTTGGAACTGACATGGTCCTTCCGCATTTCTTTAATTTCTTTCATGATGTTCTGAAGAGTTTCATCCATTGCTGATAATTTAGCGTCCACATCTGTTTTTTCTGGTAACATTGAAGTGATCTTGGTTTGATGCGTCTGCTTTTTTGACGCCATAATGAAAGATTTAAGTCTTTGTCAGTAAAATGGTGTCTGCTGGAGAGGAGTCTGTGAGTCAAGGTGGGAGCAGATTTCAGTGACCAGAGTCACAGTGTCATTTAATTATAATCCAGAGAGAAACCAAGTTCTTAAAAACAATCAGGTAAAAAGAAAAAAAAGAAGGCACTTCAGGGAAAGGTCCAATTAATCCATTACATGCAATCGTTAGTGAAAAGAGAAAGGCAGTCCCGAACACAAGGGAATGTCAGCAGTTTTCCAAGAAAAGTATGTCTCCTGAGAACAAAGGAACGCCATCTTCCCCCGCCCATCTGGAAGCCGCCGGGAGTTAGCAAGCAATAAATTGTCTCATTGTTGCCAGACTTCGATACTAAGTATCCAAAGGTAATACAGGAAAGACTTTCACTTATAGTTTAAGAAAATCGGATGTTGATTTCTCCGCTTCCCCAAGCCTGGGGAGCATTTTTAAATGCCGCTTTTTTCCATTCCGAGGGGGGATATTACAAACTCCCCCCTCCATCCTCTTTCAAACTGAAAGTTGCAAGCATTGAAATAATATCACTCACAGTCCACTTTGCAGCCAGAGCCTCGGTGTTGCCTCCAACTCTGGCGCTTCAGCTCTTCGTGAAAGCGGCTAGATATTCCGGTCCTCCATCGGCAAAGGGGACAATGCCCCCCTGCGACTCATTCCCCTACGCCTAGGTCGAAGCGGGGACCACCCCCGCCGTCGGGGTAGGGGGATTCCCCACAAGCCGCCCGGACAGCAGGAGTCCTTTCAAAGAATTCCCTGCCCCTTGGGGGGCCGTAGAGGCAACCAAGCGGCGGACGAGCCCCAAGACTCGATCATCGCCTCCGGCCAACCGGAAGGAAGTCCGAAGCCAATGTTCTTTGATTAAAAGAAGATAAGAAGCCAAAAGAAGGGAAGAAATGACTCATACATTTTGTCATTTCAGTGCAACAGAAACCATTTAACAATATTGTTATTTGGAAGTATAGGCCAATGTCACTTTTACTATCTGTCACTTTCGAGATGGTATTACCTTACCACATGCTTAGCACACTTAGGCCACTCAAACATGGAAAGAGAAAACTGATACTGTCTAGACATTAAATAAATCAATAAACCATTGATATATATACTGTATGTTTATTAGCATCATTTGCCAGTTATTCTTCTGAGATAAAGAGAGTTGTGTATTAAGAACAATGTGTTGGACCTGAATCCGGAACCCATTTTCAACTGTTATGAGATTGTTTTAGAAATTTAACAGAGTTTAACAGAATATCAGAGTTGGAAGGGACCTTGGAGGTCTTCTATTCCAATCCCCTGTACAAGCAAGAGACTCTATACCAGTTGTGGCGAACCTATGCCATGGGTACCAGAGGTGACACTCAGAGCCCTTCTGTGGAGCCCAGCTCCAATGCATTTGTTCCACAGGGGGGGTGAGAGGGAGGGAGGGAGGGAGAGAGAGAGAGAGGGAGGGAGGGAGGAGAAGAGAGAGACAGAGGGAAAGAGAGAGAGAGAGAGAGGGAAAGAGAGAGAGAGAAAGAGAGGGAGGGAGGGAGGAGAAGAGAGAGGGAGAGAGGGGAGGGGAAGAGGAAGAAAAAGGGAAGGAAGGAGAGAGAGAAAGAAAGAAAGAAAGAAAGAAAGAAAGAAAGAAAGAAAGAAAGAAAGAAAGAAAGAAAGAAAGAAAGAAAGAGATTGGAAAAAGAGAGAGTGGGAGGGAAAGAGAGGAATAATATTACAAAAGTTTTTTCTTTCTTTTTTATTGTTGCTAAATGTAATATTTCAAAAGCAGGAAAAAAATGAAGGGGCATAAAAGTGAATTTATCACGTTTTTCTTAGAACAGCTGAACTCTGCCTTGTTTATCATTATTTTAAGTAGTAAAACCTCATTATTCAGATTAAATTGCCGTGTTGGCACTTTGCAATAAATAAGTGGATTTGGGTTGCAGTTTGGGCACTTGGTCTCTAAAAGATTCACCATCACTGTTCTATACCATTCCAGATAGCCTCTTCTTAAAGGCTTCCAGTGATTGAGCATCCACAACTTCTGAAGGCAAGCTGATCCATTGTCCTCACTGTTAGGAAGTCTCTCCTTAACTCTAAGTGCACTCACACGATTACCCACATCACCTTGCACTTGGAATACCAAAGCAGCAATTATGGCAAGATATAATAAATGTGGATGTGAAAAATGCTCACTTGGACCTGGATGCTGCATTTGATTTCACAAAATGGTGGCTGTTGATCTGAAAAGCGAACCCTGAAGGGAGAAGCAGGAAGAGGAGAGGAAGAAGAGAAGGGAATGAAGGAAGAGGAGGGAGAGGAAGGAGATGGGGGGGAGGAGGAGGAGGAGGGGGAGGGGATGAAGAAGAAGAAGAAGAAGAAGAAGAAGGAGAAGGAGAAGGAGAAGGAGAAGGAGAAGGAGAAGGAGAAGAAGAAGAAGAAGAAGAAGAAGAAGAAGAAGAAGAAGAAGAAGAAGAAGAAGAAGAAGAAGAAGAAGAAGAAGAAGAAGAAGAAGAAGAAGAAGAAGAAGAAGAAGCTCATTTAAAACCAGCACATGAAAGCATTTTGGTGTATCTGAATGGTAATTGCATCTTTGAATTGGCATTTTTTTCTGTATTCTCTGGAGTTCTCAGAGGCTGCAAGATTTCAGGATGATCCTTACCCCATACCGTATTTGTATCACCCTTTTTTTCTCTGAGAACTTAAGTCATTTAAGTTTAAATAACTTAATTCATTTAAATAGGACCTCCTTTATTTTCATCTCCCTAACAAACAAACAAAAACCCACTATCAAATAACTTGTGTTACGAGGCAGAGAACTGGCTAAAAACCAACCAGTCTTCTCATATTGTGATTTGAACAGGAATCTCCTGGGTCGAAGGCATAATATCACTACATTACAAGGCAACCATCAGCTGCTGGTTCCCTTGTACGTCTGCCTTTCAAACTTTCCAGATGTGCAAAAAGAAAAAAAAACACAGCTTTAGAGAAGAAGCAGAATGTATAGACCTATTTATCTGACAATATTTGTGTTTCACCATTCTCTTTTTTCTTCTTCTCCATATGGTACTCTGGTCCATACAATTATAAAGGCAAGGTAAAGTCACTCTGAAGCTGAGATCAATTCGTGATTACTAAAATGTACCATATTTTTTGGAGTATAAGACGTTCCATCTTAGTGTTTGGGGAGGGGAAGAAGAAGAAGAAGAAGAAGAAGAAGAAGAAGAAGAAGAAGAAGAAGAAGAAGAAGAAGAAGAAGAAGAAGAAGAAGAAGAAGAAGAAGAAGAAGAAGAAGAAGAAGAAGAAGAAGAAGAAGAAGAAGAAGAATCTGCTTACCAGCAGCCATGGCATTCAGCTGACACATGGTAACAAGGTCAGCCAATGAATAGGCATAGCAACTAAGTCAGCCAATGTGGGCTATTTGGACTCTGAAATTTGTCATGTGAGCAACAAGGAAGGAGAGTGGCTTAGCCGTGAAACTGCTTGCGATTTGCTTGTATTTACTACTACCTTAGAAAACCTGCTTTGGGGATTGTGTTTATTATTTACTTTATTCATAATACATGAAACTCAGCCAACTGAACATTTAAAAATGCATATTACAAATACTATTGACTGGTGCTAATTGTTGATACAGTTTGCTGCCAGCATCCTAGGTATCAACCAAGTATCTTCGTAGAATATAACATGTGCCAACTAGTGCCATTTTTTGCAGTTCCGCTGGTGTTATTGCAGGAAGCTGCAATTTGCTGAGATATTTATTAAAATTCTTGGACATGGTGCCAAGTGCCCCGATGACAATGGGGGTCACTGTGACATGCTTCATCCATAGCCGTGTGGTTTCGATGGCCAGGTCGCGATATTTCATGATTTTTTCTAGTTCTTTTTCTTCGACTCTGGCATCTCCAGGAACAGCGATATCAATGAACTGTACACTTCGGCCCTCTACAACCGTGATATCTGGTCTGTTGTGCTCCAAATGACGGTCTGTTTGTATTCAAAAGTCCCACAAGATCTTCACCCTCTCATTCTCGATAACCTTTGCTACTTTGTGTTCCCATGACCTCCTGGATACAGGTAAACCATATTTTTTACATAATGACCAGTGGATTAATTTAGCAACTCGGTCATGTCTAACTTTGTAATCAGTTTGTGCGATTTTGCTGCATTCACATATTATAATAATAATAATAATAATAATTTTAATTTATATCCCGCTCTCTCTCCCCAAGGGGACTCGAGGCGGGGCACAGGCAATTAAAAATACAAATAAACCACAAACAAATACAAAATACAAAGTTAAAAATAGATTAAATAGATCCTGCACTAAAACCCATAACTAAACTAAAAATTACCCCTAAAAAACCCTGACCTAAAAAGAGACTACCCAAGGCCGGCCAGACGAAAAAAGTGCGTCTTTAATTTTAAGCGGAAGGAGCGGAGGTCCGTGGTTGTCCTGATATCGGGGGGAAGGTCATTCCAGAGGGCTGGGCCCGCCACAGAGAAGGCCCTTCCCCTGGGCGTCGCCCGCTGACAAAGTCTAGTGGACGGCACCCGGAGAAGTCCCTCTCTGTGGGAGCGAATCGGCCGTGAGGATGTATGGGGCAGGATCCGATCCCGCAGGTAGCTAGGTCCCGAGCCATGGAGCGCTTTGAAGATGGTAACTAACACCTTGAAGCGCACCCGGAAGACGACAGGTAGCCAGTGCAGCTCGCGCAACAGCGGTGTTACATGGGCAAACCTAGAGGTGCCCATAATTGCTCGCGCGGCTGCATTCTGGACCAACTGAAGCCTCCGGGTACACCTCAAGGGGAGCCCCATGTAGAGAGAGTTGCAATAATCCAGTCGGGATGTCACGAGAGCATGAGTGACTGTGCGAAGGGCGTCCCGATCCAATAGGGGGCGCAACTGGCGTACCAGGCGAACCTGGTAAAACGCCCTCCTGGCCACGGCTGTCACTTGATCTTCCATGGACAGCCGGGTATCCAGGAGGACACCCATGTTCGCCCCCTATGGCCAGCGTTGGAGAGAGCTGGTTGAATCGGGCAGCCGGAAACCACAGCCACTCGGTCTTGGTCGGGTTGAGCCTAAGTCCGTTACTTCCCATCCAGATCCGCACGGCTTCCAGGCACTGGCACATCACCGCTACGGCATCGTTGGGGTGGTTTGGGGTAGATATGTACAGCTGGGTGTCATCAGCGTACAGGTGGTACTCTACCCCAAAACCACGGATGATCTCGCCCAGCGGCTTCATGTATGCGTTAAACAGGAGAGGCGAGAGGACCGACCCCTGAGGCACCCCGCATGTGAGGGGTCTCGGGGTCGACCTCTGCTCTCCTGCCCGCACAAATTGCGATCGGCCAGAGAGGTAGGAGGAGAACCACCGTAAAACGGTGCCTCCCACCCCCAACCCCCCCAGCCGATGCAATAGGATACCATGGTCGATGGTATCGAAAGCCGCCGAGAGGTCTAATAGGACCAGGATGGAGGAACATCCCCCATCTCTGGCCCTCCAGAGATCATCTACCAACGCGACCAATGCCGTCTCGGTGCTATGCCCGGGCCGAAAGCCAGACTGGCGTGGATCTAGATAGTCAACTTCCTCCAGGTGACGGGGAAACTGTTGTGCCACCACACTCTCAACAACCTTCGCCAAGAAGGGAAGGTTGGAGACTGGACGGTAGTTGTTCAAAAGAGCTGGGTCCAAAGAGGGCTTCTTGAGGAGGGGCCTCACCATGGCCTCTTTTAGGGAGGCAGGCAAGGAGCCCTCACTCAAGGATGCATTGACAACCTCTTGGAGCCAGCCTCGTGTCACCTCCCAGGATGCCAGTACAAGCCAGGAGGGGCACGGATCCAATAAACATGTGGTGGCTCGCAGTCGCCCACGTAGCCTGTCCATATCCTCGGAAGTAACGGAGTCAAACTCCTCCCAAACAAGATCTCCCCCGTGGCATCCCACTGGGCCATGAATGGGGGTTAGCTCACTCTGTATCTGGGCGGTTTTCTCCTGCAGAAAAATCACAAATTCCTCTGCTCTACCCTGTAGCGGGGCTTCCCGCTCCCTCTGTTGAAGGAGGGAGCGGGTCACCCTAAACAGGGCGGCAGGGCGGTTTTCTGCGGATGCTATGAGAGTGGCACAATGATGACGTTTGGCCACCCTCAGCGCCACAATGTAAGTCCGTAAATGGGCTCTTACCTGTGTCCGGTCAGATTCAAAGCGGCTAGCCCTCCATCTTCTCTCTAGGCATCTCTTGCGGCGTTTCATCACCCGCAGCTCCTCAGTGAACCAAGGAGCCAGGGTGGTTCGCCGCCGCAAGAGAGGCCGCAAGGGCGCGACCCGATCTAAGGCTCCCACGGCCGCACTATTCCATGCGGCCGTGAGGTCCTCCATCGGGGCGCGGGTCAGGGATACAGGAAATGGCCCAAGCGCTGTCTGGAACCCATCCGGGTCCATCAAGCGCCTGGGGCGGTACCAGATTGGTGACTCTGTGAAACAGTTTTGACTTTGTTATTGCAAAGTCAGCAGTTTGAGTTGTCAGTGGATTTTGAATCTTTGCTTTCATGGCATTAGTTGTTGTTGTTGTTGTTGTTATTGTTGTTGTTGTTGTTAACATTATCATTATCATTATCATGTTGAATCCTGCTTAATCAGTTACTTGTGGGTGCTTTCTGAATGTGATTGCTGCTGCAAACTCTGACCAGCCAGGTCAGCTTCAGCACTAATTGCAGCCTGATTCAGCACAGCTGATTGGCAGGTGGATCAGAATACCCCAAGTCAGCTGTTCCAGGCTGCAGGGGTTGCCACAGACTATCACTGGCTCAATGCCTCGGGTTTTTGGCTTCTGGTGCAGGTGGGTGGGGCTACATTCGGTGTATAAGAAACAACCAAATTTTCACCCTCTTTTGGGGTGCGGGGGGGAAGGTGCATTTTATAGTTTACAGTACTTTGCTTGGCTAAGACGCTGAGCTTATCGATCAGAAAGGTCGGCAGTTCAGCAGTTCGAATCCCTAGTGCTGCATAACAGAATGAGCTCCCGTTACTTGTCCCAGCTTCTGCCAACCTAGCACTTTGAAAGCATTTAAAAAAAAATGCAAGCAGAAAAATAGGAACCACCTTTGGTGGGAAGGTAACAGCATTCTGTGTGCCTTCGGCATTTAGTCATTCCTGCCACATGAGCACAGAGACGTCTTCAGATAGCGCTAGCTCTTTGGCTGTGAAACGGAGATGAGCACGGCCCCCTAGAGTTGGGAATATGTGCAAGGGGAACCTTTACCTTTAAGCTACATTTCATTAGCTGACCATACCAGCTAATATATTATCCATCAAGTTGCAAACTAACTGCATGAATTTCATAAGGTACCCAAACGAGTAGAACATAGGTACTTGCAATCTTAAAGTTCTACCTATCTTCTTAAGATATTTAAAGTAAAGAACATTTCTGAAACACAGGACCTTCCCCTTATTAATTTTATTGATCAGTGAAAACTTTTTTCTGCAAATATTTTCTTCCACAAAATGCATAGGCATAATTCACTGAAAAGGAGGGGGAAATAGATGCAGAGAATGTAATGAATATGATTATCTAACTGTAAAATTAAGCAGGACCATGGATCCGGCTTCCATATTCACCTTTCTTGTCTACATGTTTGTAGAGTTTGGTTAGGAGTCTTGTTTCCAGTTCAATCACATGGAAATGTTCTATGTTGATTTAGGAACTGTTCACAGAAGAAGTTTTGCTGATTTTCATGTTTTTAGAGAGAAGATATGGAGTGGTAGAGTTGACAGTCTCTAGCTCAGCTGTGTATAAGGGAGATTATAAATTTTTGAAATGTGAGCTTTTTGGGTGGAGAATGGAGGAGGGGAACCTATTTTCCATCTGCAGAAACACTTTTTACACCCTTCTTCCTCCCACCTGAGCCAGGAGCTTTCTGATAGATTTAAAAGGCAACATGATCAACCACATAAGACCAAATCCTTGGAATCATTTTTATGTGTTTTAGCCTCCAGTCCCCTAATCAGTGGTGGGATTTGGCAAATTTTTACCACTTTGGGAGATCCAGTTATTAACTTTCTGAGCAGCTTGTGGAACTGGTTGTTGGAAGAAATCATTAGGGCAGAGAACCAGATGTTGAAATATTTGAATCCCACCATTGCCCCTAATCATCTTCATTGCTCTTCTCTGCACTCTTTCTAGAAGGTCAACAACTTTTTTACACCCTGGCAACCAAAACTGAATGCAGTATTCCACGTGCGGCCTTACCAAGGCATTATAAAGTGGTATTAACACTTCTCGTGATCTTGATTCATCCCTCTGTTTATGCAGCCTAGAACTGTGTTGGCTTTTTTGGCAGTGGCTGCACACTGCTAGCTCATATTCAAATGGTTGTCCACTAGGACTCCAAGATCCCTCTCACAGTTACTTCTATTGAGCAAAGTACCACATACACTGTACCTGTGCATTTTGTTTTTCTTGCCTAAATGTAAAACCTTACATTTTCAGCACTGAATTTCATTATGTTAGATAAGGCCCGATGTTCAAGTCTATCAAGGTCCTTCTGTATCTTAAGCCTATCTTCGGGAGTGTTGGCTATTTCTGCTAGCTTGGTATTATCTGCAAATTTGATGAGTTCCCCTTCTATTCCCTCATCCAAATCATTGATGAAGATGTTGAAGAGTCCTGGGCCTAAAACAGAGCCTTGGGGTACCCCACTGTATACATCCCTCCATGTAGATGCAGTTCCATTGAGGACTACATGTTGAGTGTGGTTGGTCATTTACCAAATGCCTTACTGAAATCCAAGTAAACTGAATGACCAATAATCTCCATAGACACTTTGCTTATGTAGACAACATGCCATATAAGCTTCCCATGGCCTAATTATATCAGTTGGGAGGAACTCATGAATGCTGAATGTTACTGTCATAACAATAACCCTGCCTACTAGTGGAAGGAGAAATCCTTTCGATGAACAACTTTCTTATAGGGAAAAGGAAATATTTAACTCATGGGATAGGGGACTGCCAGAAAAGGGGGGGGGTGTATGTGTGTGTGTGTGTGGTTTCAAAAGTGTTGTCCTAATAGTCATCTGGGGACAACACTGATTGGCTCAGTGATTTCTGCCCAATTTCATTTCTATTATTGGCAAGACTTTACAGTTTCATAGTTGATCTCTAAAGGGAGATTTGGGGAGTAGCATTAAATGTGTTGTCAAACATCCTCTAAACCACGATAGAAAGATGCTAATTTCGGATCTTTCACTATCAGCCTTCACAATTCAAGTACTTTGTTTATCTTATCTCTGCGAACACCTTCTATTTCTCATGTGCTAGCTTCAGTGTTGTGGGATATGTAGCTAAATAAATGGGTTACTGGTTTCATACTCCAGAAATATCTATCAGTCTGGATTCAGCTTCAGGATGTGTGAAGGTAGAAAAGCAGGCACTATCTGCAACTCATTAAAGCAGCTGAGTCTGCATTCAATTTCCCCAATCTTCAGTAAATGGAATACTGTTATGGCTGATTTACAAAATTGGAGCTGCCCTTTCCAAGTTTCTCTTCCAAATAAAAAATGAAGTGTTGCTTAGGCATAATTTGAAACTTTATTCCTAAAGAAAACTATTCCTAAACTTCTCAACCAAAATTTTGTTGAAGTTGTGTCTGACTCTTGTGGGAAGTGTACCCCAGGGAGACAGTGCTAGGGACTTCATAGCACCAGAAGCCTCAGAAAACAGTGCCAAGAGACTCAAATCAGCCCTTTCCCCTTTAAGGAAAACCAAGAAGCACCAGCTGAAAGAAAAACACAAAGTAGCCCTGCTAACAGAGCTGACAATAGAAACACTTAAGTAAAGCCATTAAGATAAAGGGAATCATGCTATTAAAAAAAACTCACCTGGAACTCCCCTTTTCCTCTTTCCTGGTAGAATTAACCCCCCAGGACAGGAAAGACAAAGCCCATGAACAGGATTAAATCATAAAGGCCGGAAGACAGAACTCAGAGCAACCACCTTAACTAAAGGCTCATACAAAATCTCATCAAATCACACCAACTTCAAGGGGAAGATAGGTATAAAAAGCCATATCAGGCGACCTTGCTTTTAAAGGATCCCATTTCTGGCAGCTGCTCCCATCTCTATTTCTTCTCAGCATCCGTGAATGCTTCCCAGCTGGGAATGAACCAGGGAAATTTCTTCCAAGAAGAAATTTATACTTCTGCTTTCAGTACAGAAAGGGATATAAGATGGATCTCTGTATTGATATTCCTCAACTTATAGTTATGAATTTTAAATTAAAATAAAGATCTGTAATTTACTTAGAGATCTAAAATGAACATGAGTAGCAAAGACTTTTTTGGGGGTAAAAAAACTATACACGTAAATAAAACATTTCTACCTCTATGTAAAAATTTGTGAACACTTTATTTTTAAAAATAGAAAGAAAAAAACATGAGGAGGCAGCTGCAAGAAGAAAATAGATCCTCCGTGACAGGAGAAACTATGGAAAGAAAAAGACGATGGAATTGAGAGAGGAATCCTGCTCCTTGGAAATCCTTTTTGTATCTGTTATTTTCTGGGTGAAGAATGTTGCTGAGGCCAAAGCCACTTCTAACAGCTCTTTATTCAATACTGCCTGTGAGGCAACTAAACTCTCTGGCTGACAAGAATCCTTTTTATAGGAAACTGCTCAGTCAAACAACCAATCAGGAGAGAGTATTTTCCCACTCAATAGAGGACCAGAATGAGAACTTCAACTGACAATTCTCCACATCTTTTTTGCATCGTGGTGACCAAAAGTGGATGCAGTATTCCAAGTGTGGCCTTACCAAGGTATTACAAAGTGGTATTAACACTTCATGTGATCTTGATTCTGTCCCTCTGTTTATCTATATAAATAAAAATGTAAAATGGTTTGTATGAAGCCGCTAATCTCAAAAACTACTACACCGATTTACACCAAATTTTGACACAATGTTCCCAAGGACTTCCGATAATAGAATAGGTACTCATTTTGTGCCTAGAACATGTGTGTCATGTGCAAGGTACACAAATGTAAAATGTACCCACTGATCATGTTTTCACCTCCCTGTAGCTCCGCCCATCTGGCTGCTTTCCAACAGTCATTTCCTCAGCAACGTATGGAGGCCTCTTAGGGCCAAAACAAGGCACTGAGATAGCAAACTTCCAGGTGGCCCATAGAGAGAAAGAGATAGGGAGAAATACAGTTTAATAAAAGAGGGACTAGGGGAGACATGATAGCAGCCTTCCAATATCTCAGGGGTTGCCACAAAGAAGAGGAAGTCAAGCTATTTTCCAAAGCACTAGAGGGCAGAACAAGAAGCAATGGGTGGAAACTAATCAAGGAGAGAAGCAACTTAGAACTGAGGAGGAATTTCCCGACAGTTAGAACAATTAACCAGCGGAACAGCTTGCCTCCAGAAGTTATGAATGCCCCAACACTGCAAGTCTTAAAGAAGATGTTGGATAGCCATTTGTTTGAAATGGTATAGGGCTTCCTGCCTAGGCAGGGAGTTGGACTAGATGACCTCCAAGGTCCCTTCCAACTCTGCTATTGTATTATTGTATTACAGTAGGTGGGTAGATAGGGGAATAGATAGAGAGGGAGAAATACAGTAGGTAGGTAGGTAGATAGATAGAGGGATAGATAGAGAGGGAGAAATAAGCTAGGTAGGTAGGTAGGTGGATAGATAGATAAGAAGAAACACAGTAGGTAGGTAGGTAGGTAGGTAGGTAGGTAGGTAGGTAGGTGGGTAGGTAGGTAGGTAAATAGGGTGATAGGTAGAGAGGGAGAAATACAGTAGATAGGCAGGTAGGTAGGTAGGTAGGTAGGTAGGTAGAGGGAGAAAGGAAGAAATAAGGTAGGTAGGTAGGTGGATAGATAGAGAGGGAGAAATATAGTAGGTAGGTAGATGGGGATAGATAGAGAGGGAGAATTACAGTAGGTAGGTAGGTAGGTAGGTAGAGGGAGAAAGGAAGAAATACAGTAGGTAGGTAAGTATAGAGATAGACAGAGAGGGAGAAATACAGTAGGTAGGTTAGGTAGATAGGTAGGGGGATAGATAGATAGATAGATAGATAGATAGATAGATAGATAGATAGATAGATAGATAGATAGATAGAAATACAGTAGGTAGGCAGGCAGGCAGGCAGACAGACAGACAGACAGATAGGGAGAAATACAGTAAGTAGGTAGGTAGGTAGAGGGAGAAAGGTAGAAATACAGTAGGTAGGTAGGTGGATAGAGAGAGAGGGAGAAATACAGTAGGTAGGTAGATAGAGGGATAGAGAGAGAGAGGGAGAAATACAGTAGGTAGATAGGTAGGTAGATAGGTAGGTAGGTAGGTAGGTAGGTAGAGGGATAGAGAGTGAGGGAGAAATACAGTATGTAGGTAGGTAGAGGGATAAATAGAGAGGGAGAAATACAGCAGGTATGTAGGTAGGTAGGTAGGTAGGTAGGTAGGTAGGTAGGTAGATAGAGGGAGAAAGGAAGAAATACAGTAGGTAGGTAAGTAGAGGGATAGACAGAGAGGGAGAAATACCGTAAGGTAGGTAGGTAGGTAGGGGTATAGATAGATAGGGAGAAATACCATAGGTAAGTAGGTAGGTAGGTAGAGGAATAGAGAGAGAGGGAGAAATACAGTAGGTAGGTAGATAGAGGGAGAAAGGAAGAAATATAGTAGGTAGGTAGAGGGATAGATAGAGAGGGAGAAATACAGTAGGTAGGTAGGTTGGGGTTATATGGCGTTTGTGTGTATGTGTGCAGGTGTAGATCTACACACAGATTGGTTGGCCATTTAACCAGACTGGGCCACAGCAACGCATGCCCGGGTATAGCTAGTGCAGTCTAAAACTCTGCTGGCCTTTTTTGCAGCTTGTGCATATATATGTTCATCATAAACACATACCTTTTCCCAAGTGTCTGAATTTTGACATGCGACCACAAGGATGCTGCAATTGTCATAATAGCAATAGCACTCAGGTTTATATAGTGCTTCCTAATGCTAAGTGGTTTACAGAGTCAGCCTATTGTCCCCAACAATCTGGGTTCTCATTTTACTGACCTCGGAAAGATGGAAGGCTGAGTCAGCCTTGTGTGTGAAAAACAGTCATAAGTCCTTTTTTTCTGTGCCATTGTAACTTTGAACATCACTAAATGAATTGTTTCGAGGGAGTGGTGGCTCAGTGGCTAAGACGCTAAGCTTGTCGATCCGAAAGGTTGGCAGTTTGGCAGTTCGCATCCCTAGTGCCGCGTAACAGAGTGAGCTCCTGTTACTTCTCCCATCTTCTGTCAACCTAGCAGTTCAGAAGCACATAGAAAATGCAAGTAGAAAAATAGGGACTAGTCTGGTGGAACGGTAACGGTGTTCCATGGGCCTTTGGCATTTACTCATGCTGGCCACATGACCATGGAGACGTCTTCAGGCAGAACTGGCTGTTCGGCTTTGAAACGGAGATGAGCCCTGCCCCTTAGATTCAGGAATGACCAGCACATATATGCAAGGGGCAGGGCTCATCTTTACCTTTAAATGAATTGTTTAATTGGATAAGTGGCCTAGATATTATTATATAGAACACATTCTATTCTTATGAGGTATTTTGAATCGTAACCTCTAATTTACATTTATTTATTTTTTAAATTCCTTAAACCTTACAAAGTTGACTACATATTTCCATCGTAGACATATCATATATGAAGTGCACCTTCTATATAATTTTATCACTGTTGTCCATGTTCTCCATGCCATATGCTAAATAAATAAATATTCCCATTCAGTAAAAATGAACATGAGACTATTGCTAGATGGACTTCAGTATCCAGAATTCCCAGCAGTTTAGACCAGACTAGATCTCAATTTTTTTCTGCATTAAGAAAATCTTCATAACTTGATATTTCCCAGTTGAAAATACAAGTTCTAATGGACATATAAGGCGACAATGTCAAACCATTCCTTTTCTCTAATCTTTCTCTCAGTAAAGCATATGGTCTAATCTGCCTTATGAAAACTTCCATTTATTTTCAAAATCATAGACCTTTATGACTAATTTCCTGTGCTAAACTATAATTACTTTAATTCTCCATTGCTGAAGAGAATTTGAAAACAGGACTCCTTTAGAACAAAATTAACTTGTATAATGAGAGAGGAGATAAATCATATTAGCGTAATTAAAGTATATTAACATTTTTGTTGCATGTGAATAAAAAAGTCAGACACAATGAAAGCAGGTTTCTCATAAAAAGACAATTTATGGAGATTTATGAAGATTTTAGGAACTTGCAAAATTTCATTACTTAACATCTCTATTAAGATCTTTACAAGCATGCATAATGAAAGGCCTAATAAAAAGACTTAATAAATGGACTTATATTTAAAGTCACATTGATTTCAAAGCAGGGAAAAGATCACAAGGTTAATTTAGAAGGAGCGGATAATCAGCAATTAATGACAAATATTTTGGAAAGTTCTGCCAAGTTTGCAAAAAAATAAATAATCATAGGACACGGTCATGTTGCTCTAAAGATAGTCACGCAATTACAGCAGAGTGTTTTTAAATATTTTTTGAGAAACTTGTTTTGAAAAAAAAAGTGTTGTCAAATAATTTTTAACTGAATGCTTCACGCCTTTGTTTCTTCTAGATAAATGATATATCATCACTTTAAAATGGGGATACTTAGAAGGCCAATGGAATATCTCAATTTATAATTAAGAAGCGCTTGCTTAAAAAAAAAAAATTAACTCAGTTCATTTTCTTTGGGCAATGGCAGGATGCAGAAACTAAAAAGAAAACAAACCATGATAATATTTTGTAATTATGAATATCAATTATGAATATTTGTCCCTGCCAATTTGCTAAAGAAAAGCAAATCTTTTATTTTGATTTTTCCCCCGCAAATGTTTTTCCCCCAACCCTTAAGTTTGGCTCATGCCAATTGAACATCTGTTTGCACTTTTTAATGCAATCAGCAAAAAAAAATCCCTGTATCTTTTTACATGTTTATTTTTTAAACATGCACATTTTTCTACATGGTTTCCTTATTGTGTGTGGTTACTTTCCAAGAAATATCATAAGAAGATTGCCTTTCTTTTAATAGGCATCTTTGGGGAACATATTTCTGAATTTGTCTGCATTCTTTATAATGTAGCAAATTACAATACTCTAGATTTACATAGTGGGACATGGTAGCTCAGTGGCTAAGGTGCTGAACTTGTTGATCAGAAAGATCAGCAGTTCAGTGGTTCGAATCCCTAGTGCCACCTAATGGAGTGAGCTCCTGTTACTTGTCCCAGCTTTGCCAACCTAGCAGTTCAAAAGTACATTAAAAATGCAAGTAAAAAATAGGGACCACCTTTGGTGAGAGGGCAAAAGTGCTCTGTGTGCCTTCAGAGTTTAGTCATGCCTGCCACATGACCACAGAGACGTCTTTGGGCAGTGCTGGCTCTTCAGGTTAGAAACAGAGATGAGCACCGCCCCCTAGAGTTGGGAACGACTAGAATGCATGTGCAGGGGAACCTTTATCTTTACTTATAGATGTAGGTATTGTTGGAAAATTACACTCTCACAGCTTCTCTCTGCATTCAGAAATGAGCAATCACGTACACCAATCACTTCAGCTAGCAAAAAATACAGCTTGATGTTTGTTTATTAATTTTCAGCAGGTATAAAATAATTATCTGAAAATTGGAATGGAAGGCAAGCAAAAATGAGCACAGCAAAAAAACCAAAGAACAAGAAGCAAGAGATAAGAATAAGATAAGTTAAAGAATGCAGATAAGTTAAATATCTATAGTTTACATCAGTGGTGTCCAAACTTTTTTCAAAGAGGGCCAGATTGGATGAAGTGAACATGGTGGAGGGCCGAACATTTTTCCGAACATTCTTTGAACCATTACAATTAAATACAAATAAATTATTTTATGCCAAGTTAATTGCAAATGACATACTTTTCATTTCATAACATTAAGATCAACTGACAGTTGAGTTTTCACAATGTATTGAAAATAAATTTTAAAAAAACACCTACCTCTTTCTCTCTTTCTCTCTTTCTTCCTCTCTCTCTCTCCATTTCTCTCGCTCTTTCTCTCTTTCTTTCTCTCTCTCTTTTTTTCTCTTTCTTTCTGTCTCCCTTTCTCTCTCACTCTCTCTCTCTCTCTTTCTCTCTCTTTCTTCCTCTCTCTCTCTCTCCATTTCTCTCTCTTTCTCTCTTTCTTTCTCTCTTTCTCTCTTTCTTTCT
>CM077647.1:18997609-19102609 GCA_039707465.1 Rhabdophis nuchalis
CTTGATCTTCCATGGACAGCCGGGAATCCAGGAGGACACCCAAATTGCGCGCCCCATCCACAGGGGCAAGATGTTCGCCCCCTATGGCCAGCGATGGAGTGAGCTGGTTGAATCGGGCAGCCGGAAACCACAGCCACTCGGTCTTGGTCGGGTTGAGCCTAAGTCCGTTACTTCCCATCCAGATCCGCACGGCTTCCAGGCACTGGCACATCACCGCTACGGCATCGTTGGGGTGGTTTGGGGTAGATATATACAACTGAGTGTCATCAGCATATAGATGGTATTCTACCCCAAAACCACGGATGATTTCACCCAGCGGCTTCATGTATGTGTTAAACAGGAGAGGCGAGAGGACCGACCCCTGAGGCACCCCACAAGTGAGTGGTCTCGAGGTCGACCTCTGCCCCCCTGTCAACACAAATTGCGATCGGCCAGAGAGGTAGGAGGAGAACCACCGTAAAACGGCGCCTCCCACTCCCAACCCCCCCAGCCGATGCAATAGGATACCATGGTCGATGGTATCGAAAGCCGCCGAGAGGTCTAATAGGACCAGGATGGAGGAACAACCCCCATCTCTGGCCCTCCAGAGATCATCAACCAACGCGACCAATGCCGTCTCGGTGCTGTGCCCGAGCCGAAAGCCGGACTGGCGCTGATGCCAGCTCTATGCCGTCCCATTTAGGCACGTTTTTTGAGGCCAGGCGCATGTGCAGAAGGTGTTTGTGCAACCATGAAGCAAAGCAGGTGGTGGGTGGGTGGCAAACCGGTGGTAATAAAATGTGAAACCCATCGCTGACTGCAATGGTCATAAGGGTGAAAAATGGTGTTAAGCGCCATTGTAATTTTGAACAGTCACTAAATGAACTGTTGTAAGTGGAGGATTATCTGCACTTTCTTCTGTTGCAGTTTCTTACTATAACCGCTGCAAGTGGAGTACCCTTCTAATGACAGTAAAGAGTGGGATCCCTCTCTCCATACCATTTAAACGTAACACTGAATTTCGCAGACATATTGAGTGTCCATTGCAGGGGTGGGTTCCTGCCAGTTCTAATCTCTTCTATAGAAGAGGTTCCACAAATCTATAGCGCCATTTAAAACCGGTTCCAGATCCCTCCACCCACCTGTCCGCACATCATCAAGATGAAGAGCTAGAGGGGGAATTCTGGAAGTTGAAATCCAAAAGCTGTCACGTTTGAACACCCCTGGGGTTGTTTTTTTCCCCTAAAGGATTAGGGGTGCAAGGGTCTTGTAACTTGACA
Source organism: Rhabdophis nuchalis (assembly GCA_039707465.1). Classification (NCBI taxonomy): domain Eukaryota; kingdom Metazoa; phylum Chordata; class Lepidosauria; order Squamata; family Natricidae; genus Rhabdophis; species Rhabdophis nuchalis. The sequence continues at coordinate 18,998,869 of CM077647.1, forward strand.
GCTTTAAGACTTGTGTGCTTCAAATGCCAGAGTTTCTGAGCCAACATTTTGGTTGCTAAGCAAGAGCGTTGTTAAGTGAGTTTCGCCACATTTTACAAGTTGGCCACTCCCACCCGGTCACATGGTCAAGCAAGCCACTCCCACAAAACAGGCCACACCTACAGAAGAGGTTCGAAAATATTTTGAAACCCACCACTGGTCCATTGTGTTTCCCCAAAGCTGCATTGATGTGGAAAAGAGAGAGGGCTAGGGACTTCCTCTACCTTTTGTGGAGAAGAAAAGGCTTTCTGACAGATGGACATGGCTCGGGGAGCTGCTAATGAAAGAACGGTGCTATATCTTTAAGTGACCGTTTCAGAACTTGAGTGGTACTAATTAAAGGCACCAAACACTCCATTATTTGTATTTTTCAGGTCTATAAACTTCCTGAGGCCTCCTAGTTAATGACTCGGATTAAATTAATTTTGAAAAAGGGAAGCCTGTCCTTGAACAAATTCACCAAAGACTGAGGGAGATACTTTCCAAGGAAGAATAGATTCCTTTGTGCTTGGTGATGTCTGACTTGGTTCCACATCCATTCTTAGGATATAATACTGCATGTGGAAATGCATCCATATTTCGTATCTAGAGCCTAAGGGCGCAAAACTATCTTTGCTTCCATTATAGGAAGGGTTTGCCATCTTTTTGAGGAGCAGCCATGGCTTTAAAAACTTGCACTTTTGCTGACTGGAGAAAGACCCTCCTCCTCCTCCTCCTCTTGCAACCACAGCCTGTGAGAGAGGGGGGGGAGAAGGGGGAGAGAGAGAGTGATATAGAGACACACAGAAAGAGGGAGGGGGAAAGGGAGAGAAAGAGACATAGAGAGACACAGAGAAAGGGAGAGGGGAAGGGACAGAAAGAGGGGGGAAGATAGAGGGGAGGGAGATAAACAGAGAGATAAAGATACAGAGAGGGGGGAGAGATATAGAGATATAGAGAGAGGAGCAAGAAGGGGGAAGGGAGAGGTGTCAAAGGGTTTTGTGTTTTGGGGTGTTTTTTTAACAACCAGTCTGCCCCAATGACTGGCTGGGTAGGTGTGGCCACGGGGATCATGTGACTGGGAGGGATTGAGAGACGTTGAGTTGGCCATGCCCACTCAGGTTTTGTGGTTCCCAGTGTTTTCTTTTCAGTGGAAAACGGTTCCAAATGGCTCTTTGAGTGTTTAAGGTTGCAGACACCTGCTCTAGACCATAATTTGGATTCTTGCACTCCAAATTACGCAAGTAAACCCTGAAAAATTCTCTTATTTCCTATTATAATTACTTTTCCGTCGTATTCAGTGGCACTTGTGACTTTCTTTTTACACCTAAGAAGGATTCGTCTGATAACATCTGTATAGGCATAAAGAAACCAGATTGTTTACCTGAAAAGAGAGTACCTTAAGTATCACTATTGTGAATTGTCCCGTGACCTCATGTGTTTGAAACATGTTAATCCCTCACATATTTTCTCAATTTTCCTTCTTTGGAACAATTTTGAACAACGCTTTTGTATGTGAACCGTGAAAGAATGATAGGCAAAGCATTATGTGGAATCTCATTTGGTAGAGGTATGTCACATTTCAGAATTAGGGTAATTTGTCTTTCTTTTAGTCCATCTGGGATGAAGTTCATTGTTTTGTCAGGTCGTATCTTCCAGTCCATGATTCCAGAGAGCTCCTCTGCTTTATTATTTTGGGTTCTTTGAAGACTTTTTTTTTTTTGGAAAACCAAAGCAGTAACAAGTCCCAGTATTAAACAAACCCTTGTTAACCTGGCACAAGGGCGCCCTCTAGTGATGGCTATCTTGCTATTTTCTTGCTGCCTAGTGGAGTGATTTTAAAACGATACAAAATGGCTGCTGTCTGTTACTGGAATTTTTGGCTATAAATTGATGCTTTCTCTTCCACCCCAATAAAATAAAATAAAATAAAATATTCTAAAAACAAAGCAGTGCAATTAGAAACACATTTGACTGCTGGCTTTTATATTTTATTTTATTATTTTTATTGTACATTTTATTTTATTTTCTAAACCACCCAACAATTGAAACTTTCTGGCTAGTTTTCAGTAAAAACAGATGTAAAAAGTTGCATTGGCCTCTATTTGTCTCAAACTGCAGCTGCTTAGCTGAGGAAAAATCCTTCTGCACAGAAGAGGATTATAGTACAAACTGAAAGCCCCTTTAATGTGTATATAATTAATTATAGATTTTGAGAACTGTTATTGGTAACAACAAATACGAAACATTAATATCTTGCAAGGTTGTCTTCTGAAATTTAACAGAAATGGGTCAAGTGAACATTTTTAGCTTCCAAGGGGTTAGCTTTTAGTTTTGCCAAGGCCGTTAGGCAATAGAAAATCCAATTTCTAATATAACAAGGAGAATAAATATTTTAGCCAGTTGGGGGGGGGAGGATTTATTTAGACCTTGTGAATGACACTGTTTGGGATGATAAATCTGGAAAAGGACATTACCTAATTAACAGAAATATACAGTATATATATGTATTGCTTAGTAATGGTTTGTAATACTTAAAAAGTATTCAACGTAAGTATTATCCACTGGGAAAGTCTAAAATCAGTGGCTTTTGTGTTTGTTTGCACATCTAATATACTTGATTTTTTTTTAAAAAAGTGTGGACTAAACTAAGCTATTTAAGGCAGCAAGGGTGAAATCTATCCATTCACCCTGATCCAAAACTGATAAAATGTCTCCGAGAAGAGGAATGTTGTAATCTTAGATAATGGGCTGCAAATCTCCATTGTGAGCTGAAGGAGCTTTGCAGAAACACGATAAATTCACCTGAGGGAGCACTCAAGGTTAGCATGACCTCAGTCTGGGTGTGATCATTTTAACCTTTTGTCATGAACATTTTATATTCCTATATCTTTTCTCTGTTTCTTTACTACTTTTGCACTATTGCAACCGTAAGAAGAAAATCCCCTTCTCATTTCCTCTATGTTTTACTCATCATCACCTCAGTTTTAAAAAAGAGACATCTTCCATGTTTTTTCTCCTAAATTTCCCGTCTTGCTTTTTCACTGATATTCCCAACTTTAGCATTATAGACTGTTGGAAGAAATCTCCTTCTGGGTTCGGCTCCAAGTGGGGAAAAAGACACTGGAGACACGGAGGCTGCTTGGAAAGATGGTTTAATGGTGGACAGGACCACATGGTTTGAGGTCCTGAACAGAAAAGGAGGATCACATGCTTCAGTCTTGGGGAAGAAGAACAGAAGGGCTGAGGAAGGGGCTTGCAGGGTTTTTTATAAGCTATTCGGCCCCACATATCTGTTTCCTGTTCCTGTGTAAGAAATGTATTCTGATTGGTTGTGAAACTCACATGGGGCCATTCAGGGGCAACTTTCTAGGCTGAGTTTTCAGATGCCATGTGGTCGGTTGGGTGTTGGCTAGTCATACCTTAATCCCATCACCCTGGGAAGGCAGGGGAGAACTCTTTATTATGTAAAGGAACTAATGGCCCATTGACAAAGGGGGTGGGCGCAGGAAGCTGCAGGGAGTTACTTTGTCTTTAAAACATGTTCCTCCCTTTTTCACATCCAGGGAAATATAATATTCTGCCTTTTCAATATTTCCTAGGATATTTCATTTTTCTGGGAGAGGGCTGGGTGATAACTTCCTACAAAACCTTTTCCTCCAATACTAACATTAGCCTTTACCTGTCCTCAAGCATGCCTTGGAGAACCAAATTTGGTGTTGTGGGTAAAGCATCTGGCTAGAAACCAGGAGACAATGAATTTTAATCCCGCCTGGATTACCTTGTGCCAGTCCATTTCTCTCAGCTCTAGGAAGCAGGTAATGGCAACCCATTTCTGACAATCCTTGCTAAGAAAACCAAAGGCTGTTTCCAAAGATTGGACATGATTGAACAGAAAAGAAATTGGCAGGAGAAAGCATCCCTTGTATATAATTCTTCCTGTGCACATTCAGAACTTTGTTAAGTGCCTAGACCTCAAGAGTATTATGAATCTTTGCGTCTACTATTCTCCTTAAACCATCTTAATAACACGGCCTCTTGGTCACCAAATCTCATCATTAGGAGGATCCCTTTGTCCTTGTTTCTAAGATCTTTGCTCCTTTGTTTCTACTATCCTAACACTTTCAAACTTACGTATGTACAAAGATGTATAATAATTTGTAGCAGGTTAGTTTAAAGAGAGGGGTACAGCAAAATAAAAAGGAAAGCATATCAGTGATACTGTAAATTCATCCAATTCCATAATTTAAAACAAAGTATCTTTTCTTTTCTCTATCTCTAGATTTTCTTAGCAGTTTCTCCATTGTTTGTATCACAGCATTAATGTTTTTTTCCAAAGTCACCAGCTTCCACATTAGATATAATAGAAAATGTTTAAATGTGTGTGAGTGAGGGTGTGTAATCTTTTAAGCCACCATATCCATCACCAATTACCAGTCCCTATCTAATTCCTCCTTCCTCCCTCCCTTTCTCCCTCCCTCCCTCCCTCCCACCCTTCTTTCCTTCCTTTTTTTCTTCTTTTCTTTCTTTTTTCCCCTTCTTCCTCCCTTCCTCCTTCCTCCCCTCTTTTGTTCTGCGGTCTGACTGATTGGTTAGTTGATTGATGGGAAAATCTTTTGAGAAAATCAAATAGCTCCGCAAAAACTTAAAATCAAGGCATTCATTATTCTAGTTTTAATAAATAATGAGGGTAGAAAGATGCTTCTTAATGTATGGGACTTTCCCACCATACTGCATTAATGTGTGTAGGGAGGGAGAAAAAATAACAATCAGGATCTCATCTCAGATATCCAGGTGATGAGTACGTCCTTGCAATCTTGTTTCTGCTTATCCTTGCAGACTGTTAAATTGCTCTGAAGTCACCAGCATTTTTGAAAGCAGGGCACACTGATTCCCTCATTATATTAGCAAATGGCAAGTTAAGCAAATTTCTGAACTCTTTTCAAACTCCAGAGCCTGCTCAGAAGTGATAAGCGGAGACAACATATTTGACTCTTCAGGCTTTTGTATTAAGATGGTCTTTGGCAAATGAATTCCTCTCTCTCTCTCTCTCCTTCCCCTCTTTTTCTCTCTCTTTGTGTGTGTGTGTGTGTGTAAGAGAGAGTGCTGTCCTTCGCCCCACACACTTCTGTTTGTAAGAAGAAAGCAGGAAGAGAAAATCTATAGATTTTGATTCATTCTCCAAGTGTGTGCACTTTTTTTTTCTTTCCATCCAGTTTGCTCAACATAATTTTACACTATGAACTACTAAATAAAATACTCCCAACTTCAGACGTTCTTATCCTAGGAACCCAGAAAAAATCTGAAAAGGTTTTTTTCAAATTCCAAAGGAAGAGGATTGCTGGTTAGAAATAACATCAGTCATCAAAAATCCAAAGTGGGGTGGGGAACATAAATCATCGTTCCAAGCAAGCTTGATCAGTATATCTATCTGATTAGTCAGAATTTCTTGTTGACTCTATTTGCTAGATGAATGAAGAGTTGCATATAGCTTAAGTATTAACCTTGGGGAAGGGGGGAAAGCATCATCCAATCTCCCACTCTACATTCTCTCAATTTTGGTGGCTTTGAAAATATTAGCGTTCAAGTCTTAATAGTCTCCATTCAGACTAGGAAACCATGTTATTTGTTATTATTATTCTGTGGTTAATCTTTGGTGAGATTCACAGCCTTTGGGGCTGGTTGGTAGCTCAATAACTCGAGTCCTAAGCAAGGACCTAGGAACTGTCAAGGTAACGTCAGAGGATATAAGCTGTTCCAAGTCGGGTGGTTTTTTGTAGAGTCAGAATGTTCAAGTCTGGTTAATTTAGAATTTCTAAATAGCAAAGTAGCCCTTTAGGTATTGCTCCAAGGGCTCCAATTACAATTGGGACAACAAGCGATTTCCTTTTCCACAGTCGCTCAACTTCAATTTGCAAGTCCTGGTATTTTGTGATTTTTTCTTGCTGCTTATTTTCAATTTGTGCATCACCAGGTATTGCAATGTCAACGAACCATACTTTTTTCTTTTCAACTATTGTTATATCAGGTGTGTTGTAGGCCAAGTGCCTGTCAGTCTGAATTCTGAAGTCCCACAAGATTTTGACTTTCTCATTCTCTAAAATTTTCTCAACCTGATGTTCCAAGTGGTTTTTGCTGTACTCAAATCCAAACTTCTGGCACAATTTCCAATAAATGATCTTAGCAATGCGGTCATGGCATTGTAGGTAGTCAGTTTGTGAAATTTTGCTGCACCCACTGATCAGGTGGTTGACTGTCTCATCTTTCTCATTACAAAGGCGACATTTGCTGTTGGTGGTAACATGTTGAATTTTTGCCTTCATGCAGTTTGTGGCTAAGGCTTGTTCTTCAGCTGCCAAAATAAAGCCTGCTGTTTCTTTTTTCAGTACTCTCGATCTTAACCAGTTCCAAGTTAGTTTTTGGTCAGCTTTGCCTTCAATACTTTTCAAGTATTGCCATGCATAGCTTTGCTTTTCCAATTTTCGGCTCACTTCTCAATTGCTTCTTTCTTATATTCAGCTTTTGACTTAGTTGTCTTTAAAAGGCCACCTTTATTTACTTCCTTAATCATTGGTTCTTCATTTTTCTGGATATAATAATTCAAGCTGTGTCTTTCTTCTTCCACAGTCTGCTTTATTTTCAGGAGTCCTCGACCACCCTCTGCTCTTGGTAGATATAATCGGTCAACATCACTTTTAGGGTGCAAAGCATGATTCATTGTCATAAGCTTCCTTGTTTTTCTGTCCAAATTGTCCAACTCCACCTGGGTCCAGTCAATTATTCCTGCAGAGTATTGAATCACAGGTATAGCCCAGGTATTTATGGCTTTTATGATGTTTCCTCCACTTAATTTGGATTTTAATATCTTGCGAATTCATCAACGTTAATCCCTTGACTTTATTATGCATTAAGTCAGAGGCCTCTAAAATCCCCAAGTACTTATAGCCTTCTTCTGGTTTTACTGCCTTTATCATTTCTTCATTGTCAAGTTCTATTCCATCATCTTCTATAACCTTGCCTGCTTTGGTTGCCATTGTTGCACATTTGTCAATTCCAAACTACTACTACTACTACTACTACTACTACTACTACTACTACTACTACTACTACTACTTCTTCTTCTTCTTCTTCTTCTTCTTCTTCTTCTTCTTCTTCTTCTTCTTCTTCTTCTTCTTCTTCTTCTTCTTCTTCTTCCTTTTCCTCTTCCTCTTCCTCTTCCTCTTCTTGTATTTATTTATCAGCAATTACAAAGAAACAAGTATGAAAACACATGAAAAAATGGCACAAATAAATGGATATAAATAAGCAAAACATAGCCATCAACATAATAAAAAGAGTACATATAAATAGGGACAGGAGGACAGGGATGGTAGGCACGCTGGTGCGCTTATGCACACCCTCTAAGGGACCTCTTAAGAAATGTGTAAGGTTGATCATGTTAACATGTTAATCATGTGCAAAGGCAGCGTAAGGTCCTGTCTCACCAGTTTTCTCAAGAAAGCAGAATTCTTGAAACAAAAGGCATTTCGAAAGAAACTTTTATTGGAAGACAGTAATAGCAGAGATAGTGTAGGCAGAATCTGAATTTCCCACACCAGAACTTTTGTTTAAACCGCTTCTTTCAAGGCCCTTCCCAATATCCAGTTCAACTGTGAGACAATTCCAAGGTGTGAAGATGTTGTGAGAACTTCAGGCTGAGAAGGTGATAACAGGAAGTTCTCAGGCACCACAATTTTGCTCCTCTGGTGTTGAGACAAAACGGATAGCCCAAGGCACGTTTTTCCCCACCTCCCATTTCCCAAAAGGTACATCAAAGCAGAAAAAGGAATAAAGGAAAACCCCATGCAAAAGCATCCCCAATCCTCCCCCCTCACACCAGAACAGCAGCACCCTGAAAGAAATCTAAGGGACCTGACAGACACTGCTGGTGGTGGGAAAAAAGGGGAGGGAAATTACTGAATGAGTTGGTCTTCACACTCAACACTTGGAGAGATGAGATTGCCTTAGGAAGTTGTGGGAACTCCATCAATTGAGACTTTCAAGAGGAGATTGGACTGCCATTTGTCAGAAACGGTGTAGGGTCTCCTGCTTGAGTGGGGTGTGTGTGTGTGTGTTGGACTAGATGACCTACAAGGTCCCTTCCAACTCTGTTAATCTGAACAAGATTGGAGAGTCCACAAGACCGGAAAGAAGAACAGCTAAGATAAATAAAGCTGATCGAGAGGATTGTGGTCTTGAATGAGGGGCGAAAGAGCCCCTCTATGTTAGAATTGAACAGCCCTTCCTCTACAGATAGCACTTAGCACATAGACTTATATACTACTTCATGGTTTTTATTTATTTATTTATTATTTCGATTTATATACCGCCCTATTTCACCTAAAAGGGACTCAGGGCAGTGCACAGAAGATAAAAACCCAACAATATACAAAGTATAAAAAATAATTAAATTAATTAAAGCTGTGCTAAAATTTGGATAAGTAGAATTAAAACCAATAAATATCAAATTTAAAATTATTCGCTAGTCTATGTCAGGCCGGCTAGATGGAAGAAATGTGCTTTTAACATCCGACAGAAGAGTGAAGTGATGGTGCGGATATCGGGGGGCAGGTCGTTCCAGAGTGTCGGACCTGCCACAGAGAAGGGTCGTCCCCTGGGAGTCGCCAGCCGGCATTGACCGGCTGACAGCACCCTGAGAAGGCCCACTCTGTGGGAGCGGACAGGTCGAAGGGAGGAATGTGGTAGGAGGCGGTCTCTCAAGTAACCAGGACCCATGCCATGGAGCGCTTTGAAGATGGTAACTAGCACCTTGAAACGCACCCAGAAGACCACAGGCAGCCAGTGCAGCTCGCGCAGGAGAGGTGTTACGTGGGAGTAGCGAGAGACTCCCAAAATCCCCCGCGCGGCCGCATTCTGCACTAGCTGGAGCCTCCGGGTGCACCTCAAGGGAAGCCCCATGTAGAGGGCGTTGCAGTAGTCTAGGCGGGAAATAACAAGGGCTTGAGTGACCGTGTGTAGGGCATCTCAATCTAGAAAGGGGCGCAACTGGCGTATCAGGTAAACCTGATAGAAGGCCCCCCCTGGCAATGGCCATCACATGGTCGTCTAAGGACAGCCGTGAATCCAGGAGGATGCCCAAGTTGCGCGCCCTTTCCGCGGGGGCCAATGACTCACCCCCGATAGCCAGCAATGGAATTAACTGGCTATATCAAGATGCCGGAAACCACAGCTGGTGATTTACAGCCCTCTTAAGCAGTTTACAAAATCAGCGTATTGCCCCCAACAGTCTGGGTCCTCACTTTACCCACCTTGGAAGGATGGAGGACTGAGTCAACCTTGAGCCGGTGAGATTTGAACTGCCTAACTGCAGCCTGCCATCAGCTGAAGTAGCCTGCAGTATTGCACTCTAACAACCATGCCACCTCAGCTCTGTAACCTTTTGCATTCTGATTCAGGTAACTCTGAGGACATTGATAAACCTCCAAGTGGCCTCAATGACTCTCAGAGAGAGTAATAATGACTAGATGGCAGCAATTCGAACCATTCAAAGTTACAACAGTGCTCAACAAGAAGACTTATGACCAGTCCTTGAAGTTGTAGCTATCACAGTCTCCCCAAGTCACAGGATCATGATTGGAGCACTTGGCAACCACACACAGTTACAATGGTCACAGCTTCCCACAGTCACATCATCCCCACATGTGATCTTCACTGCCAGCTTCCAATAAGTCAAGTCAATGGGGAAAACAGCCACCACCTGATGTTGTGCTTAATGACAGCACTTAACAACCACAACCTGAACTGTCATTGTACACCGAAGACCACATTTAATTTCATTGTATAAGGTGCAATGGCAATAAAGTAAAGTAGACTAAAGATATATGACCATCCTTCCATCTCCTCACCACCACCACCATCTTATCAGAACTTATCTTCCTTCCCTCCACCACCCAGTCACAACTGATGAAGCTTCTTGGATGGGAAGGAGAACGTATTCTTCTTCTTTCCAGTTCCCTTTTGAAAATTCACCTTCAAGATAGCTATAACCTGCAGGACTAAGAATCTCCATAGACAACCAAAGCCAAAAAATTCCGTCGCAAGGAAAAGTTTCACTGTTGGTGTCTTTTCAGTTTAGGGATAAATAGAAGTGCTATTCATCATAGAGGCAATGATTAAATATTTATAACATGGTGTGAGGTATAGCAGAAATGGGCCAAGAACTTAAGAAGGTGACTGACTGTTACGGGGGGGAAAAATACCCAGATGATATACAGTTTATGACTTCTTTTTCTTTTCTCTATGTCCTATTGCTAGTGTTCCTTTTTCCCCCCTGTGGCCACCATAGAAAATAGGGAACAAAAATATGGAGTTAATCCCATTCAACTATTTCTTCTTATGAGCTGTGGTGGCGCAGTGGTTAGAATGCAGTACTGCAGGTTACTTCTGGTGATTGCCGGGTGCCGGTTGTTCAGCAGTTAAATTTTCACTGGCTCGACTCACCTTTCCATCCTTCCGAGGTGGGTAAAATGAGGACCCAGATTGTTGGGAGGCAATAGGCTGACTCTGTAAACCACTTAGAGAGGGCTGTAAAGCACTGTGAAGAGGTATATAAGTCTAAGTCCTTTTGCTATTTCTATTATGGCAGCATCCCAGGTCACACAATCAAAATTTGGATGCTTGGCAACTGGTTCATATTTATGATGGTTGCAATGATGTTCATGTGTGATAATCTTTTGTGAACCTCTAATAAGAAAAGTCAACAACGAAGCCAGAGTCCCTTAACAACTGTGTCAAAAAAAGTCATAAAATGGGACAAAACTCACTTAACAAATGTCTCACTGATCAACATAAAATTTGGGCTCAATTGTGATAGGTAAAGATCACATATATGTGCTAGTCGTTCTCAACTCAATGCTCATCTCCATTTCAAAGCCAAAGAGCCAGCACTGTCCAAAGATGTCTCTGTGGTCATGTGGCTAGCATGACTAAACACTGAAGATGCACAGAACACTGTTACCTTCTCGCCAAATAGTAGTTCCTATATTTTTCTACTTGCATTTTTACATGCTTTTGAATTGCTAGCTTGGCAGAAGCTGGGACAAGTAAAGGGAGCTCACTCTGTTACGCGATGCTAGGGATTCGACCCCCCAAACTGCCGACCCTTGTAAGCAGATAACCTGTATGTTATTATATGCCACTTGTGGACAATAATATTAGTATGGCTGCTTGCTAATATATTCCCAACTATATAGTTACATTAAGAGGGGCCTTTCTTTACATTCCATTAGGGAATGCAGGGTAAACAGGTATGTCTTTAGCAGTTTTCTAAATATCTACTTTGCAAAAATGGATGCCTGGATATCCTTAGCGTCTACTATAAAATGCTTCCTATTTACAAGCTTGGAGGAAGATAAACCCAGCTATTGAATGCATAAGAGCCCTGGCTCAGACCCCTTAGCTTTTACAAGCATAGGATTCCTTGACCTCTGTTCCAAAAGATATTTCGACAGGTTTTATCTGCAAATAAAATGTCTCCCACAATATTAGTTCTGCGAGAAGATTGCTGACTCGACACAAAGTCTGATCAAACCCCAAAGCCAGAAATCTTAGCAGTTAGCTAAAGCAGAAACAATAGCAGCTCAAGTGAGAAAGGTGATACTCAGACTCACACCTGCCCAGCCATTAAATCTTCAGGGCGCCCTTCTGGGGGATGGAAATGCCATAAAGGCTGGTAAAACATAACTTGTAACTTAAGGCGTGCAATAAATTTTAAAAAAGGAAGGTTGGAACTGATCTGAAAGGTGAAGAGAACTTAAAAAAGAAAAGCCTTCTGAGGCCTATACGTTTCAGAATTGTTGGGGAAAATTCTGCATGTTAAGCAAAACCACCTCAGGTTGCCATTAATATACTTTCCTTTGATAAATTGTACATTTGGTCTTGGTCTGTGAACTTGGTAGAAAAGGTGAAAGACGATTTTAAACCTCCTTACAGTGAAGTATGGGAACCACTTTTAAAACTAGACATTTATATGGCCTCATTTGCGAGAAGCAATTGAGTGGAGGAAAACGCACCACCTCTTTTAACTTATCAGAGAGAACTGACCCATTCAAAACAGGCCACTGCTTTGTAGTCTCCAGATATTTGCAGCCTGGTAATACTTTAATGGTTTTGCACTAAATCAGCTTTGTTCTTGCTATCTTGAACCTGTATGGTTATCCAGCCCTCACGTGTAATTTTACAGATCCTTGCAACAGGACGTTTTGAATTTTTTGCGTGTGCATGTGTACGTAGGAAAGAAAAAGAGTAAGGATATAATGTTCACGCAGCATTAAAACTACGGTGCCCATGGTACAATTAATCATGAAGCTCAGTTGTGCAGGTAGGGAGTAGATCCTACTATGATTAGTAGGTTTTTGCTTGTGTTGTGTTTTTACCTCAGAAGTATAGCTAGTCCTCAAGTTAAAACAGGGGTGGGATTCAAAAAATTTAGCAACCAGTTCTCTGTACAGTTGCTGGGTGGGTCTGGCCATGGCGGGTGTGGCCTAGGCCTCCTGCACTACGGGTTGGAATTCTTGCCCTCCCCAGGCTTCAGAGGCTTTCCTCGAGCCTTCGGGAGGGTGAAAATGGCCTCCCCTGGGTCTAGAGGCCCTCCAGAGGCTGAAAATGGGCCTATTTCTGGACTACCATAACTTGCGGAAGGCCCATTTTTTGCCCTCCCAGAGACTTTCTGCAGGACCTGCATTTACCTGACATCCAAAACAGGCCACATGGAGACTTCTGGGAGCGGCAGTGTGTGGGTGGGGTGGGCCGGGCCAGCCAGTTCTTGCAACTACTGGTTCAGTGACCCAGATGTAAAACTAGCATCCAGTTCCCCTGAACTGGTCCGAACTGGCTAAATCCCACCCCTGAGTTAAAGCCATAATAGAACATGTCCCAAAAGTGTTATATCAAAAGGCAACTGAACTTTTTTTGTTTTTCATTGAAGACATGTCTCTTCAAGGAAAGTCCAGTTGCCTTTTGAAAAAGCACTTTTGAGACAATTATGACCTGGATGACCGAGAACCTCCAGACACATAACAGAATCTACCCATCATGGTCATAACAGTTGTAAAATGTGTCACTCATGTGATTAGATGCAGTCCAGGGGTGGGTTCCTGCAAGTTCTAACCACTTCTATAGAGGAGGTTCCACAAATCTACAGTGTCGTTTAGAACTGGTTCCAGCTCCCTCCCCCCGCCCGTCCGCACATCATCAAGATGAAGAGTGAGAGGAGGAATTCTGGGAGTTGAAGTCCACAAGTCTTAAAATTGTCAAGTGTAAACACCCTTGGGATTTTTTTTCTAAAGGATTAGGGGTGCAAGGGTCTTGTAACTTGACAGCTTTAAGACTTGCGTGCTTCAAATGCCAGAGTTTCTGAGCCAACATTTTGGTTGCTAAGCAAGAGCATTGTTAAGTGAGTTTCACCACATTTTACGTTGGCCATGCCCACCCAGCCACATGGCTGCCAAGCCACTCCCACCCAGTCACATGGCTGCCAAGCCACTCCCACCCAGTCATATGGCTGCCAAGCCACTCCCACCCAGCCACATGACTGCCAAGCCACTCCCACCCAGTCACATGGCCGGCAAGCCACTCCCACAAAGCAGGCCACACTTACAGAAGAGGTTCTAAAAAATGTTGAAACCCACCACTGATGCAGTCATACAATCAACACCATGATCAGTAAGCAAACATCATAGTTATCTGCCATGGTGTGGTTTTGCAAAACCATCATAAAATGCAGCCATGGTACTGTTGTTGTTGTTAGTTATGAAGTCATGTCTGACTCATTGCAAACCCATGGATTACATTCCTCCAGGCCTTCCTGTCCTCTATCATCCTCTGGAATCCATTTAAGTTCACACTGACTGCTTCAGTGATTCCATTCAGCCACCTCATTCTCTGTTATCCCCTTCTTCTTTTGCCCTCAATCTTTCCCAGCATTAGGCTCTTCTCCAGTGAGTCCTTCCTTCTCATTAGGTGGCCAAAGTATTTGAGTTTCCTCTTCAGGATCTGGCCTTCTAAAGACCAGTCAGGGTTGATCTCCTCTAGGACTGACCGGTTTGATCACCTTGCAGTCTAAGGGACCCGCAGGTCTATGGGATGCTGCAAATGGCCATGTTACTGAGTTACATAACTTCAGAGCTGGAGGGCGGGGAGAGTGGCAACAGTCAGAACTTCAAATCTAAGTTATACATCCCTTGTTTACATAGCTTGTAAGTTCAAATAGTCACTGAGCAACCAGCTGTAAGACCAGGGCTACTTGTAACTGCATTTATATGAAAGAAAACTCTAACCCACTGGATTGTTTCATATTAATATTATATTTAATATTTACATAAAGAGACTTTTATAGAAGCAAAACTAACAATATTTGGGGGAAGGATGAACAAAATTAGACACAATTAAAAGACAGCTTTGTTTTCCACAAACTTTTGTTCTTTGAAATTCAGGAAATTTGAACTGTTGTGCTATAAACGTCAGTAAAACTAAAGAATATTCTCCTCCCAGTTTGGTTGGCATTATTTCAAAAGTATATCTACAGTATGTCTAATTTCTTTGTTTAAAAAGAAATGTATCCTTCCCTTTCAAAAACAAGTTTTCCCAGGGCAGCTTATTATAACATGATAATATAAAATGTAAATCAAAAATGCATCTAAAATGTTGGGCAATACAGCGATAAACTGAAAAGCAATGAATTAAAAAATCTGTACACAGCAAAACAATTTTAATATTCAAGCATTCCAGTGACTGAGGTTTGGTGGTTGATTTAATTTTAAAGGTCTCTCTCTCTCTCATGCTCCCCGCTCCCCAATCAGCTGTTCGGGTTTTCAAAGCAAAGACTACAAAATGCCACCACCACCTGTTTCCTGGGTGTCAAGATTAAGTTCAGGTAGTTAAACCAAATGCAATAAATTGGATGGTCTAGGGAAGATCCACTGAGATTAGAGAGGATTTGAAAAGCAAAAAAATGGATGGAGAAATAATAATATGGCTACTTCAAATATGCAAGGCAGCTGAAGCAGAGATATCAGTTAATAGGGCTTTACCTCCAGAAAAATAACGTCAAGCTAAATATGATTTTTCCCCTCCCTGAAATAACATCCAGAAAGGAGAACATATTATCAAGACTATTGCTGAAAGTTTTAGAAAATAAAATAGCAATTATGCATATGCCAAGAGTGCTGAAATTAACCTTGCTGTCAGAGTAAGGTCTCTATGTGGTAGCTCCATTTACCTAGTTGCGTTACTGGTAGTCCTTTATTTACAACCACATTTGGGAATAGATTTTCTTTTTTTTTTATATTGAAAAAGTTTTATTGGTTTTACATTTTTTCTGTAGGGTGGGGTAAGGGATACAAAGAAATTTTGAGAGCATACACGTCAAAGTCGTCGGCCCTTCCGGGACCTCAAAATACATTGATAACAATTTAAAAAAAAACATTTTTCATAACACTACAAAGTGAAAGCAAGTACATATACCTAAATTCTCAGTTCTATGCTGTCAGACATTTACAAAAAATCCAAATACAAATATTATGCAAAATTAATCAGAAAAATCAAGGCAAAGTTATTTTTTCGATCTAAGTCTCTTGGCAATTGTATGTTCTTTTTCTCCTCCCTGGCCCCCAGTGGGCGGGGCCGTGGCCCCCTCCGTCCCCCCTGGATCTTCCCCCAGGATAGAGGAATGTTTTTTAAGAAAGGCTTCCGCCTCAGCAATTGTTTTAATCCTCACTCTTCCTCCTTCCCAGAACACCAGCATCCCTTCGGGTGTCACCCACTTGAACCAAATCCCGTGCTCAAACAATGTTTTAGACAAGAAGGAAAATTTCCTTCTTGCATCTCTAATCTTTCTTGGGATCTGCTTCAAGATAGCAACCTCTTTTTGTTGGTAGATTAATGGACTACCTCTCTGCACTTTCAGGATTTCTTCTCTGGTTGACCTTCTAACAAATTTCACATGTATCTCTCTAGGTACTTCATTTATCCTGGCATATGCTAAGTTAATTCTGTAGGCTAGGTCAATGTCCCCCCTGATCTCATCCTTAGGTTTATGTAAATAGTCTGCTAAAATTGTGCTCATAAGATCAGGGAGGCATTCACCAGATTCCTCAAAAACATTCTGAAATCTCAAAAAATATGTCATTCTTTCCATATCAATCCTAGACACATGCCCATTTATTTCCACAACTTCATTAGTAACATTTTTAATCTCTCCCTTAGCCCCCACCAGCCCCCCTTCCAATTCTTCGTTCTTCTGTGTGTTTTCCAGCACTTGTTTCCGTGTATCCAATAACTCCTTCTTAAAGTTAATATTTTCTGCCCTCTGGGCCTTAATTTCTTGTACCAAAGTTTGTATAACAGATTCAAGAGAAGCCATCCTTTGTTCTAAACTTGCCAGTGCTGTTTCTTGTGCCATGATTAGTTGTTAAAATCAATGCCACTAAAATGGCATTTTTTGGGTGGGGCTGGTGAGGCAGTTCAGGAGCCAAAAGTTCAGTTCAGGGTTGTAAAGTTGTAAAGTTCAGGAACCAAGAGAGAAACAATTTTCCAACTCAATAAGTATAATAGCGAAGGTACTCCAGAAAAGAAATCACAAATCCAAAAAGAAAAAAAATTCTTCATTAATATCCAGAGGAAGTCCAAATTGCAAAGAGACGCTGGGAATTTTCCATAAGTGAAATAATCAGGCAGGAACCAAGAGAAGCCATCTTCCACCGTCCAAGCTCAGAGCCCAGAGGAGAGAGTGGTGAAATAGATTGTTTCAGCCAGACCTAGAGACATTGTTGCAAACAACCGCAGATCACTTTCCCTTGCTGCAAACAGTCAGGATTAAAGATTTCCGCTTTCTCACCGCGAGAAGCCATTTCCGAGTGCCGCTTAAGTCCGAGGGGTTTTTTTTTAAGAACAAACACCCCCCTCCCAGTCCTTTCAGCCCGGCTGACAGCAGAAAAAAAAAGTTTTTAAACACTCACTCTCCCCTCGCAGCTGAAGCCTTGGGAAGCCTTCCGACTCAGCCGTTTAGCCCTCTTCATTATTGCGAATGGCGCCGTCTTCCTTTGGCGAAGGGAGAACCCCCCGCAGCATGTTCTCCTTCACCTAAGCCGCGACAAGGGTCGCTTCCCCCACCGCCGTGTGGGGGAACGTCCCAGTCGAGCCGGCTTTACGGGAGACCCCCAAACAAGAGGCGTCTCGCCCCCGTGGGGGGGCAGAAAAAGAAACAAAACGGCGAGCGAGCGCTAGGCTCGCCCGTCACCGCTGGAGCCGGAACCGGAAGTCGGGAATAGATTTTCAATTGCTAAGCGTGGTGATGAATGGTGGTCCAATTTTACAACCTTCTTTGCCATGGCTGTTAAATAAGTTGCTAAGTGAATCATTAAGTAAATTCATCTTCCCCCATTAACTTTGCTTGTTGAAAGTTGTCCGAGATGGTCACAAGTGATTATTATATGAGCTTCAGGATGGCATAGAATAGAATAGAATAGAATAGAATAGAATAGAATAACAGAGTTGGAAGGGACCTTGGAGGTCTTCTAGTCCAACCCCTTACTTAGGCAGGAATCCCTACACCACTTCAGACAAATGGTTATCCAACATCTTCTTAGAAACTTCCAGTGTTGGTGAATTCACAACTTCTGAAGGCAAGTTGTTCCACTGATTAATTGTTCTGTCAGGAAATTTCTCTTCAGTTCTAAGTTGTTTCTCTCCTTGATTAGTGTCCACCCATTGCTTCTTGTTCTACCATCAGGATACTGCAATCATTGTAAATACATACCAGCTACCCAAATTTTGATCATGTGATCCTCGTAATGCAAGGACCGATGGCGTCACTCTTCTCAGTACAGCTATAACATTGAATGATCATTAACAAATACGTCAAAATAAGCTTAGGAAGACCTGTAACGAAAAGATTATGTGCATCAATCTCTGGAGGGAGTACTTTATCATTTCTTACTTTGTGAACAAGGGATGAGAAGAAACCCATTCTGCTAGTTCTTCAGTTTAAGATTTCACCAACCAATCAATATCAGGAATAGATTTCAGCATTGCCTTTCCCAAAGACCTTAAAAAATAGGGGTAATGATAGTGATATGTGAGAACAACCCTGGAAGACAGAAGGAAGACCTGCACTCTAGCAGTAGCAATAGCACTTAAACATATACGCCATTTCAAAGTGCTTTACTGCCTTCTCTAAGAGGTTTACCTATTGCCCCCAACATTCTGGATCCTTATTTTACAGACCTTGGAAGCATGGAAGACTGAGTCAACCTTGAGCCAATCAGAATTGAACTGCAATTTTGCATTCTAACCACTGCACCACCACGATTCTTAGGCTGTAGGCAACATTTGTGGTCATCCCAGTCTGCGAAGTAACAGCTCCTATTCAGCGGTGGATTTCACATTTTGTTACCACTGGTTTGCTGTGTGCCTGCTTGCTTCATATGTGCATGCTCCTTCCATGCATGTGCTTTGCTCACGTATGCATCTTCCACATATGCGTCTGGCCACAAAAACATGCCTAAATAGGATGGCATAGAGGCAGGGTAGGTGGGCAGGCCCACCCACGATTTCCACTACCGGTTGGGTGAACTGGTCCAAACCAGCTGAATACCACCTCTGTTCCTATTGCAGGTGGAGGAAAAGGACAGAAATATTTCAGAAGGGACCTTCTATCATGTCAGAAATAAAAAAGTGACATATGGTACAAGTTGAGTTCCTTATTGTTTCACATCTATAGGCAAAATGTTGCCAGACTGAGCAATGGACTACCTGTATATTCTGTGGACTGTTAGGGAGAGACTGTCTTCACCTTTTTCCTCTCAAACATTTTTTATTTTTTATTTTATTAAATTTATACCCCGCCCTTCTCCAAACGGACTCAGGGCGGCGACCAACATAACATCTGGATTTAGTTACCTCTTATGCCTCTGAAATACACCTCCTCCTTCCTGGAGATCCACCTCCTCACTACAGATTAACAGAGTTGGAAGGGACCTTGCAGATCATCTCGTCCAACCCCCTGCCCAAGCAGGAGACCCTACATCTGCCTCTACCTAGGATTGAACTCACAACCTCCTGATTGGGAAGCGAGAGCTCCACCTCTAGGCCAGAGAACATTTCCATCACACCTTTCCTAGTTTTCCGGAAAGAGAGCAGGAGAGAAAAACATCCAGTCTTCAAAAATTGAAGTCAACCTTCCAGGATAAAAAACATATTCATATGAACTAATCCTACTTTATTGTAGGTTTATATTATATCAACTCCCCCCCCCCCCCCAAAAAAAACCCAAGAACGATATGTGGAGTTACTTCTGACTAGTTTTATTGTTCACCTACAAACTGAATCTTGCCAGAGTGAAGCAACTATGTGCATAACTATAGATATACTCTATGAACTGCTAGGGACGCCTGTCCTTGACCTCTTTCTTACCATCAGACATTCCAAATTCTGTTGTCTCTTTGGCATCTGCAAATCAGCCCCTTCCTCCTGCGAATCCAGGCTTCATGCCACCACACATTAACAGAATGGTGCCAAACTGAAAACTTTTGATGTGGGATCAAGGAGTGTCTCCTGAAGTTTCTTCTCTTTCATGAGATGAAAGAGGAAGGGGTTGATGGTGGGCATTCCTTGTGGGGACCCTTCTCCATTGGAGTAGCCTCTACCTATTGAAGCGTCTACCCTCAGACCTTCTATAGGTAAAGGTAAAGATTTCCCTCGCAAATACGTGCTAGAGTCATTCCCGAATCTAGGGGGTGGTGCTCATCTCCATTTTGAAGCTGAAGAGCCAGCACTGTCTGAAGATGTCTCTGTGATCACATGGCCAGCATGACTAAATGCCAAAGACGCACAGAGCGCTGTTACCTTCCCACCAAAGCAGTCCCTATCTTTCTGCGTACATTTTTACATGCCTTCGAACTGCTAGGTTGGCAGAAACTGGACAAGTAATGGGAGCTCACTCTATTACGTGGTACTAGGGATTCGAACTGCCAAACTTCTGACCTTTCTGATTGACAAGCTCAGGGTCTTAGCCACTGAGCCGCTGCATCCCTCAGAAGTTCTAGAGGCTTGTAAAACCTGGTTCTTCTGCAGGATCTATTGACACACTTTGAATGGAGCCATCACATCCAAAAAATGGTTAAATAATTTGCATTAATTGCATTATATCACTGATGTATTCCATAATTGGATTCTGGCACCACATGTCCTTGAAATTTAGATGGTAAATAAATCCAGTAAATAAATTGCTTGTTCTCAGATGAACACATATTACTCTTCAGTGGCTAAATTCACGTAACACCATAACCAAAAGTAAGGTTGCTTCTCTGAGGGCATTCATCATGCTCTGTGTATCCAGAAATCCTGTATCCTGAATTTATATATTATAGTTTATGAATAACATATTATATGATGCCAGCTGACACGGTAATAGTGGGAATAGATTGTGTAGGTGACATACCAACTATTCCTGCTTAGGATATTAGCAAGTAGAGGTGGTTCTCAATTTACAGCACAATTGGGTCTAGAATTTTGGTTGCTAAACAACACAGTTGTTAACTGAGCCACATCTGAATTTATGATCCCTGCCACAATTGTTAAGTGAATCACTGCAGTTAATTTGAGTCATGCAATCGTTAAGCAATTATCTGTGTCACATAATATATGTGGACAGACGTGGGTTGTTCCCAGTTTGGCCCAGTTCACCCGAACCAGTAGTGGAATTCAGGCTGGGTCACAGAACTGGCAGTGACCCAAGCCTGCCATACCCCCAAAATGGTTCATGTGCAGTTCACTGTAAATTGTTCTGCGCATGTGCAAAGAACAATTTACATTGAACAGTGCAGGCGCGCAAAGCACAGTCTGGCGTACGTGTGAGTGGGTTGCAAACTGGTAGTAAAACTAGCAGTACCCACCCCTGTATGCAGGTATACATGCATAATTTTGTATTTATTTATTCTGTCATGGTTATGTAGTGTATATTGGAGGTGGTGACCCTTTGAGAGCCGTATGCAATGAAATTTCATTTTAATATATGACAATTAGTGTACAATCAAAGTGACAATAAACTTATGATTCTATTCTATTCTATTCTATTCTAATGTTCTATGTTCCCTTCCCTTTTATTCTATTGCTTTCTCCATTGACTGCTTGTCAGAAGCTGGTGGGAAGGTAACAAAGGATGATCAATGACCCCAGAAGCTGTAACTGTTGTAAAGACATGCTTGTTGCCAAGCATCCAAATTTTGATCATGTGATTGTGGGGAATCTTTGATGGCTGAAAGTATGGGTAACAGTTCTAAGTCACATTTTTTTCAGTATCATTGCAACTACGAACAGCCTCTAAACTAGGGGTAGTCAACCTTTTTATACCTACCGCCCACTTTTGTATCTCTGTTAGTAGTAAAATTTTCTAACTGCCCACAGGTTCCACAGTAATAGTGATTTATAAAGTAGAGAAGTCAATTAAATTTAAAAAGGAAAGTGCTTCAGTATCGGACAACACCTCTACCACCCACCATGAAAACTGGAACGCCCACTAGTGGGTGGTAGGGACCAGGTTGACTACCACTGCTCTAAACAAATGGTTAACTTGAGGGCTACCAGTATTATGCTTATTTATATTTACCACATCCTTATTTAGTTATAGCTTTGTTGTTGTTGTTGCTGCTGCTGCTTTTTTTCTAAGCAAAAAACAGTGGTGCAAGGATCAGAGTGAAACCCCTGGTACCTGAGGGAAGAAACGATAAAAAGAAAATGGCCACAGATTCGCGAAAGGAAATTTTAACAGGCTCAGCTTGGTCTGATTGAGGCCTCATCCAAACCTGAGTGCACACACAGCCCCTTTGCAGGCCATCCCTTTGTGACGTCCGGCCATTTGCAAGGTGTTCTTTGAAGCAGTTAGCACCATTTCTGGGCTTCATTAGCTCTTTGCCATCTGCTGCCTTGATGGCGCCGGGAGACGGAGTGACTCGGTGCAGCTCTTGACATCGTCAAAGATTGACTTTTCCGTACCTTCCTTGACTCTCCGACTCTATTTCCACACTTTCATTTCTCGTCTGATGAATATCTCCCTGCCTCACTTCATCAATTGCCTTGCCCAATCAAAGATCCTGCCACCCTCAGCTTGTTCAGCTTCCCTGTATGCCAGTTGCTTGATTTTTGTAATCATATTCTCTCCATGATACTGAATGCCTCATTCATAATCCATGGCTGTTTCTGACTCCTTTCTCTCTCTCTCTCTCTCTCCAGTCACCAGGCATCTTATTTTCAGGCATCAATTTCATAAGCACCTATTTAGTATCTGTCATGGATTTATTACAGTTTTTCAGCCGGACATACTTTCCCCCCCCAAAAAAAGAAAAAGGCGGTGTCAGTGAAGGACAGAAGAAAGAAGAAACAGACACAAAAAGCACATAATATCATTTCAAATGTCCCGTGTGATCACAGCTGGTGTTAGGACAGCATCTACTGACGGAAACAGCAAGGTGCCTTTATAGTAAAGTTGTATAAATAAAGCATTTATGATAGAAATATGGGGAGAGCTTGTCTATAGGCCTTTGTATTATTGGCACAAACAATCTTTAAAATGATTGCTATAATATAAAGGTGGTCTAACCATCGTCCACTAGTTCAGGGGCCCCCAACCTTTGCAACTTTAAGTCTGAAGGACTTCAGATCCCAGACTGCTTCAGCCAGCTTTGCTGGCTGGAGAATTCTGGGAGCTGAAGTCCTTCAGACTTAAAGTTGCAAAGGTTGGGGACCCTTGCACTAGTTGTGTGCTAGGAAAATCAGGAAGCATTTTCATGTCTAAGAGAGACTTCCTTTACTTCTACTAAATCCTAAAAACAAAGACATTATGAAGTAGTTCCTTTCTTACTGGAAATTTGAGAAAACTTTAAACGTTTTTTTAAAAGGATTCAGGGAAGTTTGGGAGAAGTTATTCTAAGAATGCCAGATAGAAGAAAAAAAACTAGACCTTTTTGACAGGAAAATAGTATGGGCATTAGTGCAGGGGGGGATTCTATCTGTTCGGGCCACTTCCGGTGACCTGGTAGCTTTGACAATCAGCTGAGATCAAACTGGTTCACTTCAACGATTAGGTGGGCCTGCCTGCCCACCTCTGAGCTTTACTGATGTATGTCTTCTCCACTGATTCGCGTGGCAGAGAGCATTGCTGTATCTCAGCTGTGTTACTCCCCAGCAATAATGCGAAAGGAAAGTTCTTTAAACTGTGCAGGCATGTGTGAAGCATGCAATCAGGGAACCAGTTGTTAAACTGGCAGGATCCCACCCCTGCATCAGTGTCTTTTATAGTTATTTTTCTTCTGCTTTTCTTCCCATAAAGAACACTCAATTCACTATTTAGGACCTGACTTACCAAGCAGAATATTTACAAATGCATCCAAGTCCGATTTGTGTCTTATTACAAACCAGAATGAAGATCTGTCCTACTGAGCAACACAGGAGTCAAATATGTGTCTATCTGTTGAAGGATTTTAATTCTAGACACCCCCCCCCCTCTTTTCATAGTTGATACTTGGCTCGTCCAGCTGGTTATATTTAGCAGGAATGAGGGAACCAAGCCACAGGAATCTACTAGCTCCCCTTCTTAGCATGCATTGCTAATACAAAACTAAGATATGACCATTAAATGGCAAGCTAATATGAAATCACTGTTCTAGTGGTAAAGACATCAGGCTAGAAACTAGGATACAGCAAGTCCTGCTTTAGGGATGAAAGCCAGCTGAGTGGGACAATCATGGGAAGACTAAGTTCTAATCTCCGAGGTATGAAATGAAAGCTGGCTGATAGGAAACTGAATTCAAGTCCTGCCTTAGGTAGGAAAGCCAGTTGGGTCACTTTAGCCAATCATTCTCTCTTAGTTGAGGGTTGTTTTTGTGGGGAAAAATAAGAGAAGGAAGGAGCATTATATACCATATTTTTTGGAGTATAAGATGCTCTGAAGTATAAGACGCAGCTAGCTTTTGGGGAGGGTTAGAGAAAAACAAGAAAAAAAATCTGTCTCTGCCTCCCAGCAATTTGCCTCCTTGAAGCAAACAAAAAATAGCCCATTTCAATTTCAGTTTCAGCACAGCCTAATTAGCACAAGGGGAGAAAATTGCGGTTGCCTCCCAGCAATTTGCCTCCTTCCAGCAAACAGCCTGTTTCAGTTTCAGCACAGCCTGATTAGCACAAACAGCTAATTGCCAGGCCTGACAATCAGCTGTTTCAGGCTATAGTGATTGCCATAGCCTGTTGCCACCTCTGCATGCCCCATTTTTGGCATCCATAGCCTGTTTTCAGTCTTTGCACAGCGGGGATCGGAATGGGCAGAAAATGGGGCACCAGGAGGCCGAAAACAGGATTTGCAGAGACCAAAAATGGAATGCGGAGGCCAAAAATGGGACATGTGGAGGCATCAATAATAATAATAATAATTTAATATTTCTAAACCGCACCCTCTCCCCTCGGGGACTCGGGGCGGTGCACAGGCACAATAAAACAATAAATATATACAAACATTTCATTAAAAATAAATTAAATCTAAACCTGCGCTAAAATTCCCATTAAAACTAAGCTATGCTATAAAACCCCAATAAAACCCCAGAGGCAGAGAGACTCATCCTAGGCCGGCCAGACAGAAGAAATGAGTTTTTAATTTGAGACGGAAGGAGCGGAGGTCCGTGGTCGTCCTAATGTCGGGGGGAAGGTCGTTCCAGAGGGCCGGGCCCGCCACAGAGAGAGCCCTTCCCCTGGGCGTCGCCCGCTGACAGAGTCTAGTGGACGGCACCCGGAGCGAATCTGTGGGAGCGAATCGGCCGTGAGGATGTATGAGGCAGGATCCGATCCCGCAGATAGCTAGGTCCCGAGCCAATAGGGATTGACAATAGGCAATGTCAATCCCTGCAGCCTAAAACAGCCAATGGTCAGGAGGCCAATCCAACCAACAATCAGCTGCTTGTGCTAAAGCAGGCTGTGCTGAAGCTGAAACTGGCTGTTTGCTGCAAGGAGGCAAATTCCTGGGAAGCAGAGGTGAAAGGGTGGGGAACAGCAGATACCCAAAATTTCATCCTCTTTTAGGGGGGAAGTGCTTCTTATACTCCAAAAAATACGGTATATTCGTTATCCTGAATTATTTGTAAAAATATTAAAGGAAAGAATTTTTTATACAGTTACATCTATAGGGGATGGATGGCATATAAATTGAATTGATACATAAATAACATTTATAATGGTGTTTTTCAGCAGCTCAAGGGTGGGAAATGAGCACTTTCTCTGAACTGCGAAGGTAGGGTTTTAACTTTTAAGAATCATAGTGGTGCACTAGTTACAGAGTGCAGTATTGCAGACTAATTCTGCTGACTCTCAGCAGTTTGATTCCCAGGTCAATAAAATGAGGGTCAAGATTTTTGGGGGCAATATGCTGATTCTGTTTAGAGAGGAATGTAAAGCAGTATATAAGTCTAAGTCAGTGATGGCGAACCTTTTTCGGCTTGCGTGCCAAAAGCGGGGGGAGCGCAAGGTGTGGGTGTGCCATTCCCATAATGCTTTGTATATGACCCCAGTGCGCATGCGCGCACGACCAGAACCTGCCCCTCGTAGGGCTGGTTTTTCGTGCTCTGGAGGCTTCAAGGAAACCTCTGGAGGGCAAAAAATGGCATCAAAAGGCCCAAATCAACTGGCAAGTATGCGCATGCACATGCATGCTGACGAGCTGATAGGGCAATGCCTCGCGTGTTCTGACAAATGGCTCCATGTGCCACCTGTGGCACATGTGCCATAGGTTCGGCATCACTGGTCTAAGTGGTAGTGCTATTTAATCTGCTTGATATATGGACCGTATCTGCTATTTAATTGGTGGGGTGAGAAAACAAAGCAAACATGAATCTATACTCTTAATATTACTCTGAATTATATAGTAGGTAGGAAAAGAGAGAACAAGAGGAATGTAGAAGGAACAAGGGCAGAAAACCTATCTGGCATATCTTTCACATAATTAGATAGCAGTAAAGGAGCAGAAAGAATCTCCCGTTATAATATGACCACCCCATCCACCCCATTTAAGAGAATTTTACATGCCTTTGTGAGCCTCCATGCAAATGGCCAAACTCTGCAATCATAATTCTATCAAAGACTCCTGTCACGAGCTATAATGGATAGGAAAAACCTGAATTACCTATCAATGTGGGGTTTAGGTCCAACACACTATTTCTTTGGGAAAGTAATTCATTATTCTAATCAGTTTTATATAGATACATTATATTGCAAACGGGTGGTTGCATTAATCTTTTCCCCCCCCTTTTTTTTTAAAGAAAGAAAAATCAACTCTGAAGAAGGTTCCCATTGCTTCTCAGACAAGATTATTTTTCTGACAATTTCTCTCTTGGCTTGTCATTCCTGCCTTAAGCATGACTGATGATTTCATATATTCCCTGTTATCCAATACAGCCACAGGAAATTTCAATATAACTCACATGCAAGACACAATTGTCTATTGCATTTCAAACCCAAATGTGTTCAAGTGCAATCTATACTATTTCTGTAGAAAGGAATAATCTGTAATTGTAATACATTCCTGATTCGTTTCTCCTATCTCTGGATTTGACGTAGTGAAAACTGTATCTTCAACTACCATTCAGAGGGGTAGCTCAAATATTTTTTAATTTATTATTTTAAAATCTCTCATGTTTGTAACACTGAATTCTTGACATTTGTTTTAAACAAAAGACACAAAAAATACAGTTGCACAATCACTGATTTTGAATAAGCAAGGATTCATAAAAATTACTAAAACGGGATGAAGTCCCAGAGAACATTTGGGGAGACTGAGGTAAGTAAGCCTGAAGAACTGCTGCCAATCATGTTATTTCATAGGATACTGATGAGTTCCATCAATACTTGATTTCATTTTTTTACATTTAAATTTTAATTAATATTGCGGTCCAATTCTGAATCATTAAAAATTACATTGATAGCTCATAAGAACAGAACAAAACATAATCGAAATTGGAAGGGACCTTGGAAATCTTCTAGTCCAACACCCTACTCAAGAGAAAGGCCTATATAATCTATATATAAATAAAAATGTAACAAGAGTTTGTTCAAAACAGCTAATCTTTGAAAGTACTGCACCGATCTTTTCCAAATTTTCACACAATGTTTCTTTGACATACAGCACCAATTATATATATATATATATATATATATATATATATATATATATATATATATATATATATATATATATATATATATATATATATAGATATATAGATATATATATATATATAGATAGATAGATAGATAGATAGATAGATAGATAGATAGATAGATAGATAGATAGATAGATATAGATATAGATATAGATATAGATATAGATATAGATAGATAGATAGATAGATAGATAGATAGATAGATAGATAGATAGATAGATAGATAGATAGATAGATAGATAGATAGATAGATAGATAGATAGATAGATAGATAGTGTAGATGTCACACCTGTGCCAGGTACATGCAATGGAAATGTAAAAAATTCTTTAAAAGGTAGGTAGATGGATACAGAGAGAGCAGTGGGCCACAGATATTATGTCATCATATATGACATAAAATACTCTGAGGGAGAAATATGGTAGGTAGGTAGGTAGGTAGGTAGGTAGGTAGGTAGGTAGGTAGGTAGGTAGAAATACAGTAGGTAGGTAGGTTGGGGGTTATACGGTGGTTGTGTGTACGTGTTGGTGTGTGCAGGTGTAGATCTACACACAGATTGGTTGGCCATTTAACCAGACTGGGCCATAGCAACTCGTTGCTGGGAACGGCTAGTTTCAGACAAATTGCTATCCAGCCTCTTGTTAAAAAACTCCAGTGATGAAAAACCCACAAATTTTGAAGACAAACCATTCCATTGGTTAAGTGTTTTCACTGTCAGGAAATTTCTCCTTCATTCTAGATTGTTTCTCTCCTTGGTTAGCTTCCATCTATTGTTCTTGTCTTGCCTTCTGGTTTGGAAAATAGCGGACCGCTTCTTCTTTATGGCAGCCCCTCAAATTTTGGAACATTGCCACCTCTACTCTTCTTTTTACTGGAGTAGGCAAAGGTAGAGATCCCCCCACAAATACATGCTAGTCATTTCTGGTGATGCTCATCTCTGTTTCTAAGTTGAAGAGCCAACACTGTTCAAAGACAGCTCCGTGGTTATGTGGCTGGCATGACTAAATACTGAAGGTGCACAAAGCGCTGTTACCTTCCCACCATTGGTGGTCCCTATTTTCCTACTTGCATTTTTTACGTGCTTTTGAATTGCTAGGTTGGCAGAAGCTAGGACAAGTAACAGGACCTCACTCTGTTATGTGGTGCTAGGGATTCGAATTGCTGAACTGCTGATCTTTCTGATTGACAAGCTCAGTGTCTTAGCCATTGGACCACCACATCCCTTTACTAGATTGGATATACCTAATTCCTGCAAATGTTTCTCATATGTTTTAACCTCCAATTTCTTAATCATATTTGTTGATCTTCTCTACATTTTCCCCAGAGTCTCAGCATTTAGATTCTAGTCCCAAATATGACCAGAAAATAAGCCATAAATTCTAAATCTGCTTTTGTTGGTGGAAACTTACATCTGAGTACTGGCTGTTGGCATAGAAGTATAGTGGCAATATTACCCCATATCTACCATATGTTCCTAATTGTCTTTTTTTGGAGGCTTTCTTTCTTACTATAGGTTGAGAGCTAATGACTTGGCAGAAGCCTGAAGCTCTTGGAAATGAGATTAATATAACCTTCTGAAATACACATTTGCCTAATTTAAATATATAAAATCCCATATTTTCCAGATGGTAGAGACATATATGTTTTGAGATGGGTGTTTTTTCAACTTTGCAACTTGAACTTTGCTTGGGTACACCAGTGAAATTTTAATTTAGCTTTTGTTGTTGTTGTTGTTGTTGTTGTTGTTGTTGTTGTTATTATTATTATTATTATTATTATTATTACTACTACTACTACATGTGCAGACATGCACACGTGCACTCTCACACACACACGCAACACAAAACTGCTCCTCTTCAAAATCCATTTTTCACTGGAATGCAGATTGCTGCATTTGTTATCGTAAATATCCTGGCAGGGGTATGTCACCTGAGAATTGGCAACTCATCTGTTCTTCTTCGCTTCTGCTCCATGCCGGATGGCAAAGGGAGATTGTTTCTGATCTTCCAGGGGGGAAAAAGGCGGGGGGAGAAAAAGAAAGAAGGATCCTGCTAAACATATACACTCAAGTTATCAGGTTCTTTTGTGAAATGATATGTGACTTTTCCTGCCAGCTCTTCACCCATTCATTAGATAAGGGCATTGAGATGTGTGTGTGTGTGTGTGTTTGTTGGCATGACAACATTGCTGCCCCTAGAAGAGATGATGGAAGTATATTTGAGAATAATTGTGAATAATTTCTAAAACTCTCCATATAGAAATTGCTTGTAAGTTTATTAACACAAAACCAATTCTTTCCTGTAAGTCAGTTTCTCTCAACTTTGGCAAAGTGAAGATGTCTGGACTTCAACTCCCAAAATTCCCCAGTTAGCGAAGCTGAAGAATATAGGTGGACAAATGCAACATTCCCATCACAGATATTATACTATCTCTGAGCTCAATACCTCTTTTCACAAAGGAGCTTCTAAAGTCGTTTAGCTGACCCATTGTTTTAGTCTGATGTTGGCATTAAACCTCTTTGATTGTTCATTGTCTTCACTCTACAACTTAAAGCTTTTGTCATCAACCATGTATCAGAGGAAGTTGAAACTCTCCTAATAGTTTTAGGATCATCTGTCTAAAGAAACAACAGCAACTAAGGACTCAACATGTTTCTAAGAAAATCCAAGAAGCAGTGGTAGCATCAGAAAAAGCTCTGCAAAAGAGTGGGACTTATAGAAATGGCAAAGTGGATGGCAGAAGCAGGGTAAAACCATGTAGATTTAATTACTATTTCTGTACCATCTTTTGAGGTAATGCCCATCAATTAACAACAACAACAACAACATAAGGATGCATCTCAAAAATATAACCAGATGCAATGAGGTTTCAGGGATTTAGAAAGGTGTTTTTCCTATTTCTTGTTTCCTAATTCTAAGAAGTGGAAATGCCAAGGATAAACCTTTGGATTTACCGCATGCAAAGCATGTCCTTTACCAGTGAACTATGATCTTCCACATAGCGATGTATGAGATGACATTTAATTCCACATTTCATTGAAATGTAGTGGGTAATGTAAACTGCAAATCATATCTTCTGGCATCCTGGAAGGGTCAAATAAGGCAAGTTCATTGAGGTCAAACCAAACAATGATATTGGTTCAAATTGTTGACATCATCATACAAACCACATGATTTCCCCAATGATTTAAATAGATTTTTCCCATCTTTTTTCTTTTAAACTTTAAATTTCTATATTTTTAAATTTCTGGTATAGGTGCAATTGAATTGTTTAAGAAACAAACCTGGAGTATAATAGCTTATCACTTTTATTTGACTGCAAGATTTAAGCAATATAATTCTCCCCTACATTCTCCCAAAAAGAAAGTGGGATGCCTCTCTACAAGACTCTTTTAAAAAGGTGGCTCCCATTTATGGAATTCTTGTATAATAGATTAACAGAGTTGGAAGGGACCTTATAGGCTATCTAGTCCAACCCCGCGCTCAAGCAGGACACCCTTCATTTGCTGGCATTTACCTTAGCACAATTTTCTTTGTTTTTCTGTGCTTTTTAATCATATTTTTATCATACTGAATTTTAATTAATATTGTCTAAGACTTTGATGACTCCCCTGCTTCTGTCTGCATCACGGGGTTTTTATTTTATTGTATTTCAATTGTATATGCTTTAAATGGTTGCTCGTGGTGTACATGCATGTTTCTGAAAGCTTTGGATACAGTTTCATTTTAAAATGCTAATGCATAAATGATGAAAGAGCATTCTAGATTAATAGAAGCATGAATTAGTTTCTTATTTAATCCACTTAATTTTAATCACTTTGTATTATCTTTTAAAAAAAACCTTTTTATCACATTGTCAGCAGCCCAAAGTCACTGTGACAGTGAGATGGTCAGCACAAAAATGTAATAAACAAGCCAATAAATAAAAATAAAGTATACTTAACTGGAAAGCCTTTGGTTTAGTGCAGTGATGGTGAAACATTTCGGCACTGAGTGCCAAAAAAGGAGCACTTCGTGCACGCTCATCTGGGCTGCAACAAGGAAGAGGAGCTTCCAGGGAGACATGTGCATGCCAAAAAATAAAACTTCTAATTTCCAGCATGCCAGCAAGACTTCCAGTTACTGCCCTGCATGCACATGCGCCCATTAGCTGACTCATGCCAGAAAATGGAAGACCAGCTCTGGCACTGCCGCATGCACAAAGGCCAGCTGATCATTATGTGTGCATGCACACCAGAAACCTGGAAAAGGAATGGGAGATGCCATGGAGATATGGCTCTGTGTGCAACTTCAGGCACACACGCCATAGGTTCGCCATCATGGTTAAAGCACCATGCTAGAAACCAGGAGACTCTGAGTTCAGGTCCGTAAGCATGAAAGACACATTTGAACACTGGGCCCTATCTAACAAAATGAAATTCAGACTAGAAAAGGTTTTAGACTTAGGCAAGGAAAATCAAGTGTAAAGATACAAATTAAGTGGAACTAGGCTCAATAGTAGTAACTGCAAGTGGGATTTATTTATTTTATTTTATTTTATTAAATTTATACCCCTTCTCCAAACGGACCCAGGGCGGATTTTGGGAGCCCTAGTGGACAGTCATTTAATTATGAACCAGCAGTGTGCAGCAGCAGCCAAAAAAGCCAATGCAGTCCTAGGTTGCATTGAGAGAGGGATAGAATCAAAATCATGTGAAGTATTACTAAGTTTTCCCAAAAATAAGACAGGGACTTATTTTCTTTTGTCCCCTGAAATACGCGGTTGGCCTTATTTTCGGAAGGTCTTATTATTTTTGAGGTGCAGGAGGTGGCAAGTGTGGTCATCTCATGGCTGCTGCTGTGTTGCTATATTTTCAGGGAGGGCTTATTTTTGTGGGAGGGCTTATTTTAGTGCATGCGCTCAAAAGCCCAATTGGGTTTATTATCTGAGGAGGTCTTATTTTCAGGCAAACAGGGCAGAATCACTTTATAAAGCCTTAATAAGACCAGATTTAGGATACTGCATCCAGTTTTGATCACCGTATTATTTAAAAAGTTCAGACTCTGGAAAGAGTGCAGAAAAGAACAATAGGGATGATTAGAGGATTGGAAGCTAAAACATATGAAGGAAGGTTGCAGGAATTGGATTTATCTAGTTTAATGCAAAGAAAGGCTAGGCATGACAGCCGTGTTGCAATATTTGGGGCACTCCACAAAGAATAAAGGGTCAACCTATTTTACAAAGCACCAGAAGGCAGGACAAGAAGCAGCAAATGGAAACTAATCAAAGAGTGAAGCAACTTAGAACTACGAGAAATTTCCTAGAAGTGGGAACAATTAATCAATGGAATGGGTTGCATTTAGAAGTTGTGGGTGCTCCATCACTGCAGAAACTGGACAGCGAATTATCTGGAATTGTGTAGGGTCTCCTGCTTGAGCGGGGGATTAAATTAGAAGATCTCCAATATTCCTTCCAATTCAAAAGCTCAAAACATGGAGTGACATCTTAAACTATAGAGAAACAAATTGTAGGTGAATATTAGGGAAAAAAATGTTAACAATAAAGGCATTTTTATTTTCCACTGCAGTAGATGACCCATGGAATAATCTCTTTCCCACCTCTAATACATGGAAGTGCATTCGAAAGATGACTTATTTCTGAGATGCTGGGGCCAGAATGATTGGAGTTTCTATTCAGAGGTATGTAAGTCATATTTGGGTCTACAAATACCCATTAACTGTCATGTGAGAGCCACTTTGGTGTAGTAGTTTAGGCTACTATCTCAGTTCTATTCCAGTTTTAGGCCCAAATCCAGTCTTAGGCCCAAAGTTGAGTTCTAATCTAGTTTTAGGTCCTAACCCAATTGGGTGACCTTGGGCCAGTCAGTTTGTCTCAATCTGGGAAGGAGGCAATGGTAAACCAGTTCCAAGAAATAGCAATATCACTTAAATTTACATACTTCCCCATAGTGTGTTATAGCACTCTTTGGGCAGTTTACAATGCCAGCATATTATCCCCAACAATTTACTGACCTCAGAGGGATGGAGTCAACCTTGAGCCCCATAAAGATCGAACTCCGGGGCAGAATTTGCCTGCTATGCCTCACTGTAACCACTGTGTCACCAGGGCTGCTCAGAAAGCTTCAAAGCAGTAACCAAGAGTCGACATTCATTCAAAGAGATAAGCACACACAAAGTTCTTATTTTAATTGAAATGTTTATGCAATTATTCATGTTGCTGTTTGCTAACTCTACATTGCACAGAGTTGAGTTGCGGGGGAGTTGTACAGTTTTTAAATAAATAACAAACCAATGACCAAGGGAGGCAGTGACCCTTCATTGGCAGACTACATCCATTAAAAGCTGTTCCACCATCTGCCAAGGATGCTTGAATAAAAGATGTTCACACCTGCAGAGGATCATGGCCTGAATGATATCTGGTGCACCCACAAGTGAACCAGCAATAGTGACTGCCAGAACCCACCCCTGACTGGGAGAGACAGGGTAACAAGGTCAGCCAATGAATAGGCATAGCAACTAAATCAGCAAATAGGAGCTGAAACAAAACTGAGTGTGCTGAGAATGGAAACTGAAACTAGCTTGGTTCTGTCTGCTCTGAACTCTGAAATTAACTGTCTTCTCCTTGTGTTCTGCTTGCAATTTTGACCAAGTTGAAAGAATTGGCATTGTATATTTATTCATCTGTTATTATGTCTATAAAGAAGTGAATGAATCCAGCTGAATCACTTATCTGTGCGTGCTTTCTGGATTTCATTTTTCTTGTCAAATCCAGAAACGTTGACACAAATGTAGCTTAGATTGTGAAATGGGACCTTCACAGCTAGGAGATAATTTAATTTCTGAACTCTGAAGTTATAATTAAACTGAGATTTCATTTACCCCAAAAAGTCACATTATATGCTTATAATAGGGGCCAAATACAAACCAGGTAGAAAGAGAGAAAAAAAAGAGGGGTGGGAGAAGGGGAAGAAGAATTGTCAGCTGCCTATGGATTGTTTTATATGAACTGCATATAGCCTCTCCCTAGTAAATGAAGTAATAAAGGCCCATTGATTAAAAGAAATTGGCTCATAACGGCATCTCATTGATTGAAAAGCATTGCCAGTAATGGTTTTTTTTTCCTCCTAAAGCAGCATCTGTTATGTATTAACCTTTCAGTTTTCAGAATCATGGGATATGAATTTCTTGCTCAAACTACTGGTCAGATGACCCATCCATGACATTTAATAAATTACACTTCTTGCACATAGATTCAGTTTCATAAAAACAAGGAGGAAACACATTAGAAATCAGCACATTTTTCATGATGTCAGACACAACTAAGTCCTTCACATTAAAAAACAAAGGAGGGATGCTCAGTGATTTTAACATAGGACAAAACTTAAAACTATAAGCTTTATCTATAATATTGCAATTAGCACTTTCAATAGGGAAGGATGGTAAGCCTATCAGTCTGTTGATTAGGATTTTGAGATAATGATGGCTCTAATTCCATATTTACAGTATATCTGCAGAAAATCTGGTGTGGTTTTTTCCCCCTCCAAATTGATGTCCTTTGCAAATGTATTGTGCAGCTGTGTAGAGTTGTGTTTAACTTCTGGAGAACAGCAATAATAACAATGAGAATACTGTTAAGATGAGAACATACCTATTCTATCCATTGAACCCACATGCAATCATTCACACCATAATAGCATTCAAATTGGAGCCATGCATTTAAAGAGTGCTTGCAGACATGAATTTGCCCAAATTGATGATATCCACCCATTCAAATCACATAGACATCATACTGATCCATTTGTGTCAGTTCCTTTATTCAAAGAAGTAGTTTTGTATTAAGACCTCAGTAATCTAGAAGCAAATATAAAACAGAACCGAGCAGAAAAGAACAACAGAGTTGGAAGGGACCTTGGAGGTCTTCTAGTCCAACTTCCTGCTCTGGCAGAAAACTCTACACCATTTCAGACAAATGGCTATCCAATCTCTTTTTTTAAAACCTCCAGTGTTGGAGCATTCACAGGCAAGTTGTTCCCCTGACTAATTGCTCTAAGTGTCAGGAAATTGCTCCTTAGTTCTAGGTTGTTTCTCTCCTTGATTAGTTTCCACCCATTGCTTCTTGTCCTGCCCTCAGGTGCTTGGCTCACTCTTCTTTCTAGAAACCCCTTAAGATATTGGAACATCTGCAGGAAGATGGCTGGATCAACTTTTGGCATGCCAAAAAAGGGACGCCCTTCCCCATCCAGAGGAATGACGTGATGATAATTCCACATGGCTTTATTAGCTTACTGTTTCTGCTACAAAAGGAGACCTAAAGGAATGGTTTCCAAGCATGGCTTTCCCAAAATATCAAGTGATCAAAAGGATGTGAAAAACCATTAATGACTCTGATCATAGACCTCTTTTTATCTCAAATATATAAGCCACATTCCAGACACAACAGTTTATTACCCCAAGACAAGTGTTTCCTGTGAAGGGAAATCTCCTGAGAGACTTCTAGGTTATGAAAATTTGTCCCTATTTTAATAGTACCTCTGGTTAGAGTCTGACTCCTTTATTAAACTGCTTTTTTAACTGTTTTTAACTTTTATATATCTGTTTTACTTTGGCTGTACACCACCCTGAGTCCTTCGGGAGTAGAGCAGTATAAAAAACGAATAAACTAACTAACTAAACTAATTAAACATCCCTGCTCTGAAATTCATATTGAACATATTGTGAACTTTCCATTTTCAATTGATTATTTTGAGATAGTCATGTTACCTGGAAGATCACTATCATATAAGGAAGAGCCAGAAATCTACTTTTGAGAACAATCTGGCATCTGTTTTCCTTGGACAATTGCAACTTGATCAAGAAGTTACCCTGAAAGTGAATGCTAACGTGTGGAAAGTACAAATCACTTGCATAATTCATTAAAATGTATGTATCAGTTGTTCTCTGGCATCTTATTCAGGGTGGAGTTGGGATGGTGGCCAGAAAATAGAAAGATACTGAATAATGAATATGGAGAGTCTTTAAAAGGAGACTGACTGAAAGGTGTGCTTTTCCCCCCATTTTCCATTCAGAACAATGCTGGAAAGAGATCTTGGAAGTCTTCTAGTCCACCCCTCTGCTTAAGCAGGACACCCAATACCAGGGGTGTCAAACTCAAGGCCTTCAAGTTGAATCCGGCCTATGGGAGTGCTTAAATCTAGCCCACGGGGCCAGCCTGGAAATAGCAAAAGACTGCCTCTGCCAGCCAAAACCATGGAGGGAGGCCCTGCAGCCTCTGTGTGGCCGGTTTTCAACCTCTGCAGCATTGAGCATCACTCTGCTGGCCAAAAATGGGCCCTATGGAGGCCCCATGAGGCCTCTGTGTGACCCCTTTTTTGGCCAGCAGAGTGCTGCTAAAGGCTGGTGAGTTCTGTGGAAAGAAAGAAGAGAAGGAAAAAAGTGCATCTTCAGCCTTTGTCAAATGCCCACCATGGCCACGCCCATCCTGGCCATTTCCACCACCACCATCATGCCAGGGTTGGGTTCTGGCTTCTATTACTGCTGGTTTGCTCAGGGGTGCATGCATGTGCAATAGCAAAAAAAATGCTAAACAAGATGACGGTGCCCATGGCACTGCCAATAGAACCGGTTCAGGGGCATGGCCGGCCTAGCTACTACCTACTCAGCAAACCAGTCTGAACTGGTAAGAACGCACCTCTGCACCATGCCCACCCTTAGTCACATGCAACCTGGACCTCTGAGGTTAAACATGGCCTTAATGGGGCCCACAATACAATCAAGTTTGACAGCCCTGCTCTATACCATTCCAGACAAATGGTTGTCCAATCTCTTCCTTAAAGAACTGAAATAATGGAGCACTAACATCTATTCTACTGGTTAATTGTTTTAATTGTTACGAAGTTTTTCCTTAATTCTTGATTGCTTCTGCCCTTAGTTTTGCTCCATTGTTTCCTGCCCTTTTATTTTGTCTCTTACATTTATTTATTTTGTCCTGCAATTGGTTATTTGTCCTATTATTTTGAGAAATAGCTTCCAGAAAGGATACTATCAGTTACAAAACACTTGCTTACAAATAGACAAGCTAGTTCTTAAGAGTGTTTTTTAATACTCCAGAAGAAGCTTCTTGAATGAGAAGTGAAACAACTTAAAGGAAAAAACAAACTCAGTTGCTTTTTGAAAAAGCATCTTTGGGATCAACCATGATCTAGATGACTGAGAATCTTCATAGACAAATTATTAACAATACTAGATAAACTGAGTAAGTCAAAACTACGTATATGCCATTTTGTTCAGTCTTGCATGTCATTCTCATTCAGTTTTACTCTTTTAGGAGATAAACAAAGACCCCATTTTTGGGATTAAAATACTGAGTTCTCATAATTTATAAATAATTACAAAATAATTATAAATAATAATTATGGTTGGAAGATTTTGCATCATGCTAATTTGTTGTCCATTCCATCAAATTTTGAAAAATTGAGATTTCAAGAAATGTCCAAATCCAAAATTTTAAACTACAGAGAAGATATGATAACTGTCCTCTCCCATATATCTTTTACAAGATCCTGCAACTGTGCAATTTGATTTCAACACTTTTAAATTATAGCTGGACATTAAAAAAAAAAAAGATCAGGGATATGCTAGCAAGGAAAGGGTTAAAAGTCTATTTCCCTTCCAAATTTTGAATTACAAAAGTTCCATGCATTCAATGCAAGTGATGTAGCTTTATATCTAGTTTTTAGACTTTCTTCTTTGCCTGATAATATTCTCCCTTCCTTATGTAAGATTTATGACCTCAGACAATCCATCTGATTTGTTGTTTGTGTACTAGTTACACATAATTTCAGGAGGCCATTAATAAGTAAAAACGAGTTCCAAATTAAAAGAATTATTTGTCATTTTATTATTAATAAAATAAACTGGAAAGCGTATAGATTTTTAAAAGATTTTGAGTGTTCATAAATCATTTGTGGTTGCTTCCTTAGCCAGTCTGCTCAGGATATTTTTTCTCCTGATGTTTATGCTAAATGCAAAATTAATTGGTAAATTTGGTAGATATAAATAACACTCAGTCCTTGTACTCTTAGCAGTTTATTTATTACACTTGCTCATATCATAAACTACATTTTAAAGTGTGCTAATGCCATCTAACTAGACTTATGAGTGAAAATTGGAGGTCACATTCCTAAATTTTGTGAATGTGCTGCTAAATATCTCAAGATTCCATCCCCCAACTTTTCTTTATAATGACAGGAAATGTTTTAAATGATATGATCGCATTTGCTCAATGAACCTCAGTGAGATTTTTGCCTCGTTCTTTCTAGACTGGAGAATGCTGGTTTTGCTATCTGATCCTATGCATCTATTCCAGGAATTCTGGAAAATTATAACAATCTTCACATGAGGGTTTATTTGGGTTGATTTCGGTTATTTATCGAAATAAAGGAAAAGGGATAAAGGAATGCTGTTATGACCTTGACTGCACTGACTATGTCTGAATAGTCAAACAATTGGCAACTCCAAATCTCAACCAACAAATGCTCTGTTTTACACATTGGCAAAAAATAAATAAATCAGAATACTAAATACAAGCTAGGCAGATACGACCTCATAGACGACCGCCACTCTGTCAAGGACCGTGGAATACTCAAATGATCTAAGCACCAGAGCTCCCTGTAGCAGCATTGCCAAAAAGAAATTAAGAGTTGTTAACCTAATGTTGCAAAGCTTCTTCTCCAGTAATATTGTACTGCAAACTAGGGCACAAAAAAAACCTTTGCTAGACCAATTCTCGAATACAGCTTGTCTGTCTGGAATCCACACCGTATATCAGACATTAACACAACTGAGCAAGTCCAAAGTTATTTCACTCAGAGAAAAGTACTTCACTCCTCTACTCGCAACCTTATGCCACCAGGCTTGAAATTTTGAGCTTGGACAACCTAGATGTCACCACCTACACCACCTGCACTCTGACCTAAGTGTAGTACACACAATTATCTGCTACAACATCTTACCTGTCGATGACTACTTCAGCTTCAACCGCAATAATACACGAGCACACTCAAGGTAAACCACTCCAAACTCAATTGCAGCAAATACAACTTCAGCAGCAGAGTGGTCAATACCTGGAATGCTCTACCTGACTCCGTTGTTACATCCTCACACCCCCATAACTTTAACTTTAAACTGTCTGCTGTTGACCTCACTCCATTCCAAAGGGGTCTGTAACGGGGGCAAGCATAAGCGCACCAGCGTGCCTATGTTCCCATTTATTTGTACCCATTTCCTTTGCTCTTATTCATGTTTATTCTTATTCCTGTTATCTTGTACATGAGTGACTAAATAAATAAATAAATAAATAGGCCCTAAAGTTAATGTCCTCTTCTTCCCCATCCTGCTACCAGGGAAGAAATAAATAAATTAAATAATATCTAATCCTAACAATAACAATAACAATAACAATTTAATTTAATTTATAAACCGCTCTCTCTCCCCGAAGGTACTCGAGGCGGTGCACAGGGAATTAAAAATACATATACAAATAATAGGGTTCCTGTGATTGCAGTCAAAGAATTCAGGGCTCATTGCTCTTTTTCATGTGGACTACTAAAGTGTGATGCCTGTAAAAAAAACCAAAAAGGTAGGACTTCCAATTATTCATTTATTTATATTTATTTTAGAGATTTTAAAATCTCATCTTCATTATTTTTATAGGTAACTCAAGGCAGAGAAAACTCCTACTTAATACTAAAAT
Source organism: Rhabdophis nuchalis (assembly GCA_039707465.1). Classification (NCBI taxonomy): domain Eukaryota; kingdom Metazoa; phylum Chordata; class Lepidosauria; order Squamata; family Natricidae; genus Rhabdophis; species Rhabdophis nuchalis. The sequence goes on from CM077647.1 coordinate 19,038,886, forward strand.
GTAACACCTCCTTTCTACTCTGAATTTCCCCACAACAAGAACCCTATGAGGTGAATTGGGATGAGAGAGAGAGAGAGAGAGAGAGAGTGATTGGCTGAAAGTCATCCCGCCAGTTTTCATGTCTAAACAGGACTACAACTCAAAGTCTCCGGGTGATTGGCCCAAAGTCACCAGCTGGCTTTCATGCCAAAGGTGACACTAGAATTCATAATCTTCATCTTTCTAGCCTGGTGCTTTAACCATTAAACCATATTGGCTCTGTTGTTGATGTTGTTGTTGTCATTGTTGTTATTTGTCTGACTGCTATCTTGACCTTTTTATCTCTCTCTTATGTTTGCTAGGATACCTAATTCGGGCTTTGCTAAAACTGATCTTTGCTAATATGGTGAAAAGGAATTATTTTTATTCTTGTTCATTAGATTCAGCCTATGCCAAACAGTTGATTGATCTTACGAGGTTTGACACTTTTTGATATTTCAGTCCACTGTGTTTTGCATTGCAAAAGAAGATTAATAAAGGAATGTATGAATGCCAGTAAGTAATTTCTTCAGGGCCCACAGATAAAATGTTGTGTGACATTCCAGTATTTGCATCATGTTCATAATCTTTCCCCTATTTTGTTGTTACCTCTTTTTTTTCAACTTTGGGTCACAATTTTGGGGGAATTGGAAGTGCTTCTCCCAAAATCTACAAGGAACCAAACTTTGAGAAACTTTGCCTTGCTTCAGCCATGATTCTGTTCCCCATATTTCACACAGGAAGAGGTAAATAGGTTCATTTATGAAGATATTGCCATGGAAGCAGCATGTCTGCCTTATGACTGTAACTGAGACAGAGTCCTTAAACCAGAGTGCCTTCCAACTTTCCATCATTAATATAGGAAATATAAAAAAATATATTAACAAAAATCACACCAAGATAGCAAAGGCTTTCTTCCATGCTAACATCAAAATAAACAAGAGCACACCCAAAAAAAGTTTTAAAACATACTTTTTCTATATAGACAATATACCTTAATTGAATGTCAGATTATTTTCTACGTCTTTCCATAAATGCTGATCTGGATCTATATTTTCAGTAGCACGGAATCTGAAAAAAGAGATGGAATCTAATCAAGGAGAGAAGCAACCTAGAACTAGGGAGAAATTTCCTGACAGAACAATTAATCAGTGGAACTATTTGCCTCCAGAATTACATCTTCTGGAAGCAAATTGTTCCACTGATTAATGCTCCAACACTGGAAGCTTTTAAGAAGAGATTGGACAACCATTTGTCTGAATTGGGTTTCCTGCTTGGAGCAGAAGGATAGACTAGAAGACCTACAATGTTCCTTCCAACTCTGTTCAAAATAGTCCCCAACTTACTACATTATGTTCAGTTAATGACCGATCAAATTTACAACAGCACTGATAAAGTGATTTATGACAACTTTTCAGACTTATGATTGTCGCAGCAATCAGTAAATCAGTCACGTGACTTACATTCAGATGTTGAACAACAGACTCACATTTATGTTGATTGCAGTGGGTCATTGGTCACCTTTTGCAGCCTTCTGATTAGCAAATCAATGGGGAAACCAGACTCACTTAACAACCACGTTACTAATGTAACAACCGCAAAGATCCACTTGACAAATATGGCAAGGAAAGTTTTAAAATAGGACAAAATCCATTCAACGAATTTTGTGCTTAGCAACATAAATTTTGGGATTAATTATGTTGTATGTTGAGGACTACCTCTATTTTTTATTCTGTTATTCCTTCAATAATGTCAATTTTATTAATATATAAACCCCTTGAGCTGCGGTTTTTATGGTTTTAGTTAAGCTGATTTTCCTTAAGGTCATTTTCTCCAAAAATAGAAATCCTTGGCTGCAGCCTTTCCAGCAGAAAGCTTTTGGGACAGGAAAGAGAGATGAAATTATCTTTGCTAGAAAGAAACATATTTTTCCTAAATGCCTTTTGTAAAAGCAGCATGTTTGAAAGTAGGGGTGAAGTGAACCTTTTAGGAAGTTGAAATCCATCAAAGTTAATATCAGAAGGGGAAAAAAAAAGTTCTCATCAGCTTCAGCCCTTGAAAAATAATAAGGGCCTGTGATTTATATGTTAGAATGGGGTAGCTTGAGCGTCCAAGGGAGCCCAAAGAGTCAGACGGATGGTCATTTAGATGATGCAGGTGGAAAAAAGGACCAGGTTTCAAACATATAGTCTCCGTCTTGGCTCCTGGCTTTATGGACACTTCACCTAACCCTTGTGGATTCACCTGAAGGGAAGCCAACTTGGTGTTCTCACTCCACACACCGGAGTGTCAGAAACCTAAAGACCAGGTGGCTAGTTTGTTTTGACTGCATTTTGGCCCATTTTCAGGCCATTGGGGGCCTTTTCTGGGTCATTTTTCAGCCTGAAAAACAGCCTGAGAACAGCCCGAACGAAGTCCAAAACGTGGCCCAAAATGGGTCCCAAAACTGGCCTGAAAATGGTCCTGAAACATCCCAGAAAATGGCCATTTTGGGGGACATTTTCAAGCTGTGAAGATCAGCTGGCCGGCATGCATGAAGAGCAGCTGGTGATGGTGCACATGCCTGCAGAGACGGCTCTGCATGCCACCTCTGGCATGTGTGCCATAGGTTTGCCATCATGGCTCTATAGCCGTGATGGTGAACCTATAGCACAGGTGCCACAGGTGGCATGCAAAGCCATTTCTGATGGCACACGAGGCGTTGCCCTGTCAGCTCCAGCACACATGAGCATGCTGGCCATCTGATTTTTGGCCTTGATTTTCGACCATTTTTTTTCCTCCTGAAGCCTCCAGAGGGGAAAAAATGGCCCAATGGGCAACCTGGAAGTCCATTCCTGAACTTCCAGTTTGTGTGTTGGGCCTTTTTTTGTCTTCCCCAGGCTCCAAAAAAGTCACGTGCACATGCACAGGGCAGCAGGGGGTGTCACGCGTACATGCTCAGGGGACACGGCATGGGAGGCATTAAATTATGGGTATGGGCACATGAGCGTGCACAATAGCACGAGCGTGTGTGCTTTTGGCACCTGAAGTGAAAAAGGTTCGCCATCACTGCTCTATAGCACTGCTCGATGCCGTCAAAGTGATGTCCCGGTGTCTGGAAGCCGTGCGGATCTAGATGGAAAGGGACAGACTCAAGCTCAACCCATCCAAGTCTGAGTGGCTGTGGCTACCGGCGCCCCGGTTCAACCACTTGACCCCATTACTGGCCATAGGGGGCGAACATCTAGCCCCTGTGGAGCAGGCACGCAACTTAGGTGTCCTCCTGGACTCTCGGCTGTCTATAGAAGATCATGTGACAGCCTGGCCAGGGGGGCATTTTACCAGGTTCGCCTGGTGCGCCAGTTGGGTCCCCTATTGGCCCGGGATGCCCTTCGCACGGTCACTCATGCGCTTGTGACGTCTTGTCTGGACTACTGCATTGCTCTCTACATGGGGCTCCCCTTGAGATGCACTTGGAGGCTACAGCTGGCTGCGTGGGCAGTTATGGGAGTTACTAGATACTCCCATGTAACACCACTCCTGCGCGAGCTGCACTGGCTGCCTGTGGCCTTTCAGGTGCGTTTCAAGGTGTTGATTATCATCTTTAAAGCGCTCCATGGCACAGGACCTAGTTATTTGCGGGATCGTATTGTGCACCATACATCCCTTCGGCCGATTCGCTCCCACAGAGAGGGACTTCTCCGGGTGCCGTCCATCAGGCAATGCCAGCGGGCGATGCCCAGGGGAAGGGCCTTCTCTGTGATGGGCCCGACCCTCTGGAACGACCAACCCCCAGATATTAGAATGACCACGGACCTCCGCGCCTTCTGCCAAAAAGTAAAAACCTATTTGTTCCATCACGCCGGCTTGGCCTAATTTACGCTTCTCGCCCCAGTCTGTTTTCTCAAATTGTTTATTGGGTTTTAATGGGTAGTAATTTTAATGTTCTTAAATTTTTAGTACAGGGTAGTTTAATTCGCTTTTAACTTTGAGTGTATTGTATGTTTTTATATGGTTTTTTAATTTTCCTGTACACCGCCCCGAGTCCCTTCGGGGAGAGAGGGTGGTTTATAAATGTAATAAATTATTATTATTATTATTATTATTATTATTATTATTATTATTATTATTATTGTTGTTGTTGTTGTTGTTGTTGTTATTGTTATTGTTATTGTTATTGTTATTGTTATTGTTATTATTATTGCATCTGGAGATTAAAATTGAAATAATGAAAGAATTGGGGACCACAGTTTTACGCTTACACCTTTGAAAGAAATCCCCACTAAATTAAATGGGAGGGGTTTTTTGCACACACATTCATAGGGATAGATGTTAATACATTTGTACTACCTGCACAAAATTTCAACATCTAGGAAACAAGAGAAGGAACAAATTTTTAAAAATGAACATGGTACAGTTTTTTCCAATCCTATCTAGATAGCAAGGCTGTTGCTTTTGCTGTATCACTTAGATCAGTATTTCTCAACCTCAACAACTTTTCAGATGTGTGGGTTTCAACTCCATGCGTGCTGGCAGGGGAATTCTGGGAGTATTAGAAGATAATTGGAAACCCATTTAAGCAGACTGGAAAAAATTGCAGGTTTGCAGTTCAATGTTACTGCTAGACAGAGGTCTCTGGTAATTAACTCAGTGGCGCCTTGAGCAAGCTTCCCTCCTACACTTCATAGCCATGCAAAGCATAGGAAATAATGCAAGTCATTATGTCACAAAATTGCATGCTTATTTTATCTAGCCTCATTAAATGGTCTATTTTAACTTGGGAAAGGTGGCTATTAGAAGAAAGGTTCGGGAAAGAAAAGAATGAGCTTAGCTGACAATTTGCTTATGCAAAACATCTCTGACAATGACTAGCAATTTCCCCAAATTCTGTAAGTGTCTTTCAGGAAAGTGCTGTCCATCAGGGTCTATACATATTCCCAGTTTTCCAGAGAACCTATTACCTCTCTGAGCCTATTTTATATGATTTCCACCTTGAAATGTACTTCTCCAAAACTATCAAGGAGGAATCTCTACCTGCTTTATAGTTCCCATAAATCCCTATGAAGCTAAATCCAATTTGTGTTCTTCAGTGTCTCTGTGTACCAAATCATCCAAATCTCTTGCTATATGTTCTTAAAGCATGTTGGAAGGAAAATCCAACTGGTTCAGTTCCAAACTGGGAGAAAGATGCTGACAACAGCATGGAGTCTGAGGCTGATTGGAAAGAAGGTCCATATATTAATTAATAGAACATCCAGGGTTTGTGATTCTGGGCAGCTGACCAAATGATTGATTGAATGGATGGATGGATGATGGATCATTATAGGTTTCTGTGAATTTGAAGTTTGGACTGTTCTGGGGGGTTGTGCAATGAAGAGGCTTGTGTTCTGAAAGAGTGTTGAGCAATTCCTATTGTGGTTAATGGCTTTCATCCAGGGGTGAAATCTAGCAGGTTCTGACAGGTTCTGGAGAACCAGCAGTAGAAATTTTGAGTAGTTTGGAGAACCAGCAAATGCCACCTCAGGCTGGCCCGAGAATGGGGAGGGAATGGAAGTTTTGCAGTATCCTTCCCCTGCCACACCAACCAAGCCATGGCCACAGAACCGGTAGTAAAAACATGAATTTCACCACTGCTTTCGTCCTATGTTGGATCTTGGGTGATGGGCTGCTTTCTAATCCTACGATTCTCCCCTTGTTACTTGTCAAATTTTGGTGCAAGGAGTTTCAAAATATTCTGTCTTGAATGGGCTTCTGCTGGCAGTATTTGCTTTGCTTCTGCTTTGCTGGAGAAGATTCCTGCGAGTCCCTTGGACTGCAAGGCTATCAAACTGTTCAGTCCAAGAGAAGATCAACCCTGACTACTCTTTAGAAGGCCAGATCCTGAAGCTGAAACTCAAAGACTTTGGTCACCTAATGAGAAGGAAGGACTCACTGGAGAAGAGCCTCATGCTGGGAAAGGTGGAGGGCAAAAGAAGAAGGGAATGATAGAGAATGAGGTGGAGTCACTGTGATGGAGTCACTGAAGCAATAGCTGTGAGCTTGAATGGATTCCAGAGGATGTTAGAGGACAGGAAGGCCTGGAGGAACGTTGTCCATGGGGTTGTGATAGGTCAAATAATCAGGTCAAATAGGTCACTTCGTGACTAACAACAAAAAGAATCAGATAGTTGTCTTCCTATTTCAATAAGCTCTTTATCTCCTTAAGTGCTGGCATCTTCTATGGGCTATTAAGAAAGACTGGGGACTGCTTTCAGCCTCTAAAACATTTCTTCTTTAGGGAAATAGAATATTCTGCCTTTTTTAATATTTCCCAAAATATTTCATTCTTTGTGGGGGGGGGGGGCTTCCCATAAGCAATATCCCACTAATACTCACCTTTGTATTTACTTTGTAGTTATGTAGTGGCAATGCAGAAGACCTACTGTTATTGCAAGGAATTATTGACATATTTTGATTTCTCCTCATATTAAAATGTCTAGAGGTTTAGAGCTCATTCTGAGCTATTTATTTATTTTCATTTATTTTTGTTTGTCAAGCATGTATGAGAAAACAAGTATAAATATGAATATAACATATAAACATATAAGCATATATATGTTTTCGTAGATTTTCACGGGTATAGGTATGTAGGTTCTGGTTTATTCGGGTCTTTTCCCATGGTCTTTTCACGGGAAAAGACCCAATAATTATTAAAGACCCAATAATAATAATAATAATAATAATAATAATAATAATAATAATAATAATAATAATAATAATAATAATAATGATGATGATGATGATGATGATGATGATGATGATGATGATGATGATGATGATGATGATGATGATTATATACATTTATACGTAAAAAATAAGTGCAAATAAATGGGAACAATAGGACAGGGGCAGAAGGCATGCTGGTGTGCTTATGCACACCCCCTTAAAGACTTCTTAGGAATGGGATGAGGTCCACAGTAGACAGTTTAAGGTTACAATTTGGGGGGGGGGGGGTTGTGGATGCAACAATGGAGTCAGGTGGAGCATTCCAGGCATTGACCAGTCTGTTGCTGAAGTCATATTTTCTGCAATCAAGTTTGGAGCAGTTTACTTTGAGTTTGTATCTGTTGTTTGCCCGTGGATTATTGAGGTTGAAGTTGAAGTAGTCATTGACAGGTAGGATGTTATAGCAGACAATTTTGTGTGCTAAGCTTAGGTTAGACTGAAGGTGGCATAGTTCTAGGTTGTCCAAGCCCAAAATTTCAAGCCTAGTGGCATAAAGTATTCTATTGCGACCAGAGGAATGGAGGACTCTTTTTGTGAAATACCTCTGGATTTCCTCAATTGTATTAATGTCTGCTATACAGTGTGGATTCCGGGCAGATGAACTGTATTTGAGAATTGATCTGGCAAAGGTTTTGGATGCCCTGGTTAGCATGCAATGCTACTGGAGAAGAAGAGCAAGCTTACCTGTTTTCATTCTTGATTGTAAAGAAAGGGGGGGGGAAAGGGGGGGACTTCACATAGTTCTAAAGATTTTCCTGCTGTGAAAGTCTCTGATCTTTGATACCCATCCCTGAGTCATGTATCACCCATTCAAGTCAGATCTTGCAGTCTCCTGAGCAAAGCAGGGTCAGGGTGAAGTCATGGTACCAGGTTTTGATAAAAATTGTGGTGTTGTTTTATTACAGGGGACCTTCTGCATGGAACCTAGCACTGGTATTGCTAAAACTGGATCTTGGCATTTTAGAAAATCTAAGAATAGGACTTGGAGCCCCAAACCCCAAAAACATCCCTTCCCCTTTTTGACAGTAAAATGAATTCCAGTTTGATATATTTAACAAATTAACAGATTTAGAAGGGCCTTATAGGTAATCTAGTCTAATCCTCCTCCATTCAAGCAGGACACTCTACACCATTTCTGATAAATGGCAGTCCAATCTCTTCTTGAAAGTCTCACGTGATGAAGCCCCCACAACCTCCGAAGGCAAGTTGGTTAATTGTTCTCACTGTCATAAAGTTCCTCCTTATTTCTTCAATCTCTCCTTTCTTAGAGACTTAGACCCATTAAGGACTACTCTTTGAGTATGGTTTGTCAGCCAGTTGTGAATCTATCTGATGGGTGAAGCTCTATATCCCACTTTTTTCTAGGAGAAGTAGGTTGTGGTCTACTTTGTCAAATGCCTTGATGAAGTCTAAGTATTTTATATCCATAGTATTTCACTGGTCTACCAATTTAGTCACTATGTTGAAGAATGAAATAAGATTGGTTTGGCATGATCTGTTTTTAACAAACCCATGCTGGCTGCTAGTTATTACTTTACTAGTTATTACTTCATGTTACTTCTGTGAAGTCTCATGCCATCTGATCCAGTCCCATACCTTCCAAATTAATATAACCACAGCGGTATAACTATTCCATTGCCTTTACCTTTTTCGATGTCAGGGATGCAGTTCTGAGCTCAGCCACGTTCAGAACTGGGTTTTAAAATGTGCATCTTTTTATAATATGCCTTTTTGAGTAGTTGAGGTCAGATATGTTTAGAAATGCATGTTTCTGACTTTCCCTGTCCTCGTGCAATGCATAAAATTTGAACAGTCCTTCAGCATATATTCTCCAGTGATCCTTCTTCTTTAGGAAACTGTACACCAGGACCTTCTCAACGCTCAGGAGACATGGAGTGTAACAATAACTCAAGCAAGGCATTTAATTTGCATTCCACATCACTACTTCTGAATCTATTCTGAAATGATGCATCCATTTCCCATGTGGTTGATGATTGCAAGGAGGGCTGGTTCAGTCTGAAAGTGTCTTGAAAATCTCCTTGTCTTGATCTTGAAAAATGCTGTGCCAGCTAACTGTGGCTTAAGGAGCACGTAAAAGAGGCTACCTTTGTCACTTCGGCCTCAATTTCTGGGAACCTGCTGAGTTGAAGGGGAACAGATTTTAGGCCCTTCCCACAACTTTGCAAAATATAGATAGTCCTTCACTTACAACAGTTTATTTAGTGATTGTTTGAAGTTACAACGGCCCTGAAAAAAGTGACTTTGGCCCTTTTTTCATACTTACGACCCTTGCAGTATCCCCAGGTAGGTAACTGACTCATATTTATGATGGTTGGAGTGTCCCAGGGTCATGGGATCATCTTCTGACAACAAAGTTAATGGGGAAACCAGATTCATTTAACAACCATGTTACCAATTTAACAATTGCAGTGATTCGCTTAATAATTCTGGCAAGAAATGTCATAAGATGGGAAAAACTCAAGTTAACAAATGTTTCACTTAGCAGCAGAAATGTTGGGCTCAATTGTGGCTTTAAGTCAAGGATTTACCTGTAGAAGAGAAAGCTGTGCTGAAAACTACTTTGAAAGTTTTCTTCTGTGGAAAGAGCTTCTGACATTTTTGAGCTGATTTCCTTCCTGGAAGTGGCAGAAAGTAACACTGCTAGGATTATTGCTTTTAGGGATACTGCCTCCCATCAGTTCTGCTGCAAACAAATGAAAAGCCCTCCAGGAGAAGTTTGTTTGTAAGGTCCTAAAGCGATTTAATGGACATGCTGGGATGATTGCCAATTGAAATGTGAGAAACCAGGAGGCCTGCAGATTGGTGTGAAATGATGGTGCTATGAAAGTTGGGACAAACATATAGGCATTTGTGACACTTTGTCACTAAGAAAGTTCAAAAACTTCACATTTGACTTGTGAGAGTTTATTTCTATCAGAAACACATTTTCTGCTATGCTGTTGAATGAGAACTTGTACAGGTAGGCCTCAATTTAGGATTGGAACTTTCATCTCTAAGCACTGTGTTCATTAATTTGATGTTAATGCCTTACTTTATTGCAACACAAAGAATCAAAAGTCAATGTTTCTTTTTCTTCTTTTTCCTACTCTTCCTCACTACTCTTCCCCCCTTTCCTTCCCAACCATTATCCGATTTAATTTTGTATTTTGTATCTACTTTTATGTTATAAGTCAATAAAAATGTTAAACGTGAAAAGGTAAAAGCTTTTAAGAGCTCCTTCCCACTTCATCAGGGTCATAGAATGATTTTTGTTTAAACTAGGAGGGGTGAAAATGAGAGGAGAAGACAGGTTGGTTAACCAGATACAGGCTACATGTGAGACTGATCACAAATACTTTATCAATGGACAACTGTAATGTTAAAACCCACATTCTGTTTGTTGAGACCTGAGATAGCCTGAAATCTCTTGATGCATGTGAATTCAGCAATGTCTCATTCAACAGTGCTGCTGAAAAAAGTCTCATTTTTTCCCCAAATCTTGCAGCATGCCCCAATGTGTCCTGGCAAGTCGAAAGACTGTGTAACTTTGTCCTTGTTTCGAATCCTAATGTCAAATTTATATCCATTATAAACAGACCAATAAGTAACATAAAAAAAGTTTTAAATTCCACAAAAAATAGCATTGACTAAACTGTACCACAGCATTTCCTTTCCTCCACCACCATTTCTTCATCTCCTTTTGCTTTTTTTCTTAGGAGGAAAAAAAAGAAAACATATCTTGGAATAAAATAGAAATTTAGTTTCGGTCCAGCCCAAGCAACTGTTTCTCTAATCTAGTTCTTCATCCTTTTCTGCAGCCCAATCCTCTGTCCATCACAGTTAATTTCTCCTTTTCTCCTTTTCAACTGCTGCTTATTTTTCTTTTACTTAGTTTTAATCATCAACAAAAGAGGGTGGGAAATCTCAAGCTGCATTCGGTCTAGGACATTTCCTGATCTGCACTCCAACTGTCGCTTTCTATTATAATCCTTCACAGTTCTAGCCACAAAGACATCTAACTTCAATTTCACTCTTATCTCTCTCTCTCTCCCTCCCTCCCTCCTTCCCTCCCCCTCCCTCTTTCTCTTTCTCTCTCTCCCCCTCCTTCCCTGCCTCCCTCTCGCTTTCTCACTGTCTCTCTCTCTCTCATCCCTCCATCTCTTTCTTTTTCTCTTTTTGTTATCCTTTCTTGGAAATCTTTACATTTCAATAAGCTTATGCTTTCTCCTTTTCAGTTTGACAATAATAAGGTTTTGGAAATCTTTTTGACACATCAAAGAAGTCTCCATTTCATTTGGCATTTGTAATGCACCAAATGAAAGAACTGAAATAATTCTTGCTTCCCTTTTGTTAGTATTGTGACAACTTTATTAGGAAAAAGAGACTTTTAATTACAATATTAGGCAAACACTTTCTTTTTAACTTTCTGTAATGACTTTACTGAAGTTTATTTTATTTTAGAATAGCAATTCTTCCCCATTATCTGCTTGTTTTATTGTCCTTTTTTTTAATCAAGAGATTGATTAAAAGAATACAAAGAATATTGGGAAAATGAGAATTCTAATATCTTAAACACTATTAATGAACCATTTTTCAAAAAGAAATTGCTGATGGATATTTTTATTTTGTAATCAAGATTTCCCAAAATTCATGTGTTCTCTTTTTAAAATCCAGGCAGAAAAGAAAATTTGAAATATATGCTAAAAATGGATAGTCCACTAAATGTTCCCAATATTAAGGCATACTATAAAAGACCATTCATGGAAAGAAATAAGCTAAATTGTCCTTTAACTAGCAGGCGTGGGTTACAATTAGCCACACAATTGTAAATGTTGCTCACTGCTTTCTTGTTCTGCCTATCATAAATTTTTGCAGACATAAAACTTTGAATGTTTTTCTCGTCTTTTTCCCCCCAAAATTTCATAGGTTATAAATTCATGGAGTGGAGGGTAAGAGGGAAGGATTATGCACTTATAAAGCACTGCACGAAAATTCAAGATGGCGGCTACAATTAGGTGAAACTCTGCCTGAATTGTATTGTGATAGTTATGTGGGACATAAAAGCAGAGGATTTCTTGCTCTTGCAAAATCACTGCATTAACTTTTTCTGGCCATACAAGTAGTCCTTACTTAAGGACCAATCCCTCAAAACATATTTATAATCTGATTTTAGGAGCGCAGTGGCTCATAAACCCACCATCCAGAGCCCAACGTTTGAGAAGCCTGTCACAAGCCAGGGCAAAGGATCAGTGATGAAGGAGGAACACCTCCTTTAAAAACCTTGGTCCAGTTGGCCTGGCTGGTAGCACCTCGTAAGGGCCCCTTTCCAGGGTTACAGGAGAAGAGGGTCAACGGTTTTGAAGGCAGAAGAGGGTTCTATGCCCCAAAGGCAGATATAATGGCAGAACCATCTTCTAGGAGAAGGGAAACTCAGATTACAAACCTCCACTGTTTTGTGGCTATATCCATCACTGGAAAAGGCTTCAGGAGTCAACCTCGAGGCAAAATCCAGAGCCGGAGTCCTGGAAGCAGTTTGTGACTATGTACAACTCCTGCGACGCAGCTGGAACTAATCATATCAGCTTTGCCATTCCATTGGACTAGTTCAGCGATGTGGAGAGGAGGGAACTGCTGTTTGGGTAACAGTCTATCCTCCATATTAATCTACCCAGGCCTCATGCTCTGGAGAAGACACTCAAGCTTTACCTCTTTCCAGAGCATGATACCATAGTCCAGGGATGTCCAAACTTGGGAACTTTAAGACTTGTGGACTTCAACTCCCAGAATTGGCATCCTTCAGTCTCAAAAGACTATGGCAGGGATGTCCAAACTTGGGAACTTTAAGACTTGTGGACTTCAACTCCCAGAATTCCCCAGCCAGCATAGCTGGCTGGGGAATTCTGGGAGTTGAAGTCCACAAGTCTTAAAGTTCCCAAGTTTGGACATCCCTGCCATAGTCTTTTGAGACTGAAGGATGCCAATGAAGTGACTCATATGATTAGGGCACTGGGTTGGAAGTTAGCAAGCCTGAATTTGAGACCTGAGTGCTGCTGCATGATGGGTTTGAGTTGCCATCATTCACTCCAGCTCCTTGATGGAGGACCTGACAGGAGCCCCACCCCCAGGTAATGATGAGGTCACCAACTAATCCTTTCAACTCAGAAGCACCTTAAATGATGCCTCTGACACAAATGAGGGAGGATCCAATTTTGAAGTTTTGATGTGATCACATGATTGAGTGCTTGGAAAAAGCTCATGTTGGCATTTTTGGTGCTTGGCAACCAGCCCTCGTCAATATCCCATAAACTATAATTTTTGTGGTGTTTTTGCCCTTTCCTGGCATTTACTTTCAGTTTCCAGCAAAGATGCCCATTGGATAAAATGGATTCACTTAAAGACTACCACATTCCCTTAATGACAATCACAGAAAATGTTATCAAATTAGGAAAGGTGTGGTGACTCACTTAATGACTGCAACAACATACATTATTCTGGGATCAGTTCTGGCTGTAAGCTGAGGACTGCCTCTATACCTCATGTTTCCCATTTACAACATTGAAGAATACAGATTTTTACTCTTTGTTGTGCTTCCAAGGGCTCCTTTCTCTATTATTACCTGAGAACAGGTGAATCCTCTTTGAATGATAGCTTTGAATGTTGATACAATACAATACAATAGCAGAGTTGGAAGGGACCTTGTAGGTCTTCTAGTCCAACCCGCTGCGTGGGCAGGAACCTTATACCATTTCAGACAAATGGCTATCCAACATCTTCTTAAAGACTTCCAGGGTTGGGGCATTCACAACTTCTGGAGGCAAGCTGTTCCAGAGGTTAATTGTTCTAACTGTCAGGAAATCTCTCCTTAGTTCTAAGTTGCTTCTCTCCTTGATTAGTTTCCACCCATTGCTTCTTGTTCTACCCTCAGGTGCTTTGGAGAATAGCTTGACTCCCTCTTCTTTGTGGCACCCACTGAGATATTAGAACACGGCTGTCAGGTCACCCCATGTCCTTCTTTTCATTAAACTAGGCATACCCAGTTCCTGCAACAGTTTCTCTTATATTTTAGTCTCCAGTCCCCTAATCATCTTGGTTGCTCTTCTCTGCACTCTTTCTAGAGTCTCCACATCTTTTCTACATTGCGGCGACCAAAACTGAATGCAGTATTCCAAGTGTGGCTATTGGCCCTCATTTTTAGCGATCCATCTTTAACTTTAATCATCCCTACTCCTCACTCTTTTAATGAATGATCACTCGACCTAAGTTTTATGTTTGCCCTGAGGGAATAGTCTGGAGACCGATTTGTTCCAACACTAGTTTATTAACACAGAACGCGACTTAGAAACAATCTCCGTCTGACAGCTATTTATACAGTTGCTTGCCAGATGGAGAACCAATCGGAAGGCTGCTTTTGTCCCGCCAGTCGGCTGGCGCATTGCAGCCAATCAGAGCGCTTCCAACAGTTACCAATGCTAGCTGATCTGAGCTTCGAGGATACAGCACCCCTTCCCCCTGGACAGTGCACGCGTAGTCCTGCAAATAGACAGGTCTACGATGCGTGCGCTGAGACCGCCTGAGTTGGGGCGTGTCCATCGTAGTAGGTGGAGTATGTTCCTAGCCCGGCCCATGAACAGGAATTTGAACATCAACGGGAACTTTCAATGGTTCAACAGGTTCAGGTGAGTCAGGCGCCGAGATCGCTTTGGGAACTCCTGCCAACATGTTGTCTGGACATGGTGGATTGTGACGGCTGTTGGCTGTAATTTGTTCAGAGGACGCTGGACTTGAATGTGGTCCCGAGGCCTCCTCTAGTGAACAGTGGCGCAATTGATTCACATGGCGCTGCCATTCACGACCATTGGAGAGTTGGACCCTGTAGGAACAGGGCCCAGTTATATGGATTATTTGGCACCCATTTCGGGTCACCCGTGAAATTACGCGCGTACACCCCCTCCCCCACAGAGAACGTGCTAGGGTATCGGGGAGGGAACGGAGCTGTTGCATTAAAAGTAGGGTGTAATCTATCTAACGTTGTGCATATGCGGTGGCCCATAAGGACTTCAGCTGGACTTTTCCCCGTAAGAGAGCAGGGAGTAGAATGTTGGGCCATAAGATATGAAGCAATTTTATTCGGCCAGGAGAGTGTTCCCATATGGCTTCCTTCCCTGACCGAACAGCGTGTTCGGCCAATCCATTCCCCGCCGGGTGATAAGGAGCCACTAAAGCATGTTGAATCCCTAAACCTGCTAAAAACATCTGGAATGTTACAGAAGTAAACTGCGGCCTGTTATCGGACACTATAGTGTCGGGCAACCCATGGGTAGAAAATAATCGTTGCAGAACCACTATAGTGGCTTCAGATGTTGAACTGTTAACAGGGATAAGTTCTACCCACTTGGACAAGGCATCAACTACTAATAAAATCATTTGACCTGCTATAGGGCCCATAAAATCTATATGGACGTGACTCCATGGAGCGGGAGGGAGGTCCCATTCCATGACAGGTGCAGCGGCAGGATCGGGCCGCGATTGTTGGCAGGGCATGCACCTCTGCACCCAAGTTACTATGTCCACATCCATGCCCGGCCACCAGACATAACTGCGGCCCAATGACTTCATCCGCACAATGCCTGGATGGCTGTCATGGAGTCGGGCAAGTACGGAATGACGAAGGTCTGGTGGAAGTACTACTCTGCAACCCCATAACAAACATCCTTGCAAAACGGAAAATTCGGTCCACCTTCGAAAATACGGGGTGAACTCAGGTGTCGGCGGCTGCATTGGCTACCCTCTTCTTACAAAGTCCAGCACCTGAGCAAGTTGCTGGTCCTTACCTGAGTGATGTGCCACATCCGTGGCAGAAATTGGCAAGTTTAAATCATCTACCAAGAAGACAGGCGTAGAAGGGGTTGGGTCTTGTACTAAGATTGGCAGTGGGCAGCAACGTAAAGTATCAGCATGCCCAATATGCTTCCCAGGTCGATAGACCAGGGAGTACAAGTAGGCTGTTAAGAATTTGACCCAATGAGACATTCTGGGAGAGAGAATTTGGGGAGTTGGCCGGTCACCCGCTATGATGCCAAGCAGTGGCTTGTGATCCGTCACTAATTAGAATGGCCGGCCATACAAATAATGGTGAAATCTCTTGATTCCCGCGACAGCAGCAAGCACCTCTTTGTCCAGCTGACTATAGTTCCTTTCAGCCCTTGATAGCGTTCGAGAATAGAAAGCAATTGGTGCCTCCATGCCATTTGGATAGGCATGGCTAAGCACCGCCCCCATGCCAAAAGGAGAGGCGTCACAGGCAAGGACTAAAGGAACACATTCATCATACTGGACAAGGACAGCTGATGATGTCAGTAATTTTTTAATGGCCGTAAAGGCTTGAGCTTTGCGACCAGTCCATTGCCGAATGGTGGAGGATTCAAAGGTCTGAGCTTCAAGGATACAGCACAAAGCACCTTTCAACTCCAGTAGTCGAATTCACATTGCCATTTTATTAATCTTGAACCTCAGTCCCACAAACCTCCACCTCATTCCTGTTCGCAATCGGTCCAGAAGAATGAACACTATGGACAGCTTTGTTTTCTTGTCAGTGTGTGTACTCACACTTTGTGGAAGGAGACCCACTCTCCTTTCTATTGACAGAAATTATGAATATGTAACAGTTGATTAAAATTCACACATTAATCAAGCAGCTTTTTTTAAAATGGATGACATGCCTATGGAAGCAATCTTTGAATTGAGATGAGGAAAATATATATTTTTGACAAATAGTTCTGTTTTTTTCTAATTAGCTGTCTTGAGGTGCAAAGTTAAGGGAATAAAGAAAAGTTAGGGACACAAGCCAGTGTATGTTTATTCAAAGGTAAACATTGTTGTGTAGATTGTTCATTTCTAAGATAAATGCATATGATTACAAAACAATTTACAAGCCAGTTCATAGGAATTCATCTGTAGGAATAAGCTACAGTTTAACAGTAGACCATGTGCTTTGCATGAAATTTCCAGGCAGGTACAACATGTGAATTCTGCCGGGAAGTTTAAAGATTTATCATTAATTCTAGATGGAGCAATGTGTGATGCAGCATCTTATGTTCATTCATAGTTTCGCTTACTAGGTTTCATGCTATCCATTTTTATTATTAATCTTAACACATTTGTCTGAAATGTTATAGGGTTTTCTACTTAAGCAGGGGATTGGACTAGAAGACTTTCAGGGTCCTTTTCAATTCTCTTATTCTGTTATAATTATTCTGAATATATCTCAGTACTAATATATAGGGTTTTTTCTTTCTTTTAATGAGCCTGTAATCATCTATATTTGGGTGGAATAGACCTGACTGAATGGAATTGAGGGTTTGCCAGCTGGATGCCCTTCCTGATGCCTATGCAGAGTTTGCAGCAGGCAGTTATACCCATAGAGAGAAATATCTGCTGCTATCTAGGATTGTACTCACTGCCTTCTGATTGTGAAGTGCGAGTTCCACCACTAGGTCATTGCATCCCTCAGTATTAATATGTAATAATAATCTTTATTGTCATTGTACTAAAATTACAATGAAATTGGTTTTAACTTCACTGGTGCAAAATTATAGCAGAAACAAAAAAGATAGAGAAAAGAAAAAAGAAAAAATTAGCATGTCCATGGAGTGACTGCAGTTGAATTTAAAAGTCTCACAGCCCAAGGATAGAAGCTATCTTTAAACCTGTTTGTTCGGCTGGCTATACTTTGATATCTTCTGCCTGATGGTAGAAGTGCAAAGAGATACCAACCAGGGTGTGAATCATCTTTGAGAATCTTCCTTGCTCTGCTAAAGCAGCGAGATCTAGTGATGTTATCCAGTGATGTTAGAGGGCAACCGATGGTTTCTTGTGCCAAATTGATCACTCTCTGTAGTGCCTTCCTCTCTGCAACTGTTAAACTAGCATACTACAATGTGATACAATATGTGAGGACACTTTCTATGGTGGACTGATAGAAAGAGATCATCAGCCGTTGTTCCACCTGATTTTTCCGCAGGACTCTAAGGAAATGAAGTTTCTGTTGGGCTTTTCCTATCACCAGAGACATGTTGTTTTTTCAGGTGAGATCTTGGCTAATAAGCACTCCTAAGAATTTAAAAAGGAAACCCTCTCAACACAGCCCCCCTCAATATACAGTGGGGCATGTTCTTCTCTGTGCTTCCGGAAATCTAGCACCATTTCCTTTGTCTTGCTAGTATTTAGATGTATGTTGTTTCTTGAGCACCATGTGGATACCTTCTGGACTTCTTCCCTGTATGCTGATTCGTCCCCTCCAGTTATAAGACCCATCACCATTGTGTCATCTGCAGACTTTATTATGATATTGGATGGATCAGAGGATATACAGTCATATGTATACAGTGAGTAGAGGTAGGGGCTGAGCACACAGTCCAGAGGGGAGGATACCTCAATGAAACTTACTGAGGGGTCCTTACCTGCCGTCTTGAAAGAGGCGATAGTGAGGCCCCTCCTCAAGAAGCCGTCCCTGGACCCCGCATTATTAGAGAACTATCGTCCGGTCTCCAACCTTCACTTTTTAGTGAAGGTTGTTGAGAGTGTGGTAGCCCAACAGTTTCCGCGACACCTGGAGGAAGTTGATTATCTAGACCCGCGCCAGTCCGGCTTCCGACCCGGTCACAGCACCGAGACGGCATTGGTTGCGTTGGTCGATGATCTCTGGAGGGCGCGGGATAGAGGTTATTCCTCTATCCTAGTCCTATTAGACCTCTCGGTGGCTTTTGATACCATCGACCATGGTATCCTATTGCACCGACTGGGGGGGTTGGGGCTGGGAGGCGCTGTTCTGCGGTGGTTCTCATCCTACCTCTCTGGTCGGTCGCAATATGTGTTGACGGGAGGGCAGAGGTCGCACTCGAGGCCTCTCTTATGTGGGGTTCCTCAGGGGTCGGTCCTCTCGCCCCTCCTGTTTAACACATATATGAAGCCGCTGGGTGAGATCATCCATGGTTTTGGGGTGGAGTACCACCTGTATGCTGATGACACTCAGCTGTACATATCCACCCCAAACCACCCCAACGATGCCACCGAAGTGCTGTCCCGGTGTTTGGAAGCCGTATGGATCTGGATGGGTGGTAACAAACTCAAGCTCAACCCTGCCAAGACTGAGTGGCTGTGGTTTCCGGCACCCTGGTTCAGCCAGATTACTCCAACTCTGGCCATTGGGGGCGAAACACTGGCCCCCGTGGAGAAGGCACGCAATTTGGGTATCCTCCTGGATTCCCGGCTGTCCATGGAGGACCATGTGGCGGCCGTGGCCAGGGGGGCGTTTCATCAGGTACGCCTGATGTGCCGATTGCGCCCCTTACTGTACCGGGCTGCACTTTGCACAGTCACTCAAGCTCTCGTGACGTCCCGACTCGACTACTGTAATGCTCTCCACATGGGGCTTCCCTTGAGGTGCACCCGAAAGCTACAGTTAGTCCAAAACGCAGCTGCGCAGGTGATTATGGGAGCCACTAGATGCTCCCACATAACACCGATCCTGCGCGAGCTGCATTGGCTTCCTGTGGTCTTTCGGGTGCGCTTCAAGGTTTTGACGACCATCTTTAAAGTGCTCCATGGCTCGGGGCCTAGCTATATGCGAGACCGCCTCCTGCCCCATACATTCCTTAGACTGATACGCTCCCACAGAGAGGGCCTTCTCAGGGTGCCGTCGGCTGGACAATGCCGACTGGCGACACCCAGGGGAAGAGCCTTCTCTGTGGCGCGTCCAGCCCTCTGGAATGACCTACCCCCTGAATTACGCACCTCCAGGAGCTCGGGCAGGGCTGCTGCTACATAGCGGGGAGCCAGGTATACAACCAGCACACCCAACTGCCTCCCTAGGCTCCACTTCACGCAGAGGGACTCACAACCGGTGGTCTGTGGCACAGTGGTCTCTCTCGGCTCAAGACTTTCCTTTACGATAACCGCTACCCCACCGCCCCTGCCAAGGGCCCGAGGCTGATGAAAAGCACGGTAGCCTGGTGGGCACATTTCACCGAGGGGGAGTCCACCCTCATGGCTCAACCAGGTCTCCGCTATTCCTGCCAGGTTTTAAATTATATTTATTGTATTTTGTATGTTTTTTAAATTTCCTGTGCCCCGCCCTGGGTCCTCTGTGGAGAAGGGCGGGATATAAATTTAAATAAATAAATAAATAAATAAATAAACTTACATTCTCTGTCCTTATAATTTCCTACATATTCTGTTTCCATGAAATTCCAGCCACAGAGAGGAATTATGATGTGGATCACAATCACGGCTATGTCTAACATTCTTGGTAAGAAAGTGCAATTACCACCTAAGGCTGATAGATGGATTAGCAATCTCTTTCATGATCATTCATTAAAAGAGTGAGGCGGAGGGATAATTAAAGTTACAGAGAGATCACTAACAATGAGGGCCAAGACATTCCAGGCTCACGTTTCGGTGGCCTAGTCCACAAATACAGGATGGCTGTCTGATGATACCAAGCAATCTGGCCCCATAGATAGATAGCTTGTGACAGTAATAAGAAATATAGAGGATTTAACCCAGTGGTGGGTTCCATATCCCGTTGCAATTGATGCGATGCAACAGGACCGGGCATCCATGATATGCACGCATGCAGCATGCACACAGCATGTACATGCGTACTTATGTTTATTATTAAATTTGTATACCACCCTTCTCCCTTGCGGGATTCAGGGTGGTGAACAGGCATCAATAAAAACATACAAAGACATCGATACATAAAATACTGTAAAATAATATTAAATTGGGGCCCGTTCTAAAATCCAGAATAAAAACTCTTAAATAAAACCAATTAAACCAATTAAAAGCTACTACACCAGGCGTACTAAGTACATGCGTACTTAGCACCCGCGATGGTCCATGATGGCCCCATGATGCTCCAGCTGCTTGGCGGAGTGTCACGCAGGCACCGTACGGTCCGTGCATGTGCGGGGAAGCCCCGATCGGCTCAAATACAAGTAAGGATGGTAGGCAGGCAAGTGGACCCTCCGAAGCACTGTAGCAGAATGGTACCTGGTGCTCCCAGCATCCATACCAGGGCATACCAGTCGTATACCACCACTGATTTGACCTGTACAACACTTGATATGGATATTTTCCAATGGGGAATTAAGCTTTCAAGCCACTTAGCTTCTGATGGTGGTTGAAATTATTAAAAAAAATAGTTTCCATAATCAAGGTGTTCTGCTGAAAAAAATATAATGGAATGTGTGACTGACCTTAGAAATCGAAGGGAAGTATAAGTATAGTATAAGTATAAGTAAGGGGAAAGATATTGCCTAGGAAACAATTAAATAAAACAGGGAGGACCACCCATAGTTAATGGTCAAAACTTAGAAATCACACACCCTAGGACCAAGCAGTGGTGGAACATTTGTATCACAGTGGCACAGTGGTGGCACAGTGGTTAGAATGCAGAATTGCAGGCTACCTCTGATCACATTGTCAGGAGTTTGATTCCCTCACTCCTGACTGGCTCGAGGTTGACTCAGCCTTCCATGCTTCTGTAGTCAGTAAAATGAGGACCCGGATTGTTGACGGAAATATGCTGATTCTCTAAACTGCTTAGAGTGGGCTGTAAAAGTACCATGAAGAGATATATAAGTCTAAGTGCTATTGCTATTCTGTTAATGTAGTCTTACAATACAAAAGAATTAGCTTATCTAGTTTTTCCTGTCTGGTTTACATGGGACAGCTGACAAAACAAAATTGATCTCAGGTTTGCGATCAAAGAGATTGAATAAAGGACAGAAATATCAGAATATTTAGTTGGATGGTTTCTGATAAGATGGATTTTAAAAGTCAACAGTCTGAACTTTGTGCCACTTAGATCAAGATTAACAGTTCATGTATAAAGCAAAGGCATACATTCTTAAGCCTCAGGACCAAATGTGGTATCCAACAGCCTTAGCAATGGTCTCAGAGATTCTTCAAAAGCTGTTCCCATGTTGCTATTTTTTTAAAAAAAAAAAGTCTTCAAAGTGCAGCCTCCATAAGGGCCATGTCTTATTCACAATATGTCAGGTCAGATGTTCCTGTTGGAAGGTGAAAAACATCAGGATAGCATAGCTAAGAAATAAATTTATTTTCTAATAAACAAACAAACGTCTTGATAATTGTTCAGATCACACTTTTGCAATGTGATCTTTAGATATGTAGTAAACTTCATCTCCTATTCCTTTCAGTAATTCATCTACAGAATTTGTAGACCAATTGGGGTGGAGTCAAGGTGACTGAATGGAGTATTTACTGGCATGATCCCCTTCCTGATACCTTCACAGAGTTTGCAGCAGACAATTATACCCAGAAAGTCAGTCCTAGACTCCATCTCCTATTCCTTTCAGCAATTCACATACAGATATACAGAATTTGTATATCAATATACAATATACTAGGCTGAACATACTAGATCTAACCACTCAATCCTTTCCAGCTTGTTCAGTGGTTACTAATATGTTTGAATCATTGGGATATGAAAATCTATAGTTTTAATCAGCCATTTGTTTCATCAGTAGCAATGATTTCGTTGTGGTAACAAAATGCACAGGTAGAGTATAGGTGGTAACTTGCTCAATAGTAGTAACTGTGAAAGGGATCTTGGAGTCCTAGTGGACAACCATTTAGATATGAGCCAGCAGTGTGCAGCAGCTGCCAAAAAAGACAACACAGTTCTAGGCTGCATAAATAGAGGGATAGAATCAAGATCACATGAGGTGATAATACCACTTTATAATGCCTTGGTAAGGCCACACTTGGAATACTGCATTCAGTTTTGGTTGCCACGATGTAGAAAAGATATGGAGACTCTAGAAAGAGTGCAGAGAAGAGCAACAAAGATGATTAGGGGACTGGAGACTAAAACATATCAGGAACGGTTGCAGGAACTGGGTATATCTAGTTTAAAGAAAAGAAGGACTAGGAAAGCTAAGGCTCGCAATGAAGAAAGGCTTGCCAGAAAAGTAAAAAATAACAAAAAAGCTTCTTCCAACATGTTAAAAATAAGAAAAAAGTTAAGGAAACAATTGGTCCACTGCTGGGAGAAAATGGCAAGAAGATAATAAGCAACAGGGAGAAAGCAGAACTATTTAACTCTTTTTTTGCATCTGTCTTTACACAAAGGGATAAAACAGTCCAACCAATCAAAAACAGCACCACAAAAATCAGATTAGGAACACAAGTTGAAATAGGGAAGAAAATGGTAAGTGAGCACCTGTCTGCCCTGGACGAGTTCAAATCACCAGGACCGGATGGATTACACCCCAGGGTTCTGAAGGAACTGGCAGACGAGATCTCAGAACCACTGAACTATATCTTTCAGAGATCCTGAAGCACTGGGGAACTGCCAGAAGACTGGAAAAGAGCTGATGTGGTTCCCATCTTCAAAAAAGGAAAAAAAACAGATCCAGGAAACTATAGACCCATCAGCCTGACCTCAATACCAGGAAAGATTCTGGAAAAGATAATTAAACAACAAATAAGTAAACACCTAGAAGCAAACAAAGTAATAGCCAAAAGCCAACATGGGTTTGTCAAAAACAGATCATGCCAAACTAATCTAATTGCATTCTTTGACAAAGTGACAAAATCAGTGGACCAGAGGAATGCTGTTGATATAATTTACTTGGACTTCAGTAAGGCATTTGATAAAGTAGACCATAACCTACTATTAGATAAAGTAGAAAATTGTGGGTTAGACAGTACCACCACCAAATGGATTCGCAACTGGCTGACCAACTGCACTCAATGTGTAGTCCTCAATGGAACTGCATCTACATGGAAGGAAGTATGCAGTGGAGTCCCCCAAGGCTCTGTTTTAGGCCTAGTACTCTTTAACATCTTCATCAACCATTTGGATGAGGGGATAAATGGGGAACTCATCAAATTTGCAGACGACACCCAACCTGGCAGGAATAGCCAACACTCCAGAAGATAGGCTTAAGATACAGAAGGATCTAGACAAACTTGAACATTGGGCACTATCTAATAAAATGAAATTCAATTGTGAAAAAAGTAAGGTTCTACATATAGGCAAGAAAAACAAAATGCACAAGTACAGAATAGGTGGTATCTTGCTCAATAGTAGCAACTGTGAGAGGGATCTAGGAATCTTAGTGGACAACCATTTAAATATGAGCCAGCAGTGTGCAGCAGCTGCCAAAAAAGCCAACACAGTTCTAGGCTGCATAAACAGAGGGATAGAATCTAGATCACGTGAAGTGTTAATGCCACTGTATAGAGCCTTGGTAAGGCCACACTTGGAATACTGCATAAAGTTTTGGTCGCCACGATGTAGAAAAGACGTAGAGACTCTGGAAAGAGTGCAGAGAAGAGCAACCAAGATGATTAGGGAACTAGAGACTAAAACATATGAAGAACGGTTGCAGGAGCTGGGTATGTCTAGTTTGATGAAGAGACGGACCAGGGGAGACATGATAGCAGTGTTCCGATATCTCAGAGGGTGCCACAAAGAAGAGGGAGCCAAACTATTCTCCAAGGCATCTGGGGGCAGGACAAGAAGCAATGGGTGGAAACTAATCAAGGAGAGAAGCAACTCAGAACTAAGGAGAAATTTCCTGACAGTTAGAACAATTAACCTCTGGAACAGCTTGCCTCCAGAAGTTGTGAATGCCCCAACCCTGGAAGTCTTTAAAAAGATGTTAGATAGCCATTTGTCTGAAATGGTATAAGGTTCCTGCCCACGCAGGGGGTTGGACTAGAAGACCTACAAGGTCCCTTCCAACTCTGCTATTGTATTGTATTGTATTGGTCTAGATGACCTACAAGGTCCCTTCCAAGTTTGTTATTCTATATTCAATGGAATAAAAGTTGCCTTCGGAAGTGGTGGGAGCTTCATTCCTGGAGGCTTTCAAGAAGAGACTGGACTGCCCTCTGTCAGAAATGATGTAGGGTCTGTTTGGGCAGGGGGGATTGGACTAGATGACCGCTAAGGTCCCTTCCAACTCTTATTAATCTGTAACTATCTGTAACATGATAGCAGTGTTCCAATATTTCAGGGGTTGCTACAAAGAAGAGGGTGTCAAACTATTCTCCAAGGCATCTGAGGGTAGAACAAGAAGCAATGGCTGGAAACTAATCAAGGAGAGAAGCAACTTAGAACTGAGGAGGAATTTCCTGACAGTTAGAACAATTAATCAGTGGAAAGAGCTTGCCTCCAGAAGTTGTGAATGCCCCAACACTGCAAATCTTTAAGAAGATGTTGGATAGCCATTTGTCTGAAACGGTATAGGGCTTCCTGCCTAGGCAGGGTGTTGGACTAGAAGACCTCTAAGGTCCCTTCCAACTCTGCTATTGTATTGTATTTTTGTATTGTATGATTGTATTGTATTATTATTAAAGCTAATCATAAGATCACATGTTTCTGAATCTTGGTGACTTTAAGAAGAGTGGATGTCAACTCCCAGGAATAAGAACAAGGTTGAGAAACACTGCATTAGATTAATGTTTAAACATTTAATCACTTTGGTTGTGTGTCGTGATTGTGGTCCTGCTTTTGGGATTGTAATGAATACAAATTCATTACAAATTCAGGTCGCGTTGGTGGATGATCTCTGGAGGGCCAGAGATGGGGGTTGTTCCTCCATCCTGGTCCTATTAGACCTCTCGGCGTCTTTTGATACTATCGACCATGGTATCCTATTGCATCAACTGGAGGGGTTGGGGGTGAGGGGCACCGTTTTGCGGTGGTTCTCCTCCTACCTCTCCGGTCGATTGCAATTTGTATTGGCAGGGGGCAGAGGTCAACCTCGAGACCTCTCACTTGTGGGGTGCCTCAGGGGTCAGTCCTCTCGCCTCTCCTGTTCAATACATATATGAAGGGCGAGATCATAAGTGGTTTTGGGGTAGATTACCATCTGTATGCTGATGATACCCAGCTATACATCTCTACCCCAAACCCACCCCAATGATGCCGTCGAAGTGATGTCCCGGTGTCTGGAAACCGTACGGATCTGGATGGGAAGGAACAGACTCAAGCTCAACCCATCCAAGTCTGAGTGGCTGTGGCTACTGTCGTCCCGGTTCAACCAGTTGACTCCATCACTGGCCATTGGGGGCAAACATCTGGCCACCGTGGATCAGGCACACAACTTGGGCGTCATCCAAGATGTCAGGCTCTCAATGGAGGACCATGTGACAGCTGTGGCCAGGGGGGCATTCCACCAGGTTCGCCTGGTGCACCAGTTGCGTCCATTATTGGACCGGGACGCCCTTCGCACAGTCACTCATGCACTTGTGATATCCCGTCTAGACTACTGTAACGCTCTCTACATGAGGCTCCCCTTGAGATGCACCCGAAGGCTGCAGCTGGTCCAAAATGTGGCCGCGCGGGCAGTTCTGGGAGTTTCTAGATACTCCCACGTAACACCGCTCCTGCGCAGGCTGCACTGGCTGCCTGTGGACTTTCGGGTGCGTTTCAAGGTTTTGGTCATCATCTTTAAAGCGCTCCATGGCACAGGACCTAGTTATTTGCAGGATCGTATCCTGCCCCCTACATCCCTTCGGCCAATTCGCTCTCACAGAGAGGGACTTTTCTGGGTGCCGTCCACCAGGCAATGCCAGCGGGCGACTCCCAGGGGAAGGGCCTTCTCTATGATGGGCCCGACCCTTTGTAACGACCTTCCCCCTGATATCAGAACGACCACGGACCTCCGCTCCTTCCGCCAGAAACTCAAGACGCACTTGTTCCATCTAGCCGGCTTGGCCTAATTTCATGCTGCTTTTCCCAGTCTGTGATTTAAAATGATTTTATTCGGTTTTATGGGGTTACTTTTTAACTTTTATAAATTTGTACAGGGGATTATTTAATTCGATTTTAACTTTGTTTGTATTGTTTTGATTTTAGTAGTTTTAATTTTTACCTGTACACCGCCCCGAGTCCCTTTGGGGAGAGGGGGCGGTCTAGAAATCAAATCAAATCAAATCAAATAAATAAATAAATAAATAAATAAATAAATAAATAAATAAATAAATAAATAAATAAATAAATAAATAAATAAATAAATAAATAAACTGTTTCGACTTTGTTATTGCAAAGTTGGCAGTTTGTGTTGTCAGTGAATTTTTGTATCTTCGCTTTCATGGCATTAGTTTGTAGTGCCATAGCATTAGTTTGTAGTGTAGTAGTAGTAGTAGTAGTAGTAGTAGTAGTAGTAGTAGTAGTAGTAGTAGTAATAGTAGTAGTAGTAATAATAATAATAATAATAATAATAATAATAATAATAATAATAATAATAATAATAATAATAATAATAATAATAATAATAGTTTGAATCCTGCTGAATCAGTTATTAGTGTGCGCTTTCTGAATGTGATTGCTGCTGCAAACTCTAACCAGCCAGATCAGTCTGATTCAGCACAGCAGATTGACTTC
Source organism: Rhabdophis nuchalis (assembly GCA_039707465.1). Taxonomy (NCBI): domain Eukaryota; kingdom Metazoa; phylum Chordata; class Lepidosauria; order Squamata; family Natricidae; genus Rhabdophis; species Rhabdophis nuchalis. The sequence continues at coordinate 19,066,076 of CM077647.1, forward strand.
TACTGTAGTGCTGTAAAATGGCTTCTACTGTACAGCACAGTGGAGTTGCCATGGTAATGGCTTCACAGTACTCCACAAGGGGGCTTCCTCTGGTAATGGGAAAAATCCAACATTACAAATTACGTTTGGTGTGGACATTTTCCCCTATAAATAAATACCTGGGCAATGCTGGGTTATTGGCTTGTTGATGAATAAAATCCTTACACATAAATTCTTCAGCTGCTGGGTAACTGAATAAATACACAAATACCATTCTATACCCAAAGGGAATTTCTCTGAAATCCTCACTTCCATTGAAAGATTAATAAAATAAAACTGTCTTTTGCCAAATTGAATGATATAAAAGAAATGAAAGATAAGGCCTAGGCTGGCCAATCATTTGGGATCCCATCACCTTTCTGTTCCTTCAGTAGAACAATTCCTAGGAAGATGCTGGCCACCTGGGTGGTCCTTCTTTTCCATTTGCCTCAACCCCGAGCTATCCATATCTTTGTTATTATGAATACTCACGGCAGGATATTAGCCAAGGAGCGCCTGACATTTTGATTGCTTTTGCTTGCGGTGATTAGTTAATCTTTGCACAGCAGCACGAATGCATAGAGGTGATAAGCACCCATGTTACTAGTGTGCAAAGCATTTACTTTAAAAGAAGCTTTTCCTGTATTGGCATATTAAACGCTACTGGTGAGATTACAATGTTGAAGGATTGCCGAGAGGGCCTGTCCCTGTGAGTTAACATGGATTGCAGTTTGTTGAATTTGGGTCAATACAAATTCAGACTGCAATGGCAAATTGCTTTTTAAATGCCACTCCTTTTTTTTAAAAAAAAATTTGCCTGTGTGTAAAATAAAAACACAAGGGAGAGTTCACACGAACCTGGAAGTACTAGTTTAATGCAAACTGGGAAACTGATCCTGGCGTACAATACAAACTCTCACAAATTGCTATCATCTGAAATTATTAGGTTCCTAAAACATACTAGCCCAGCCCCTTTTTCTGTAGCTTCTCAATGTTGCATTCAATAGTAGAAATAAAGGATACAAACAGTTGCATGCTTTGTTTATTCATTGAATTGATAAATTCTTGTTTAACAATGCCCATCTGTCAATCAACAATGCAAAATAATTACTATAGAATAGAATAAAGCATCTGTAATACAAATTTAACAACCATGAAATAAAATAGATTAAAGCTACAAAAATAAGCTAAAGGTATAATTTCATCCTTCATAGGTTCTTTGAAAGAATTCCATTTTCTAATGCTTACAGAAAGCACAACATGGTGGCCCATTTAATTTCCAACAAGAGGCTGACCACTGCATAGTTATATCCATGGGAGACTGTTAAAAAGGCTTAATTAATACCACATGAATAAATACAGATTTATAGAACAATTCTGTAAAGGGTTATCTTAAATGCCATATCATCATGCATTCCCAAAATAAAATAAGACATTCAAAAGCTGAAGACATCTAATAGGTCATTTCAGTGATGCTTCTCAAATAGAGTGTCACTTAAGATAAGTTTAAGGATTTTCTTCCAAGACCAAATTCTTTGGGTCACAATGTGTGGCCTTTTAAGTACTATCATACCATGTCACTATTATACAGTATCAATTTTCATGTTGACATGGTGGTTATTACTAATGAAACATGGAATTGTCCATGTCTGGAAAATCACTGTTAGCCCATTTCCACTTATGAACCTTCTCATTTTAAAAGCACTCATAGAGTACCTACCCACCCACACAAAAACTGATTATCAACAAAAGCACAAAACCCATAGATCCTGAATTTGACTTAATATCATTTTGAAAAGAAAATAACATCTTCAAAGCTCCAAATTAGAATACGAAATATCTCTGCTTCTAAAAATAGTGGATCAGAGAAATGCTATGGATATAATTTACTTGGACTTCAGCAAGGCATTTGATAAATTAGACCACAACGTACTAATGGATAGAAAAATGTGGGTTAGACAGCATCACCATCAGATGGATTCATAACTTGTTGACCAACCACACTCAACATGTATTCCTCAATGGAACTGCATCTTCATGAAGGAAGTGTGCAGTGGAATACCCCAAGGCTTTGTTTTGCGCCCAGTACTCTTCAATATCTTCATCAATGATATAGATGAAGGGATAGATGTAGAACTCATCAGACTTGCAAAAGACACCAAGCTGTCAGAAATAGCTAACACTCCAAGATAGGCTTAAGATATAGAAGGATTTTGTCAGACTTGAACATTGGGTCCTATCTAACAGATTCAAAAGTGGAAAAAGAAAGGTTCTACATTTAAGCTGAAACTGGTAGCTCTAGTTTAATGAAAAGAAGGACTAGGGGTGACATGTTAGCAGTGTTCCAATATCTAAGTGTCAAGTCCCGCCCCCCCAAATAACATGCCCCATGTCCTAAAGAAGAGGGGATCAATCTATTCTCCAAAGCACCTGAAGGCAGGACAAGAAGCAATGGGTGGAAACTAATCAAGGAGAGAAGCAACCTAGAACTAAGGAGAAATTTCCTGTCAGAACAATTAATCAGTGGAACAACTTGCCTTCAGAAGTTGTGAATGTTCCAACACTGCAATTTTTTAAGAAGAGATTGGACAACCATTTATCTGAAATGGTATAGAGCTTCCTGTCTGAGCAGGGGGTTGGACTTGAAGATCTCCAAGGTCTCTTCCAACTCTGTTCTGTTCTATTTTTTATATGGTCAAATTCACTACGCATCATCCCCCTGCCTGTTGTTGGGTTTGGACCATCTCCAAAATATTATGAATAGACTCCAGCCACCCAAAGATTCCTTAACTTAATTCTAGAGCAGCTTGGATAAATCTTAATGTCCTCCAGAATTCAATTCCCCAATAAGCATGCCCCTTCCTAAGAATTCTGATGGTTGGCCTACCCATCTGGAAAAGCCTAAGGCTTCCTTAACATCTTTCTCAAAGAAGACGAGAACAGGGTTCTTTAATATTAGCCCTCTGAAAGGAGTAGGATAAAGTCATTTAGGAATAATATGATCATTCTGGTGTTCTGTTTTATGGTCTCTCACCTGTCCTTTTCTAGATTGCAGATCAAAGCTTCATCATCATACATCATTTAGTCTTCTTTCTCACCTGGAGTGTGGAAACTCAACTGGTAAGGAAGCCAGCTTGCAAGCACAAATGTTTTAGATGGAATGTACAAGTCAGGTCTAATCCTGAATTTTTGCATCCAGTCAGACACATTTTTAATTTGTACAGTTGACCAAACTGAAGGGCTGTAGTTTACAGTCTGATGCATCTGTTTTATGAATGTAGCTCCTTTGATGGCAATTGTCTTTAATTAGACCTAACATCATAGAATCATTGGAATCTATACTGGAGCTTGACATGTGGATACATTTTGCTTAATTTCCAAAAACCAAACGTGAACAAAATGTATTATTTTATGCCATCTTAAGTGAAATGCACACCAAATGAAGAAGAACAGAAGGAGACCATTAAATACCACTTACTGTGAATATTAAGATCCAACTAAAATGTATGAAAGCCTTTATGTAATTGATACATCTAAATATCTTTGAGAATCTTCCCAGAGAAATTACTTATCACAAAATTAATGGTCATGTTTCCTTAGTGTAGAGAGGCAATAATAGAATATTGCTGGATTTAATATGGCAGAAAAATACAATTTTTAATGATAAGCTTTCAGGCTTAGTCTGCTGTAATTAAGATATAAATGTAGTTTGTGGACATGTTCAACAGCTTTGTTGAGATTATGGACTGTGCTGAGCTACTAAATATGAACTACAAAAATCCCACTAACCACTAAATATCAAAAATTTGAAAAATTTTACTTTTCGGTGTCAGGTTCTCAAGATTTTTGCAGCCCATACTTGAAAACAATGTATACTCACAAATAACAAACTAACATAAATATTTACAACTTTATAATTTATATTTTAAGTTATACATTAGATTGATACCTTTCTTCCCCTTCCCCCTTCCTTTTACCCTTTTCCCTTTCCCCTTCCGCTTTGCCTTGCCTTGCCTTGCCTTGCCTTGCCTTGACTTGACTTGACTTGCCTTGCCTTGCCTTGCCTTGACTTGACTTGACTTGACTTGACTTGACATGACTTGACTTGACTTGACTTGACTTTTCTTTCCTTATAGGTTAGGCCGAGACATTTATTTACTTATTTCCTGTATGGCCTAGACCTGTGATGGCGAACCTATGGCACAGGTGCCACAGATGGCACGCAGAACCCTTTCTTAGGGCACACGAGGCATTGCCCTGTCAGCTCCAGCACACATGTGTGCGCTGGCCAGCTGATTTAGGCCTTCTTTTGAGGCCATTTTTCTCCCTCTGGAGGCTTTAAGGAAGCTCCTGAAGCCTCTGGAGGTGGGGAGGGGGAGGCTGTTTTCACCCTCCCCAGGCTCCTAGAAAGCCTCTGGAGCCTGGGGAATGCGAAAAAAGCGTGCCAAAAGCAGGGGGTCGCGCACATAGCATTATGGGTATGGCACGCCCACGCACGATCCCCCCCTGCGCGTCCCCCGCTTTTGGCACGCGAGCCAAAAAAGGTTAGCCATCACTGATCTAGACCAAAAGTTGCCATAAAAATAATTATATCCATTAAAATAATCATAACATTCAAAATTCATAAACCAGGTTTTATTTAAATCTCATCTTCGCAATTCATATCTCAGATCTGGAATCTTCTTATGGTAGCTGCAATGGAACAAAATGTAGCAACTTTCATAGACATTTCTCCAGACTGACCCTTAAAAAAATAGAATTTGCTAATAAGGAAAGAAACTAATCCTACACAACAGAGAAAATCTGAAGGGCAATTCAGTAAAACAGATACATTTTTTCCCCTACTTCTTAAGCTCAACAATAGGCCTAACTTACTCATTGGCCATCCAGGACTGAAGTTAGAGTATAAACTAAATCTTTCCAAAGCTACCTACTTACTTACTACCAAAAATTGCTGTAGACATACTGTATTCTTACAACAACATCATCATACAGAATTAAAAAATATCAATTAAAGGTTCCCACCTAAGTTGTAACATGGAGACCTAGAATCTTCTGGAGGGGATGGGAATTTTATAAAAATCAATATGATGGCAGCATTTGATAGCACATACCAGGGGTCGGCAACTTTAAACAATCAAAGAGCCACAAAGGTCCTAAATGGAAGCCCCCCTGTTCAATTCTGGACCGACTGGAGTCAAGTTCCCCATCACAGAGTCTCCTCCTAGCGCCACATCCTTTTTCCTCTGCTGACTGGAAGTCTGCTTTCCCCACTATAGAGTCTCCTCCTAGCACAACATCCTCTTTCCTCTGCTGACCGGAAGTCTAATTTCCCCATTATAGAGTCTCCTCCTAGTGTGGCATCCTTTTTCCTCTACCTGTCCTAACCAAAAGCCCTATCAATTGTGGTGCCAACCAGCAACAGGGAGCCGCAACAGAGAGATGAAATAGCCACATGCAGCTCCAGAGCTGTGGGTGCTGACCCCTGATATATACCCTGAGGAGTCCTTGGTGGTTTCTGAGCTTGGTTGCTTTCTTGCAGACATTTTATTACCCAGACCAGGTAACGTCATCAGCACTGATGAAGATACCTAATCTGAATAATGAAATGTCTGAATGAAAACAATCACAGAGAGCACCAAGCCCCCCCCCCCCATTTCGATCCTGAGCTACAATTATTCTCCTTTATTGGCACTAACTACATGATCAAAATCCATTCCTTTTTGAGTAGTGGGAGCTTTGATTGTTTAGTTGTAACTATAGATCATCCTCAATGTATGATCACAATTGAGCCCCAAATTCCTCTTGCTAAGTGAGACGTTTGTTAAGTGATGTTTCCCTCCCATTTTGCAATCTTTTATACTTTCTTTCCACAATTGTCCTGCAGTTGATAACCTGTTTTCCTGAAAATAAGACCTCCCCGGATAAGAAGTCCAATTGGGCTTTTGAGCGCGTGTGCTAAAATAATATTTCCTCCCCTGAAAATAAGCCATCCCCGAAAATATTGCAACACAGCAATAGCCATGAGGTGACCATGCTCGCCGCCTCCTGCACCTCAACAATAATAAGATCTCCCTGAAAATAAGGCCAAGTGCTTATTTCGGGGCTCAAAAGAAAATAAGACCCTGTCTTATTTTTGGGAAAACATGGTAGGTTAGTAACCCAGTTGTTAAATGAATCTAGTGCCCCCGTTTATTTTGCTTGTCAGAGTGTCGCAAAAGGGAATACTGCATACAGTCGCAAAAGGGAATACTGCATATAGTCGCAAAAGGGAATACTGCATACACACTTGGAATACTGCATACAGTTTTGGTCGCCACGATGTAGAAAAGATGTGGAGACTCTGGAAAGAGTGCAGAGAAGAGCAACCAAGATGATTAGGGAACTGGAGACTAAAACATATGAAGAACGGTTGCAGGAGCTGGGTATGTCTAGTTTGATGAAGAGAAGGACCAGGGGAGACATGATAGCAGTGTTCCGATATCTCAGAGGGTGCCACAAAGAAGAGGGAGTCAAACTATTCTCCAAGGCACCTGGGGGCAGGACAAGAAGCAATGGGTGGAAACTAATCAAGGAGAGAAGCAACTTAGAACTAAGGAGAAATTTCCTGACAGTTAGAACAATTAACCTCTGGAACAGCTTGCCTCCAGAAGTTGTGAATGCCCCAACCCTGGAAGTCTTTAAAAAGATGTTAGATAGCCATTTGTCTGAAATGGTATAAGGTTCCTGTCCACGCAGGGGGTTGGACTAGAAGACCTACAAGGTCCCTTCCAACTCTGCTATTGTATTGTATTGTATTGTAAGGGGATCTCGTGACCCTGGGATAGTGCAACTGCCATAAATGTGAGTCAGTTGTCAAGTGTCTGAATTTTATCACATGATCATGGGAATGCCTCAAAGATTGTAGCTGTGAAAAACGGTCATAGGTCACCTGTTTCAATGCCATTGTACTTTAAACGAACTGTTGTAGGTCAAGGACTACCTGTACCACCTTAATTCCTTTTGAAACCCCCTCCAAGATAGCCCCCAGGGGGTCCTGTCTTAACTGCAATCAGAGTGCGACACTATGTGTCCACTGTGAGGGGAACGGGCTTTCTAGGCCTGTTCCTGATCAAAATGCATAGATGAAACAATCATATGATTCCCCTCTTAATTTTCTTCTCTTGCGTCTGCTTTCCTGCTGGAAAAGAATGAAGTCCAAAAGAGGGTAGACTAAGAAGAAATCAAAGCGCCTTTCCTAAACTTCAATTTAGACAGTGGGATGAGGATGTTCACTCTGTCATTCCAAGGTTAGGAGACATTACAGTTCTGATGAGAGAGAAAGAAGAAGGTTGGGAAGCCCTTTAGCATTATTGTATGAAATGTGCGGAGTAAATGGGAAAGATACCAAGGGAAATTACAAACGTCACCCAAAATGTCACCCTCAAAGCCATGATTGAGGTTGAGCCCTAGAGGAAAAATAATCATCAAAAGTAGAGGGAAGGATTCCCAACCAATTGAAACAAACGGGTAGAAATGGTCATCAAGAAGGAAGACAACCAGGAGGAGTTGCAGGAGAATCAGACACAGAATGGCTTCTGCAACAACATAATTTCAGGCAGACTTTACCAGCAAGGAGCCTCACACACCTTTGGGAGGAAGATGAAGGATACAGAGGGTAGCTAGGCAAAAAAAGAAGAAGAAAAGAAAAGAGTTTTGTAACATGATTTTCCACCCTTTCCTGTTTTTTTCTTTTCTTTTTTGGAGTTATTTGGGAAAGGATTTAGGAGTGTTTTTTTTTTCCCTTTAAATGTTATGAAGCCTGTTCTAGAAACCCTATGGCAGTGGTGGGTTTCTGCAGGCTCGCACCTACTCACGAGAGCCGTTTGGTGAAATTTAGAGAACCGGTGAGAGGGGGTTCCACCGGCGTACCTGGAAGTAAATCTGGCCCGCCACTGCCAGTGACTCAACGGGAAGGAAAGGAAAGGAAAGGAAAGGAAGGAAGGAAAGGAAGGAGGGAAGGAAGGAAAGAAAGAAAGAAAGAAAGAAAGAAAGAAAGAAAGAAAGAAAGAAAGAAAGAAAGAAAGAAAGAAAGAAAGAAAGAAAGAAAGAAAGAAAGAAAGAAAGAAAGAATTTATCATCACAATTGAGTCCAAAATTTTGGTTGCTTTGCAAGAGCATTATTAAATGAGTTTCACCACATTTTAAAAGGTGGCCACTCCCACCCTGTCACATGACTGCCAAACCACGCCCACAAAATAGGTCACACCTACAGAGTAGGTTCTAAAAAATTTTGAAACCCACCACTGCCCTATGGTCAATTTTTCAGCAACTGCAGCTGGGGAAAGAATGGGGGAAATGAGTTGGTGGGTTGTATGAAGCTTTGGGGCTTGGAAGTGACCAATCTTTTGGGGAAAAAAAAGAATGATCTGGTTGTGAGCTACTGCATACTTTTTATATTGGTAGCTCCCTCCATCCATCCCTCCCTCCCTCCCTCCCTCCCTCCCTCCCTTCCTTCCTTCCTTCCTTCCTTCCTTCCTTCCTTCCTTCCTGTCAACTCCATCCCTCACTCATCCTATGCTTTGACAATCTGACATCAGTTTAAATATTGTACTTTTCCCTCTTATCCTAGTATAAGACCTCATGTGGACACTCATGTCTCTCCTCTGGAAACTCTGCTTCCAAAGCAGATGACCCTTGAAATGATGCTGCATGGACAATCTGCTTAATTTGATCTGGTACTTCTCCCTCCTGACCCATCACATAGCTTTTCAGTTGCTACGCAATATTGGTTTACCAATAGGAGAGAATATTTGAAAGGCAGGGTTCAACTGTGGGATCCTTAGTGCTCTCTGAGCTTACTTGTTTTCTTGCAGCGATGATGTTACCTAGTTGAGTAATTAAATGTCTTGAAGTAAACAATCAATCTGGACTCCACCATATTGCTTTGCCTGCAAGCCGAATCAAAAATCCAGATTCTTTATTTGCTACATTTTAAAGAGAATATTACCCTGTCAACCTACTGAATGTTCTCTGCCTTGGAATTAGAATCTCTATCATACAAATCAAACTTCTTCTTGAACTTCTTGAACTCTTCAGCAACACATCCAAGAAGTCATATCAGAGCTATACAAAGCCACAGGACCATGTGATAGAAACCCAGAGAGACATAAAACTGTACGTCAGTGCTGCCATAAAGGCTGATAATGCTTTGCAAAGAATTAGCAGGGGACATTGTGAAATGGAGCATCTGGAGCAGGCAAGCATTAGTGAAAAGACATTCTGTATGAAGGATGGTGCGGATTTGCTGATAATGGGCAAAGCTGGAATTTCTAAGCCAGGGTAACCACATCAACCACTGACCTTATAGCATCTGACAGTAGAATGTATGGACAACTGCATGACCTGTTCGCATTCGAGAACTAAATTAAAGACAGCCCAATTTATGCCAAGAGACAGGTATGATAGCAGCTCAATGTATGCCAATATGATCTTCTCTAAGCTCCAGGATAGGAAAGGAGAGTACCTGCAAAGCTGTGCAGAAAAGCTCTAAATTAGACCCCAGAAGCTCCACCACATCAGCAGAGCCTAATGTCACCATGGAAGAATCCACAGCAGAAAAAAAAAAAGTCACGTAGTGATGCCGGCTTTCTATTAATAATTTTGGCCAGAGGCATTTTGTCTTTATGTATACATTCCCTGTTAACTCCCTCCACAGAGGCAGAATGACAGCATGTGGTGGCCTCAAGTGCAAAGAGACAATTAAAAAACAGGTGTCAGCACAAAGCATATTTCCTCTCTCTCTCCCTTCAAGGTTAAATTGGAACAGAAGGAAAGTAGATTCCCTATATCTTTGCCCTGCATCCCAGAAGTATTGATGATATTTGTGGATCGGATTTAAATGATCAACGAAGTGAATGGGACATTCAAGAATATTGCACGCATGTAAGAAATCAAAAGTCTATAAAACAAGATTGCCTTCCAATCAAACTTAATGTCTATTGACTAAGTGTATATATATTTTAGATAGATAGATAGATAGATAGATAGATAGATAGATAGATAGATAGATAGATAGATAGATAGATAGATAGATAGATAGATAGATATTATAGATATAGATCAGTGGTTCTCAACCTTTCCAATGCCATGACTCTTTAATACACTTCCTCATGTTGTGGTGACCCCCAAACATAAAATTGATGTCTTGTTTCCTAACACCATCAAAAATATGTGTTTTCCAATGGTCTTAGGCGACCCCTGTGAAAGGGTCATTCGACCCTCAAAGGGGTCCCGACCCACAGGTTGAGAACCATTGATATAGATGAGGGAGGGGGTTGCTCTGGCTTGGCTCACCCTGGACCTCCCCAGCAGGGGGATGCCCCCCCCAGTGTCCTAGCCCTTCCTCCTGCAATGTTGGTTGCTGGGGGCCCTGGATCCCCTCCCTCTCCCCAGGGATCGGCATCCCTTGGTCCAGCCGCGCAGCCCTCTGCCTACCTGGAGGTGGGGTGGGCTCCCAGCCAGGCGCTTGGCAGAGAAGAGCCGGGCTGGGCCCAACGCTGATTGTGGTTAGGAGGAGCCGGTAGGCAGGTGGATCACGGGACGGTTGTGGGAATGCCAGCGTGGCTGAGCAGATTGCTCCGAGGGGCCCCGCTGGGAAAAGGGAGATGAGAGAAGCGATTCCCTCCCCCTCCCCAACTAGACAGACAGAGGGAGGGAGAGACAGACAGACAGAGACAGAAAGAAAAAGAGAGAAAGAGAAAGAAAGGAAGAAAAAAGTGGGAGAGAGAGAGAGAAAGAAAGAAGGAAGGAAAGAAAGAAAGAAAGAAAGAAAGAAAGAAAGAAAGAAAGAAAGAACATGACCACAATTGAGCCCAAATTTTCTGTTGTTAAGTGAAAAGTTGTTAAGTGAATTTTGCCCTATTTCATTATCTTTTTTGCCACTTGTTAAATGAATCACTGCACTTGTTACTAACATTGTTAAGTGAATCAGGCTTCTCCATTGACTTTGCCTTGTCAGATGGTTGCAAAAGATGATTATATGACCTCGAGACACTGCAACCATTGTAAATATAGTATGAGTCAGTTGCCAAGCATTCAAATTTTGATCTCATGACCATTGGGATGCTACAATGGTCATAACTGTCATAACTGGTCATAAGTCACTTTTTCAATTCCTTTTCAATGATGCAGATTTTGATCATTTGCTGCTCCATACAGACGTTTGTTGGCTATCAAAAGCCAACTGTGTGAGATGCTTTTGCGTTCTTTTTGACACTGTTGTGGAGTTTTTTGAAGACAAAAATGCTTTGCTCAGTGGTGAACTCAGAGATCAGGCATGATATTGCTTATTTATCACTATTTGCAAAGTTCAATGAAGTGAATTTGCAGTTGCAAGGAAATGAGGTTTAAGAATTTACTGAACAGTGAAGTAGTTACTAAATTTTACTGAGTTTCCTAAGTTACTAGTCACTAAGGTTCTTGATAAATGACTATCAGACTTTGAAAACCTGGTATCACTGGATCATGTTCAACAATTTTGTTGAATTAACACTAACTAAAAAGGCTTTTAAATTGGATTTTGAATAAATGTGCAATTAATCGTTACAGTTTTGAATTTTACTGTTACTATCTTTCTTCCATCATGCAAACCGCCCAGTCACATGATGCCCCCCCAGCCACGCCCACCAAGCCACGCCCACAGAACCGGTCATAAAAAAATTGCATTCCATCGGGGGGGGAGGGGGGGTACTGAGGATCAGTTTGTAGCACCAAGAGGGTGGTGGACTGAAAAAGTTTGGGAAACACTGATATAGATGATATAGACAGACAGATAGACAGAGACAGACAGGCAGAGAGAGAGAGAGAGAGAGAGAGAGAGAGAGAGAGAGAGAGAGAGAGAGAGAGAGAGAGAGAGAGAGAGAGAGAGAGAGAGAAAGGGATTTGGTTTTGACAAAGAAGCAATATGGTCAAAGTTTTCAATATATTACATTTTATTTGTAATATATGTTCCCAGGCCTTAAAATTAAAGATTATGGTGGTATTGATGGTAATGATAGTCATGATTGCACCCCACCGCGGGGAGGCGGAACCGGAATCGGTGAGATGGTTCCGCCCCAGGCACCTGATGGACTCTGAGAGGTTCCAGATGGAGCTTGGGCCAATACCTGAGACCCTGACCCACGACTTGACTGAGGACCTGGTGGCCGCCTGGAAGAGTGCGGCCACGGGGGCCCTGCACCGGGTTGTGGCTTTGCGGCCTCTCACCCGGCGCCGAACTGCCTTGGCTCCTTGGTTTTCCGAGGAGCTGAGGGTGATGAAGCATCGGAAGAGATGCCTAGAGAGCGGTTGGAGGGCCACCCGCTACGAGTCTGACCAGACACTGGTAAGGTCTTATTTAAAGACCTACCTAGTGGTGATAAGAGCAGCGAAATGTAATTATTTCTCCGCTCTTGTCGCATCTGCAGATAACCGACCAGCTGCCCTGTTTAGGGTGACCCACTCCCTTCCTCACCCAAGGGCGCGGGATGCCCCCTTGCAGGTCGAGCGAAGGACTTTGGGCGTTATCTGCATGACAAAATCTATCAAATTCAGGACAGGTTGGCCTCTGACTGGACTAGTAGAGATGGGTTGACTGAGGCAAGTCCTGAGAATGTCATCTGGGAGGAGTTTGATCCTGTGACTCCTGAGGACATGGACAGGATACTGGGGCAGCTGAATGCCACCACATGTTTATTGGACCCGTGTCCCTCCTGGTTGGTACTGGCCTCCTGGGAGGTTACACATGGCTGGCTCCAGGGAATTGTCAATGCTTCTTTGAGTGAGGGGTTTCTACCAGCCACCTTGAAAGAGGCAGTGGTGAGGCCCCTCCTCAAGAAGCCCTCTCTGGATCTGGCTGTTTTGGCCAACTATCGTCCTGTCTCCAACCTTCGATTTATTGCGAAGGTTGTTGAGAGTGTGGTGGCATGACAGCTCCCTCAGCACCTGGATGAAGTGGTCTATCTGGACTCGCTCCAGTCCGGCTTTCTGCCTGGGCACAGCACGGAGACGGCATTGGTCGCATTGGTCGATGATCTCTGGAGGGCCCAGGATAGGGGTTGCTCATCTATCCTGGTCCTGTTAGATCTCTCAGCAGCTTTTGATACCATCAACCATGGTATCATGCTGCACCGGTTGAAGAGGTTGGGGGGGGCACCGTTTTATGGTGGTTCTCCTCCTATCTCTCTGACCGATCACAGTTTGTGTTCGCAGGGGGGCAGAGGTCGACTTCGAGGTGCCACACTTGTGGGGTCCCACAGGGGCTGGTCCTCTCGCCCCTTCTGTTCAACTTCTATGTGAAGCTGCTGGGTGAGATCATCCATGGTTTTGGGGTAGAGTTCCATCAGTACGTTGATGACACTCAGCTGTACATCTCTACCTCAGACCACCCCAATGATGCCGTGGAAGTGATGTCCCGGTGTCTGGAGGCCGTGCGAGTCTGGATGGGGAAGAACAGGCTTCGACTCAACCCATCCAAGACTGAGTGGCTGTGGCTTCCGGCATCACGGTATAGCCAGCTGATGCCATCTCTGGCTATTGGGGGTGAGGCATTGGCCCCCACAGAGAGGGCTCGCAACTTGGGCGTCCTCCTGGGCTCTCAGCTGTTTCTAGAAGTTCACATGACAGCCGTGGCCAGGAGGGCTTTCTACCAGGTTCACCTGATATGCCAGTTGCGCCCCTTTCTGGATCATGACACCTTACGCACAGTCACTCAAGCCCTCATCACCTCCTGCCTGGACTATTGTAACACTCTCTACATGGGGCTTCCCTTTAGGTGCACCCGGAGGCTCCAGTTGGTCCAGAATGTGGCTGCACAGGGGATTTTGGAAGCATCTAGATGCTCCCATGTGACACCTCTCCTGCGTGAGCTGCACTGGCTGCCTGTGGCTTTCCAGGTGCGCTTCAAGATATTAGTGACCACCTTTAAAGTGCTCCATGGCGAGGGACCTGGTTACCTGTAAGACCGCCTCCTGCTGCCAAATACCTCCCACCGACCAGTTCGCTCCCACAGAGAGGGCCTCCTCAGGGTGCCGTCGGCCAGGGAGAGAGCCTTCTCTGTGGCAGCCCCTGCCCTTTGGAATGACCTACCCCCTGAACTATGTACCATCATAGACCTACGTCTCTTCCGTCGGGCCCTGAAGACACATTTATTTCGTGCTGCTGGCCTCTCATATTTTTTAATTGATTTTAGTACGGGGTTTTAACTGCAGGCCAATACATTTAATACATTTTAATATATCATTTTAGCTTTTGTACTACCCATTTTTACTATGGCTGTGCACCGCCCTGAGTCCCAGAAGGGAGAAGGGCGGTATATAAATTGAATAAATTTAATACATTGAATTGAATTGAATTGAATGATGGACCCTGGAAAGACCCTGGAAGTCTTTAAAAAGATGTTAGATAGCTATTTGTCTGAAATGGTATAAGGTTCCTGCCCACGCAGAGGGTTGGACTAGAAGACCTACAAGGTCCCTTCCAACTCTGCTATTGTATTGTATTGTATTAACCTCTCATGAGGGGCATATGTCCTTAGTATTTATTTAATCACAAGTTAGCCAAAATATCTGTGTAATCACATCCTCCAGTATCCAATTCCTTCTCCAATCATCTGAAATTTCTTGGCTTCTCACACTTCTGTAATTCCCTGAAGAATTTAGGTTTTGTTTATATGGGATTCAATCCAATCACAAATATTATGTCACCCTCACCCATCCTTCTAAACAAGAAGTTCTCACAAATTTGGTTGAGAATTCTGAAATACTCTTTATACTCATGTCCAGGTAGAATAGATGAAGGGTTCAATTCAGACTTTGGAAACCTAATTTTATACCCAATGAAGTTTCATGGAAGTCACAGCCATCAAGCATGTGGGAAACTAGGAGAATCGGGCAGCTCAAATGACTAGAAAGATGTATTGCAATCTTAATCTCTCTATAATAATCTGATTTACTAACAAACAAGAGAAATGAATGAGAATAAGCAGTCTTTCAAAGGGGGCTAGACTTCGATCTTTTTGTGGGCTTGCAGAGATTCATGCCTCACGAGGCATTTGACCCCTCCCTCACGTTCAGCCTGGTAATCTCCGACAATAGCAATTCTTTTTTTTCCTCTTAGCCTAACTCACTTAAAGGAGTTAAATTGAGAGTGAACCTGGTCAGATGAAGCGATGGGATTCAATTTTTTTTACTACTGGTTCTGTGGACATGGCTCTGTGGGTGTGGCATGGCTTGGTGTGTGTGGCTTGGTGGGCATGGCAGGGGAAGGATACTGTAAAATCTCAATTCCCTCCCCACTCCAGGGCAAGGTTACTGCAAAATCCCCATTTCCTTCTGATCAGCTGGGACTTGGGAGGCAGAGAATAGATGGAGACGGGGCCAGTCAGAGGTGGAATTTACTGGTTCTACAAACTACTCAAAATTTCTGCTACTGGTTCTCCAGAACTGGTCAGAACCTGCTGAATACCACCTCTTGTCAACTGGGTTTTTCTGAAGACAGAGACAACACCAAAGTGAAATTGGACCAATAAAATCACTATGCTCAACCCCACCATAGGAATTGATCCTCACCCCAAATCCTGGGTCTAAGGCAATTAAAGCTGGTTTGTTGGCTGTTCCAACCAAGCCCAGTATGAAACACTTAGAATGAACGTGCTACTTAGCAGAATTTTAAGGAAGGGAGGAGGGTGGGGAAAGAGAAGAAAAACCTCCTTCTTTGATGACCTTTGTAAAACTTTCTGGATCCACAATAATAAAAATAACTGCTGTGAAGCATTTTTTGATAACCTGCAAAATTTCTGCCTTCATGCACTGAGAAGGCGCCAATGAAGAAATCACAAGCACATCAACAGACAGGAATGAACTGTGTGTATATATGCCAACGCTAAAAGAACTGATTTTTCTCCCCTTTTCGGCAAGCCTTGTGCTGTTTGAAAACACAAAAACTGAGGCTGCCTTTATGAATCTAAGTGACCAAAAGGTCAGGGAGTTATGTGGCTCCCTCTTGATTTTTTTCAACACCTCCCTCCTCTTGTTGCAATGCTCTCAGGCATTCCGAGCGTGAATCAAAAGTTAGTTGCCTGTTTCAATCAGATTTCATACAGCGGAGAGTGGTGTTACCAGGAGCCAATTTCCTTTGTACAATGGAGACATGCTTGGCATAATTTGATCACGATAAATGGGAAAACAGTAATTACATAGGCCAAATTAAATTGCCTTGCAGTAAATAAGGCATACATCAGGAAGTGAAGTTGGTGAGCCAAGATGGTTACAATGTAAATTGTCAGTTCCATGAATTAAGCAAAATTAGAACATTTTTTTTTCTCCCAAAGAATTGAGAGTAGCTGATTGGTGCCTGCAAGGGGGCATTGAAATCTGCAAAATCGCAGGCATTGCATTGTGATGCAAACTCCACCTCCGGGATCAAAATGCTGGTGTCATTTTTAAGTCTAAAACATCTTCTAAAGTTATTTCAGGTGTTAAGAAGATGGCTAGTTTATAGCTTTGAATAGTCACTGGATATTTCTTGGTGAAGTTAAATGCTATCAGAAAGTTTTGTGTTTTCTGGAAATCTCTTTTGGATGCTCAAAAGAAGATAGTCATCACAGTTTGGCTTGAGTCAGTTGTTGATTCTGTCTCTTGCAAGTTGTCAACTTTTGCAAAGGATGATACAAAGGCTTAGGTATGAATCTTGCTATTCTGGTTTAGTCAACAATAGTCAGATAATTTAATCTAGTGGTTAAGGGACCAGACTAGAAAGCAGAAGATCATGATTTCTTTAGACTGTCTACTGTCAACCTCACCCCATTCCTAAGAGGTTTTTAAGGGATGTGCATAAGGGCACCAGAGTGCTTACCATCCCTGTCCTAATATTCCCTTGTATTTGTATCAATTTCCTCTATTCATAATCATATTTCTACATCAGTTATCTAATTCATGCTTGATGAAGTAAGTAAGTAAGTAAGTAAGTAAGTAAGTAAGTAAGTAAGTAAGTAAGTAAGTAAGTAAGTAAGTAAGTAAGTTCCTCCTTAACCATGAAAGCCAGCAAGAAAACTTTGACTTAATTCCTCTTTCTTAGCCCAAAATACCTCTCAGGATTATTGTTGTGGAGAAAACAGAAAGAGGAAGTTTTGTTGCATATGCTTGCCACATTAAATTATTTGTAAAAATAAAAAGGTGAGTTGCAAATAAATAAATAAAATAAATAACTGCAACAAAAATTATAATATCAGCTGGTGCGTGAATCCAAATGAACTTCATAGACAGGGATTGTCCAAATTCCAGCAGTATAGCATTTGACTCAAGACATAGCTATTATGAATTTTTCAGTTACAAGATTTATGTCATAACTTAATTTGTATTGCAAAATAGGAGGATATTGTTTTTTTTCTTGGTCAACAGTTCTTAAATTGTTGATTGTATTTATACATAGTTATTTATTGTATTGTATTTTTATATTATATCCCTATGCTGCTTTTCCTTTGGGGACATAGAAACCTACAATTATATTTATTTATCCACACAATCACCTAGTTAAGGAGGTTGGTTTGAGAGAGTCTGTTAAAATATTTAAAATTTAATCACTGGAGTACTGAAGGATTGGACTATGAGTAAGAACACGTAGTTATAATTAATTAAAGAGAGCTGGCCACTACATGAGGCAACTTAAGTTGTGATTGGTTGCTGTGGATGAAAGGGGAGGGTTCCTTGTTTCCTGCCTTTTACCTGTGTAGGTGTGTGTGTATGCATGCACATGTGTAACATGTGCACACTCCATGGTTTACTTCTTGATGTTCCTGTTGTGTTGATTTACCTACTGTGCTCCTATTTACCTCTCTAATTTACTATAACAATATTTATTTATATAAAATTGCTTTGTGTCAGCATCTCTGACACTGGCTGGACAATTCCTTGACCCTAATTTATTTGATGACCGCACCATCAGTCTCCTTAGATACACTTCACACACTCTTAATCAATGCACCACACTGGTTTTCAGTGTGGTCAACAGATATTTATCAGTAAAAGGTTACTGGACTGTATTTTAACGTAGTGTAAAGGTATGCAGGAATTAACCTAGAAGAGAGGATGAAGGGCTACAGCCTAGACATTGGTCTAATAAATGAAATCTGAGTCCAAGAGAGTGTTGAACACTGGAGAAAGTATCTCAGAAGGAACCTTCTCTAGGTTTTTGGAGAGTAAAAGGAAGGAAGGCAGAGATATTTTTAGTCTTACAAGATTCTATAAACTTGCAATGAAGATAGTGTTAGTACTCCTTGTTGATGCTTCTTATCTGGAATTCCTCAAAATGCTGACAGATTTAAAGAGAGAATGTTCTAAAAGTCCCAAATGTAAGCTATCATATATCAATTGCAAGCCAAACTGGTTGTCAATAGTCTACTTAGAATTTTGAGTATCCCACAATAAAATACAAAATACAAACACAATAAAAGCCAATATTGTAACACACATGTAGAAGTGACAGAATTTTCTATCACAGTTGCATGACACTACTTTAATGATTTGGGCCTCCCCTTTGCCTCTTACCTGGACACCTTTGAAAAATAGATTAAATTGAGAACTAATGATTTGGGCCCATGTTTACCAAATGCCTGAAATTTACCAGAAATACACCTCCCATAAAGCTGTGAACAAAATATTAGTTTAATAACTTTTTAAATAACTTCTACTTTTATGTTCTTCTCACTTCAGCTTCAGCTGCACCATCAGCTGCTTTGCAATTTCTAAAAAGTTTCTTCCTGTGTGAAAGAGGCTTTTGTTTTAATCCTATATTCTCACAAACCTGAGATGTTGCTTCCAATGTCTCAAGTGGCTATTTTTAACTGGTTGGCAGAGGGGTGACTGGTGATGATGTTTTCTTCTACACTTTTTCCTTTCACCTCCTATATCTCACTCCAGAAAAGCACATTGGGAAGAATTCTCTAGCCATGCCTCATGATGAAACTATGTGATTGGGTTCACAATCCATTGGCTCAGTGGTGGTTGGTGATTGAAACACATAAGGAAATATTGTTCCTGCCCACTTGAGTCTGGAAGAAATTCCATAGGTGGGAGGCATAGACATTTTGGTGAGGTACCGACAGTTAGTACTGTAAGGAGCCCCAGACCACCCCTGAGTGAAGAAGTGGCATGTCTGCCAGTTTGAACTGAGATAACAGAATGTGAGGCAATTGGCAGTTGGGACAGAGTTCTTTTCAGGTGGGGAGGGGTAGTAGAACTCCTTAGCATCAGACCATGTTACTGTATAAAGAATACTAATGATCTGATGATCATTTTGAAAAATCCTTTCTTAGCGAGCACCTAGAAGCCAAGAAGAACGTACATGCCAAATTTCAAGTTTGTAGGCTTTACTGTTCTGGAGATTTCGTGATGAGTGAGTGGTATTTGTCTTTTATTTATATCTAGATTTAATAGAAATGTGAAATGCTGATATGTGTTTTTTTTTTAATGAATGTACTGAGAAAGGCAGTGAAAGAAAGATTGTACAGTGAAGGTTCCTATAAGATGACCCCCATCTTTCCAAGAGACCTTCTCTAAAATTCTCTCTCCTTTGGAAAAAAATATAAAGTGAATTGTCTTTCTCAAATTGAATGAGAAAAAAATGCAAAGAATTTTTCTGCATGACTCTCAGCTTTCATTGAAATATGAAACATCACTCTTCCTGATGGCCAGCCTGAATCACTGTTCCCAATAGCATGAAACAATCCCATTTTATGGCAATGAATGTAATATAGCTAAAGAGCATGGTCTTGATAGATTTTGATTTAGAACACTTAACATCTGAGCCTTTTAGGAGGGGGAAAATATATCAGTAACTATGAATAGCCCTCCGTGATGAAAACCTTTGTAGCTTTTTCGAATATTCTTCACTTCTCATTAACCCTGGCTATGACTGAGTGGGCGTAATGTAACAAAGGAGAAATGAAATGGATAAGATTGAGTAAATCTGGCTAAACAGGTCAAATAAATGTAGCCATTAGTGACTGTGGATTGAGTCTGCAAAATTTATGGCTATCTTTATTAGAGAACATGAATTAATTTAGTACATAAACAACATCTTTAAATGGATAAATTCCTGGTGACAATGGAACAGGATTGTAACAACATATTCGTTTCTATTTCTACCCAAATTCTCAGTCAAGTCCCTGTTTCAACACTTCCTTCTTGCCTACAATTTTATGAAGTCCAGTTTTGGAGTCCAAATCAACCATAATTGTTGTAATTTATATACTATACAATTCTAGAATAATTGAATAATTTTACAATTGAATAATTATAGAGTCAGCTCTATCATTTTACAATTCCATCAGATTTGTTGATGGTCTGTGCATAACATGTGTCAAGGGATATTGAAGGTGTGCCCTCCTTTGCTGCATCAACAGAGGGATAGTATCAAGGCCACATGAAGTATTAGTACCACTATATACTACCTTAGTTGAGGCCACACTTAGAATGCTATATCATTACAATGAAAAAAAGATGTTGAGACCCTAGAAAGAGTGCAGAGAAGATCAACAAAAAATATTAGCAGGCTGGAGGATAAAGCATACAATGAACTGCATATACCCAGAAATGGGTATATGCAGACTAACAAAGAAAAGAACTAGAAATGACACGATAATCTACAAATATTCGAGAGGCTATCACAAAGAAGATAGGGAACAACATATTTTCCAAAACATCTGACGACAAAACAAGAAGTAACAGATGGAAAGTTATCAAGGAGAGATAGAACTAAGAATAAATTTCCTGACAATGAGTACAATTAATCAGTGGAGAGGCTTGCTTTCAGAAGTTGTGGGTATTCCAACACTAGATGTCTTTTAGAAGAGACTGCATAGCCATTATTCTGGTTGTATGTCTCCAACTTGGGCTGTGTGTTGGACTAGAAGATTTATTATTCTGTATTTTGCAATTCTAGTTAGCCATTATACATTCTGAATAAAATGATAGATTTTATTGCTGAAAGGAAGATACATATTTGTCAACTAAAAAGAGACAGGTTGTGTTTTCCTCAAAACAGAGCAAATCCTACTGACTGTGACTAAGCTAAGCAAAGTTAATAAATACAGATAGTCCTCACTTAACAGATGATGGCTTAATGACTGTTAGAAGTTACATCAGGCACCAAAACAGTTGCTTATGACTTACACTCAAAATGACAATGATGATCAGTCCTAATGATGCTGATGATATTACTTAGTTTGGGCAACGAAACATTTGCAAGAAAACAACCCAGTTCAGAGCACCAAGGATTCTTCATTTCAACCATGAGCTACAAATATTCTCCTTTATTGGTATCTGGGAAATCCATTTGGGAAAATGGATTCATTTAATGACCATATAGTTTATTAACAACCATGTGATTTTCTGAATGACAGCAATGGTTCACTTTATCCCAGGGGTGCCAAGCTCATGTCATCACGACAGCATCACTTGATGTATCAGGACTTTTTGTCCATTCACTAAACCTGGCATGGGAATGACCTCTGGCCCGCAGGGTGGGAGTTTGACAGCCCTGCTTTATACTAATATTCTACTGGTTGTAAAATCAAATCAGGTCTTCTAATGACGCATTCAATGACTACAATAACTTACAACAGAAATTCTGGGATTGTTTGTGGTTGTTAAATGAGGACTACCTGTATTACATTTCCTTGGATCTTTTCCTCCATGATGGAGCTGAGGGTTGAGTCAGTTTCATGAAAGCTTTATAATGAATTTCTGAACTGTAGTCTTGAAATGAGTGGAAAATGACTTTTGAGCCTCCATTCCTTTCTTTAGACCTAGTGCAGGAGAACATCCAAATGATTTGCCCCCAAATTGCTATGTTTGTTAATGCAGATTTCAGTCCTGCAGCCATGTTCCTTTTGGATCTTTGGCCCGCCACACTTCTATCTACTATGCTGTTTCTATAGTGGGGAAATGGGAGGTGTAATAGAAAGGAGTAGTATGTTATGTAACCAAAATAAAATTCCTTTCTAGATTGCCAAGGTCATCCTTTCTCTCTGCACCTCTGCAACTGACCAGAACTGGATGGGTGGAACTGCCAGCATGATAGTGGAAGATTGGACCATGTGATGGATTTGTGGGTGTGGGGGCAAGATCTTGAACTTTAACTTGGGCGGGAAATGGAAAAAGCTTCAGATTCGGGTTTTCCCCCAGATGTGCCAGCATGGCTCTCTTAATAAATTGGGACTTTGAGCAGCACGTTGCCTTGGACTCTGATTTAATTTTGGATGCTATCTGGAATGCTGACAGCACATTTAGCTAACTCAGCTCCTATGCTGAGTATTATTTAGCATTATTATAAGGGAAAATTCTGCATCCTTAACTATGTGACCATGATATGTATTGAACTTCAATTCTCCCAGTTCCTAGCCATGCTAGCCAATTGAGTTATAGCAATTAATATCTGAATACAGGTAGTCCTTGCGTTACAACCAGAGGTGGTATTCAGCCAGTTCAGAACGATTCAGGTGAACCAGTACCGAAGATCACAGATGGACCTACCCGGTTCTATGCCATCCTATTTAGCTACATTTGGGGGCTGGATGCATGTGCAGAAGGCATGTGTGTGAGCAAAGCACATGCATGGAAGTCTAGGCGCATGCATGGAAGGTACAATTGAGCCCACAATTTCTAAGTGAGACAGTTGTTAAGTGAGTTTTGTCCCATTTCACAACCTTTCTTGTCATATCTGCTAAGAGAATCACTGCAGTTGTTAAGTTAATAACTTGGTTGTTAGGCAGAGTTGGCTTCCCCATTGACTTTGCTTCTCAGAAGGGATCACATGATCCCAAAATACTGCAATATCATAAATATCCACCCATTACCAAGCACCCGAATTCTGATCATGTTACCATGGGGATGTTGCAGTAGTTGTTAGTGTGAAAAACAGTCATAATTCACTTTCTTTTCCCAGGGCTATGGTGAAAATCACTAAATCAACTGTTGTAAGTCATGCACTCCGAGATATACCTTGGAAGGTATGAGAGTGGGAGAGACTGATTTAAATTATATTTAATTTACAAACTATTTTATAGCTTCACCAGAGTAGTCAAATTCTGGCAATTACCCTTTGGTAATTTGTAATCTTTGGTTCACCCTTAGCGAGCCCCATTGACAGACATTTTAATTCTCTCTCATTTTTTAGGGTATCCAGATTTTAATTGCTCCTGAGAAGGCAACTTTGTGTGTGCATGTTGCTTTTAGCAATTGCAAAAAGCTCTCCCTGCTGAGCTTTGAAATGAAAATTATCGCCAAAAGTAAACTTGTCAATTCATTATTTGCAGACTCTAATCTGTAAATTAAACATGTAATATTCTTGGTAGGGAAAGAGTGTTTGCTTTTGCTTTTGTTTAACCATTACGCCCTCAATGGAAATATTACAAAGTTAAGAAAATGAAACCTTATAGGCAGATCTTGTTTCTAATGGCCTAGCTTTTGCATAATTTGCAATGGCAGAAGACAACCAATCTTTTAAAAATTATATCTTAGAATGACCCAAATAATGTTGTATTAGAGCACTTTTTTTTCAAACTCGGCAACATTCAGATGTGTGGACCTCAATTCCCAGAATTCCTCAACCAACTGGCTGAAGAATTCTGGGAGCCGAGACATCTTAACATTGCCAAATTTGAAAAATAGTATATTAGATCAAAGAGGAATGAAATATCCCCAAACCTCAACTTATCTTGAGTATCACTCTAAATATCATTGTTTGATACAATGTATTGGGATGCACACTTAGTTGTTGGTATCCAGACATATATCAAATTTCTCAACCAACTGCTTATATGTCTGAGCATTTTTCAGTGTTATTAATATGGCACAGAAGTTCTGTTTCCGGAAATTGCAATAGCACATAGATATATATTGCTTTACAGTGTTTTGCAGCCCTCTCTAAGTGGTTTACAGAGTCAGACTATTGCCCACAACAATCTGGGTCCTCATTTTACCAACCTGAATTGACCTTGAATGTAATATAAATGTAATATTGTATTATATGTAATATTAAATATAATATTCCAGCACAACTTTTTATTTCCAGCATATTATTGATAGGATAAAACCTTAACAATGGTAACAATAATAATGAGCCACTATATCCTTATCCAAATCCTAGAAATGGTGTACTTTGGAAGGCACTTTCATCGCAAAATGCACTAATCCTTAATTGGTTCCAGGAGGCACAATGAGTAATAAAAAAGCATGAATACCAAGCAAGCCATGTGTCTTACCTCATGGCCCTTTGCTTCAGTCCAAAAGGATTTCCTATCTGTAAGGCCACACTTGGAATGCTGAATTCACTTTTGGTCGCCACAATGTAAAAAAAAATAAAAATTGGAGACTCTGGAAAGAGTGCAGAGAAGAGCAACAAAGATGATTACTTGGTTTTTGCCTCCGGCCAGTGGTTGAGTAATCTTGGTTTAGGGGAAATAGTCATTGAACCCCTGTCATGGTCAGATCACTCTCTCCTTCAGCTGAGCTTTCCAACCGCTGCATCCCACTGCGGGGAGGCGGGACCGGAAGTGACGAGATGGTTCTGCCCCAGGTGCCTGATGGACCCTGAGAGGTTCCAGATAGAGCTTGGGCCAATACCTGAGACCCTGACCCACGACTCGACTGAAGACCTAGTGGCCGCTTGGAATAGTGCAGCCATGGGGGCCCTGGACCGGGTCGTGCCATTGCGGCCTCTCACCTGCCACCAAACCACCTTGGCTCCCTGGTTTTCCGAGGAGCTGAGGGTGATGAAGCATCAGAAGAGACGCCTAGAGAGCGGTTGGAGGGCCACCCGCTCCGAGTCTGACCGGACACTGATAAAGTCTCATTTGAAGACCTACCTAGTGGCGATAGAAGCGGCGAAGCATAACTACTTCTCCGCTCTTATCGCGTCTGCAGATAACCGCCCTGCCGCCCTGTTTAGGGTGACTCGCTCCCTTCTTTATCAGTGGCCGCAGGATGCCCCCTTGCAGGGTCGTGTGGAGGAATTTGCATGATAAAATCGATCAGATCTGGGACGGGTTGGCCTCCGACTGGTCTAGTTCAGATGGGTTGACGGTGGCAGGTCTTGAGTCTGTTATCTGGGAAGAGTTCAATCCTGTGACTCTTGAGGAAATGGACATGATGCTGGGGCAGCTGAACGCCACATGTTTACTGGAGCCGTGTCCCTCCTGGTTGATACTGGCCTCCCAGGAGGTGACGCAAGGCTGGCTCCAGGGAATTGTCAATGCTTCTTTGAGTGAGGGGTTTCTGCCGGCTGCCTTGAAAGAGGCAGTGGTGAGGCCCCTCCTCAAGAAGCCCTCCCTGGACCCAGCTGTGTTGGCCAACTACTGTCCTGTCTCCAACCTCCGATTTCTTGCGAAGGTTGTTGAGAGCGTGGTGGCGCGGCAGCTCCCTCAGCACCTGGATGAAGCTGTCTATCTGGACTCGCGCCAGTCCGGATTCCGGCCTGAGTACAGCACAGAGACGGCATTAGTCTCTGGAGGGCTTGGGATAGGGGATGTTCCTCTATCCTGGTCCTGTTAGATCTCTCAGCGGCTTTTGATACCATCGACCACGGTATCATGTTGTGCCAGCTGGAGGGGCTGGGGGTGGGGGGCACCATCTTATGGTGGTTCTCCTCCTACCTCTCTGACCGGTCGCAATTTGTGTTGGCAGGGGGGCAGAGGTCGACGTTGAGGTGCCTCACTTGTGGGTGCCACAGGGGTCAGTCCTCTCGCCTATATCATCTATATGAAGCCATTGGGTGAGATCATCTGTGGTTTTGGGGTAGAGTTCCATCAGTACGCTGGTGATACTCAGCTGTATATCTCTATCCCGGGCCACCCCAACGATGCCATGGAAGTGATGTCCCAGTGTCTGGAAGCCATGCGATTCTGGATGGGGAGAAACAGGCTCCGACTCAACCCGTCCAAGACCGAGTGGCTGTGGCTTCCGGCGTCATGATAAGCCAGCTGGTGCCATCGCTGGCTATTGGGGGAAAGTCATTGGCCCCTACAGAGAGGGCTCGCAACTTGGGTGTCCTCCTGGATTCTCGGCTGTCTCTAGAAGATCATATGACAGCCGTGGCCAGGGGGGCTTTTTATCAGGTTTGCCTGATACGTCAGTTGCACCCCTTTCTGGATCGTGATGCTTTACGCATGGTCACCCAAGCCCTGGTCATTTCCCGTCTGGACTGCTGCAGTGCTCTCTACATGGGGCTTCCCTTGAGGTGCACCCAGAGACTCCAGTTAGTTCAAAATGCAGCCGTGCGGGGGATTCTGGGAGCGTCTAGATGTTCCCACATGACACCTCTCCTGCGCGAGCTGCACTGGCTGCCTGTGGCTTTCCAGGTGCGCTTCAAGGTATTAGTAACCACCTTCAAAGCGCTCCATGGCAAGGGACCTGGTTATCTGCAAGACCGCCTCCTGCTACCAAATACCTCCCACCAACCAGTCCGCTCCCTCAGAGAGGGCCTCCTCAGGGTGTCGTCGGCCAGGCAATGCCGGCTGGAGACCCCTAGGGGGAGAGTCTTCTCTTTGGCAGCTCCTGCCCTCTGGAATGATGTGCCCCCTGACCTATGGACAATCACAGACCTGCGCCAGTTCCATCGGGCCTTGAAGACCCATTTGTTTCGTGTGGCCGGACTGGTGTAGTTTTTTTAAAAATTGTTTTAGTAAGGGTTTTTAACAGGATTTTAGTCAGGCTAGCTGTTTAATAGATTTTTAACTGTATTTTATGTTTTATATCATTGCCTTTTATTAGTGCCTGTACACCGCCCTGAGTCCTGGAAGGGAGAAGGGCAGTATAAAAATTTAATAAATAATAATAAATAAATAATAATAATGATTAGAGGACTGGAGGCTAAAACGTATAAAGAACAGCTGCAGGAACTGGGTATGTCTGTTTGTTGAAAAGAAGGATTAGGGGAGACATAATAGTAGTGTTCCGATATTTCAGGGGTTGCTACAAAGAAGAGGGAGCCAAGCTATTCTCCAAAGCACCTGGGGGCAGGACAAGAAGCAATAGGTGGAAACTAATCAAGGAGAGAAGCAACTTCTCTCCTTGATTAGTTCAAAGGAGAAATTTCCTGACATTAAAACAATTTACCAGTGGGACAACTTGCCTCCAGAAGATGTGAATGCGCCAACACTGGAAGCTTTTAAGAAGATGTTGGATCACCATTTGTCTGAAGTGGTGTAGGGTTTTCTGCTTAGTCAGGGGGTTGGACTAGAAGATCTCCAAGGTCCCTTCCAACTCTGTTATTCCATTCCACAATTTTACAATTATTGGGGGGTAGGGGTGGACATAATCATAATCCTTGAGTTATTTACAAAAAATAATAAATATGGGAAACAAGTATATTAATATGGCTTACTGTTCATAATTTGAGGAATTATGGTTTCCTCTGCCTCCAAGTAGATGAAATAAAATAAGATCTAACCAGTGATGGAATTCAAATAATTTAACAACCAGTTCTCTGCACTAATGACTGACTGGGTGGATGTGGCCATGGTGGGCGTGACCATGATGTGACAGGCAGCACTTGGCCTCCTAAACCACCACAACCACCCCGGAAGTAAAAACGGGCTTTAGAGGAGCGCTGCACCTCCTATGCCCCATTTTGGGCCTAGTAGGGCCTCCTGCACTTACCTGGGAGCCAAAACGGGGCACATGGGGTCTCCTGGAGAGGGCAAGGCCATCCAAAAAGTTAATAACCAGTTTGCATGAACCGACCTGAACTGACTGAATCCCACCACTGGATCTAACTAAGAAAGCAAATGTTCTTCTAACTGAAGCACATACATTTGAATGACTCAGAGGTTCACACAGTTTTCATTCTTCTGGGCTGGAATGTTCCATGCTTCCTGGGTGGCCATTTTTGCCTTGTTCAATCAGAACAATTTTTCTTGCCTGTTCAACCAAGTGATTTAAAAATACTTTCTTCAGGGGCTAAGATCTCCTTAAATATTTCAGCCATCTTTCAACAATTCCTCATTTTTGCTGGGTTATAAATGCCATAGAAATTGTGGTTTTTCCAAAACAGAATGACAGTCGATCATCTCTGGTCGGATGTAACATGCAACAAAAAATGATGTATTGCCATAGTGATGACTGAATGACGTTTCTCCTCTAAGGAAAGCCTCCTGCAGGTTCTTATGATATGCTTTGACCTCCAGCTTGTCAAATTAAGATTTTTTTTCCCAACTTTTTTTTTCTGGGAGAGCAAAACATCAATCTGTAGTTACTTAGATGTTGCAGGAAAGAGAGATTTTTATGTCATTTCCTTTATGGGATAAGGCAGAGCTAAGCATGGCCACTCAGCTACCAATGGCAAAAAAATGAAGAAAGTGTCTTTTAATCACTTGGTTGTACAGACCAAAAAACAACAAAAAAAAACCACTGCCTAGGGCAGTAATGGCGAACCTGTTTTGGCTTGCATGCCAAAAGGGGGGGGGAAGCACGGGGGGGTGTCATGCATGGGCATGCCACACCCATAATGCTATGCACATGACCCCAGTGTGCATAATAATAATAATAATAATAATAATAATAATAATAATAATAATAATAATAATAATAATAATAATAATAATAATAATAATAATAATAATAATAATAATAATAATAATAATAATACAATACAATACAATAGCAGAGTTGGAAGGGACCTTGTAGGTCTTCTAGTCCAACCCCCTGCATGGGCAGGAACCTTATACCATTTCAGACAAATGGCTATCTAACATCTTTTTAAAGACTTCCAGGGTTGGGGCATTCACAACTGCTGGAGGCAAGCTGTTCCAGAGGTTAATTGTTCTTACTGTCAGGAAATTTCTCCTTAATTCTAAGTTGCTTCTCTCCTTGGTTAGTTTCCACCCATTGCTTCTTGTCCTGCCCCCAGGTGCCTTGGAGAAAAGTTTGACTCCCTCTTCTTTGTGGCACCCTCTGAGATATCGGAACACTGCTATCATGTCTCCCCTGGTCCTTCTCTTCATCAAACTAGACATACCCAGCTCCTGCAGCCGTTCTTCATATGTCTTAGTCTCCAGTCCTCTAATCATCTTGGTTGCTCTTCTCTGCACTCTTTCCAGAGTCTCCACGTCTTTTCTACATCGTGGCGACCAAATAATAATAATAATAATAATAATAATTTTTATTTATAACCCGCTCTCTCTCCCCGAAGGGACTCGAGGCGGGGCACAGGGAATTAAAAAGTTAGAAAAAATACAAAATTTAGAACAATAAACATACATAAATACTGACTAAAAAGCATATTAAACAGAAAACCCTGCGCAAAACTGTATGCAGTATTCCAAGTGTGGCCTTACCAAGGCACTATACAGTGGCATTAACACTTCACGTGATCTAGATTCTATCCCTCTGTTGATGCAGCCTAGAACTGTGTTGGCTTTTTTGGCAACTGCTGCACACTGCTGGCTCATATTTAAATGGTTGTCCACTAGGATTCCAAGATCCCTCTCACAGTTGCTACTATTGAGCAAGGTACCACCTATACTGTACTTGTGCATTTGGTTTTTCTTGCCTATATGTAGGACCTTACTTTTTTCACAATTGAATTTCATTTTATTAGACAGTGCCCAATGTTCAAGTTTGTCTAGATCCTTCTGTATCTTAAGCCTATCTTCTGGAGTGTTGGCTATTCCTGCCAGCTTGGTGTCATCTGCGAATTTGATGAGTTCCCCATTTATCCCCTCATCCAAATCGTTGATGAAGATGTTAAAGAGTACTGGGCCTAAAACAGAGCCTTGGGGGACTCCACTGCATACTTCCTTCCATGTAGATGCAGTTCCATTGAGGACTACACGTTGAGTGCGGTTGGTCAGCCAGTTGCAAATCCATTTGGTGGTGCTGCTGTCTAACCCACAATTTTCTACTTTATCTAATAGTAGGTTATGGTCTACTTTATCAAATGCCTTACTGAAGTCCAGGTAAATTATATCAACAGCATTCCTCTGGTCCACTGATTTTGTCACTTTGTCAAAGAATTCAATTAGATTCGTCTGGCATGATCTGTTTTTGACAAACCCATGTTGGCTTTTGGCTATTACTTTGTTTGCTTCTAGGTGTTCACTTATTTGTTGTTTAATTATCTTTTCCAGAATCTTTCCTGGTATTGAGGTCAGGCTGATGGGTCTATAGTTTCCTGGATCTGTTTTTTTCCCTTTTTTGAAGATGGGAACCACATCTGCTCTTTTCCAGTCTTCTGGCAGTTCCCCGGTGCTCCAGGATCTCTGAAAGATATAGTTCAGTGGTTCTGAGATCTCGTCTGCCAGTTCCTTCAGGACCCTGGGGTGTAATCCATCCGGTCCTGGTGATTTGAACTCGTCCAGGGCAGACATGTGCTCACTTACCATTTTCTTCCCTATTTCAACTTGTGTTCCTAATCTGATATTTGTGGTGCTGTTTTTGATTGGTTGGACTGTTTTATCCCTTTGTGTAAAGACAGATGCAAAAAAAGAGTTAAATAGTTCTGCTTTCTCCCTGTTGCTTATCATCTTCTTGCCATTTTCTCCCAGCAGTGGACCAATTGTTTCTTTAACCTTTTTCTTATTTTTAACATGTTGGAAGAAGCTTTTTTTGTTATTTTTTACTTTTTTGGCAAGCCTTTCTTCATTGCGAGCCTTAGCTTTCCTAGTCCTTCTTTTCTTTAAACTAGACATACCCAGTTCCTGCAACCGTTCCTGATATGTTTTAGTCTCCAGTCCCCTAATCATCTTTGTTGCTCTTCTCTGCACTCTTTCTAGAGTCTCCATATCTTTTCTACAAGGCTATGAATCTCACCAAAGATTAACCACAGAATAATAATAATAAACAAGGCATTTTCCAGGGTGATTCCCTTTCACCCCTACTTTTTATAATCTCAATGCTACCACTAACAATCATTTTGAAGAAGATGAACTGTGAATACAAACTTGCAAAAAAGGACTGAAAATTTCACACTTGATGTGCATGGTTGATTTGAAGCTGTTTGGTAAAAAAAAAAAAAAAGCTGAACTGAATTTATTAATTGAAAGAACAAAAGAATTTAGCCAAGACATTGGTATGCAGTTTGACATTGACAAATGGGCAACAATGGCAACCAAAGCAGGCAAGGTCATAGAAGATGATGGAATAAAATTTGAGAATGAAGAAATGATAAAGGCTTCTCTCTCTCTCTCTCTCTCTCTCTCTCTCTCTCTCTCTCTCTCTCTCTCTCTCTCTCTCTCTCTCTCTCTCTCTCTCTCTCCCTCCCTCCCTCCCTCCCTCCCTCCCTCCCTCCCTCCCTCTCCCTCCTATAGATACATTAGCAATTTTTTCCTGGATTTTTTCCAGCTGGATCCAGGCCATTTTCAAACCTGATGTTTCTTTTGCTGGCTTCTTCCTTCATATCAAAGCTGACCTAATTCTGTTCTGTTTTAAAGGATTTATCTTGCTGACAGTCTCAATTTCCTTTACATAATTTATTTCCCATATTCCACTGGGTTGGAGAGACTATCAAGGTATGGAACACATGCAAACATCTAACTTCTGGACTTCTTTCCAATTCCTTAAAAATAGTGGTGCTTAAAGTCACATAAGCAGGAATGTTGAAATGAGTGATCTTCTAAGTTGATTGATTAATTTATCATATTAGAGACTGTCCATCTCCTTTACAGAGTGACTTTGGGCAATGTATAAAGAGACATAAAACATATAAAAAGATATGTAAATATAATTAAAAAAAAAGTCACAATCAAGAATAAAATAATTGCTGCCTAACTACTTTTTCTGCAAGATAGATTAAGGAAATGCAGTGGATTTGTTTGTTTCTATAACTCATGGCTGAATGTAGTCATTTTTTATATTTTTAAATAGTAGTGTTGATATCTCATCCCACATCAAATTTTGTCCCATCCTGCTCAAGGTCCAGAGGATTATTGTGCAGGTAGACACAGAGAGCCCTAAGCACATTATATTATTTCTTTTCAATTTGCTCTTTGGATTGGAAAAAAAACACCAAATTAAATCT
This sequence comes from Rhabdophis nuchalis, assembly GCA_039707465.1. Lineage (NCBI taxonomy): Eukaryota > Metazoa > Chordata > Lepidosauria > Squamata > Natricidae > Rhabdophis > Rhabdophis nuchalis. The sequence goes on from CM077647.1 coordinate 19,098,125, forward strand.
GCTGAGATTTTATTTATTTTATTTATTTATTTTTGGATTTGTATCCTGCCCTATCTCCCCAGAGGGACTCAGGGCGGCGCACAGGCAGATATTAAAACAATACAAACAATACAAAATACAATATAGTTACAATAAAAATATATTAAATTTAAACCCTGTGCTAAAAACATCTTAAAACCATCTAAAAACCCTTAATAAAATCCCCACAATATATTAATAGATCAAGGAAATGCTTTCCAGAGCACAGATAATTTCATACAATCCAGAAACGTCTTGTGAATGGGATGGGTTTATACGACAGCAGGCTCAGGCAGAAAAAAAGTGAAGGAGATCTATCTATCTATCTATCTATCTATCTATCTATCTATCTATCTATCTATCTATCTATCTATCTATGAACACGTATATAGAACATGAAAGATAGAAGTTGAAAGGGACCCTAGAGGTCTTCTAGTCCAATCCTCTGCTCAAGCAGGAGACCCTATACAATACGGCTGCCCAACTCATTCTCAGAGTGAGATTCATTAACTGTACGTAATTTTACTGTTGATTAGGAATCTGATGAACTTGATGATTGGCTAAAGGGGACATATGTTGAGATGGATGAGTTGATGTTCAGGTCTCAGCAGACCCTCAAGGCCATGGAATGTCCCCCCAAAAAAACACTGTGGGTTAGGTATGTGACCAAATCATGGAAGGCATGTGTGAGTATTTGTTGTGGGTCAGCTTTCTTCTATGTCTATGTCTATGTCTATGTCTATGTCTATGTATGTCTATGTCTATGTCTGTCTGTCCGTCCGTCCGTCCGTCCTTCCATCCATCCATCCATCCATCCATCCATCCATCCATCCATCCATCCATCCATCCATCCATCTATCTATCTATCTAAATCTCTCTCTCTCTCTCTCTCTCTCTCTCTCTCTCTCTCTCTCTCTCTCTCTCTCTCTCTCTCTCTCTCTCTCTCTCTTTCTGTGTGTGTGTGTGTTCCAGCATAACTCTGGAACACCTCGAGCACTTTCAATCAAACTTGGTACACAGATGACTCACTCTCTGGAAACAAATACTGTAGGGGTAAGACACCCCTAAAACTCCTCAGGGTGTGTGTTCTGTTGTGCCTTAAAACAGCTTCTACTGTACTAGTGTAAAATGGCTTCTATTGTACAGCGCAGTGGAGTTGCCATGGTAATGGCTTCACAGTACTCCACAAGGGGGCTCTCTCTGGTAAGGGGGGAAAATTCAACATTAGAAATTACATTTGTTCTGGACATTTTCAACAAGGCTTTGATTATTTTCGAGGACAAAAAAGTATGGCCAAGATCAATTAAACATTACTGCAACTCGGGCTGCCTGCACTACTACGAGACCGACATGGCATACTTCATACAGATTACATACGAGAAAAGAACTACAACGCTGAATGGTTTAGTGCACATATTGCAGACAAGAAGCTACTGCTAAAGCAAGATTAGAAAAAAAGCATATCAAATGATGATGGGTCAGCTAGCAAAACAACAAGGTTGTTTCACTTTCCTTGATGTTTCTGGGGACATAGAGAAAACATTTGTAACTAATTGAATTGTCACCAAAATCAGGATTAGGATAAATAAATACCCAGGCAATGAAGTTTATCAGCTATTAACCAAATAAAAGCAAAGAAAAGTATAATTGTTTACCTTACACTGTGTTCAAGGTTCATCCACTTTAAGGGAGGATTCATTTTTATTCAGCTTAATAAATGTGTTTGACTTATCAAAACAAATCCAGACTCCATCTTTTTTTATCAAATGACACCTGAATCCCTGTATAACAATACTACTACATGTAACCCACACATCCATCTGCTATAAATTCCAAATATCTCTTTTAAAAAGTCTTAAAAGAAATGTGAAAAAGAAGTGAAATCTTAATGCCCCTTCTTTCTATCAAAATTTGGCTCCGTACTTGCTGTTGTTTATTTGCAGAATTTCACTCAGTATGTGAGTTTGTGCTTGGTTCTGTTTGGCATTTTATATGATACAACTGGACATTTGTATTTCCATTTGCCTGGAGTACCAATCAATCAAATCTTTATTACGGTCATAAACCAGCATAACCTCAAGTAGTGGGAATTATCTTGTTCAATAGGAGCTTAAAAGTGTTAACAAATGGGATGAATATTGATAAAACAATACTGTTCTTTGTTGCTTCACAAACGAGTGAGCATATTCATGCCTCAATTGTTCTTCAGAGCACCATGCAATTTAAAATGTTTTGAAAGTTAGATGTTCCCCCCTTGGGTTTTATGATGGACATTGACTGACAGTTTATCTTTTGACAAAAATCTATTTGCTTTAAGACTCATTCCTCTAATATGATCTGAAGGTCACTCTTGGCTTTGAAAAATAATCACCTTGGAAGGGTTAATTATGTTGAGAAGAAACTGAACTCTTCAAAAGATTTCTAGGTTACATCTTTGGAATCCATCTATGTATGTTGTCACCCCTTACAAGTTACTGGCTTTTTGAGTGGGCCATTTGGTTAACCCAGAGGTGTCTAAACTTGAGAACTTTAAGACTTGTGGACTTCAACTCCCAGAATTCCCCAGCCAGGGAGTTGAAGTCCACAAGTCTTAAAGTTCCCAAGTTTGGACACTCCTGAGTTAAACCTTCAGCATTGTGAACTAATTTTGTCATTTGAAGAACCAGTTTTCCAGTCTGAGCATCAAGCATACTAGAGATATTTTGGCCTCTGATCATATTTGGTTTATCTGAAGTGGCTGTCACATCAGGCTTTAGCTGGACTATTCTCAGGCTGACCAGCCATCTGCAGTGAGATGGAGGTACCACACTCTCTACATGGGGCTGCCCCTGAGGTGCACCTGGAGGCTCCAGTTGGTGCAGAATGCAGCCACGGGGGGGATTCTGGGAGCCCCAAGATGCTCCCACATGACACCCCTCCTGCGCGAGCTGCACTGGCTGCCTGTGGCTTTCCGGGTGCACTTCAAGGTGCTGATAACCACCTTTAAAGCGCTCCATGGCATCTGACCTGGTTATCTGCAGGACCGCATCCTGCTACCGAATACCTCCCACCGACCAGTTCGCTCCCACAGAGAAGGCCTCCTCAGGGTACTGTCGGCCAAACAATGTTGGCTGATGACCCCCAGGGGGAGAGCCTTCTCTGTGGCAGCTCCTGCCCTCTGGAACGACCTACCCTCCGACCTTCGTACGATCACTGACCTACGCCTCTTCCGTCGGGCCTTGAAAATGCACTTATTCCGTGCGGCCTGCCTGGTGTAATTTTAAATCGATTTAAATCGATTTTATCAGAGAATTTTACCTGGTTTTAGAACAGGCCCTAAATTTAATTGATTTTTAAAGTATTTTGTATATTGTATATTGATGTTTTGTGGTTTTATTATGCCTGTTCACCGCCTTGAGTCCCGCAAGGGAGAAGGGCGGTATACAAATTTAATACATAGTAAATAGTATGATTTTGGAGAACACTTAGGAAAGTGTTCGACCAAAGCACTTTTCCTAATTTTAAATGAGTTGCTGGAGATTTTTACAGGTCAGTCGTTCTTCAAAGATGCAATTTTCCAACTAGGAGAACCGAAACCATGACCTAGTACTTTGCTCAGGAAGGGGACAACAAGCAACAAGATTATTGATTATAACAATGATGAGTACACTGTTAAAAGATCTGGAGGACCAGTTTGGAAATGAATTACACTGGAAGAAATCCATTTGATGGCTAAGAGTTTTTACTAACTTGATGGCACTGAAATTGGATCTGCCCAGCTTTAGGGTGCTACCCCTCATATAGGCTTCATAGTGAAGACTTTGACCATTGTCTTGGTTCTGCCATCCTTAATAATGGTTGACCTTTTCTTTTGGCCCTTATGGACCAAACCAATGGTGGGCTGCTGCTGGTTCAGACCGGTTCAGGAGAGCTGGTAGTTGTGACCCATAGGTGACCACTCATCTGGGCACAATCCCATTCTATATTACTGTGTGTTTGATGATGCACACATGCATGGAAGGTGCACACAAGTGAATTGCTATATGTTTTGACACCGCAGGTTGTTACAGTATGTAACAACATACTGAACCTATCCTGCGCGAGCTGCACTGGCTCCCTGTGGTCTTTCGGGTGCGCTTCAAGGTTTTAACGACCATCTTTAAAGCGCTCCATGGCTCGGGGCCTAGTTATATGCGAGACCGCCTCCTGCCCCATACATCCCTCAGACCGATACGCTCCCACAGAGAGGGCCTCCTCAGGGTGCCGTCGGCTGGACAATGCCGACTGGCGACAGCCAGGGGAAGAGCCTTCTCTGTGGCGGGCCCTGCCCTTTGGAACGACCTACCCCCTGAACTCCGCACCATCTCCGACCTCCGCCTCTTCCGCAAGTGTCTGAAGACACACCTATTCCATCTAGCCGGCCTAGCGTAACCCCCATTACTGACTCTTAGATAGTTTTAAATTTGGGTTTTTTAAATTCGGTTTTTA